>CM023095.1:33652280-34029221 GCA_013103745.1 Gardenia jasminoides
AACAAACACTCACGCACTCCCAAAATATTCACCAAACATTACATTGATAAAACCCAAAATAATTTGAACCATCAATTCATATCCATTAATTTCAATCTTACACAAAAACAGGGAAATCTCCATAAAATATCGTACCATCAAATCATCGCATTCTAATCACGTATATTCCCACCCCTCGACCAAGTCAAAACAATCATTTAGGCCAATCAGCCAAATATACAAGAAAACATGCACAGTAACCTCCAAAATAATTAAATAAATTAATAAAACAAAAAAAGAGTTAAACAGTAATTTAGTAATAAAGTTTTAAACACACACGAAGTGATAACAGCTGTTTCCACGTCAGACTTCCTCGCAATTATTTATTTTCACCCGTGATCACTAGTTTTACAAGGACACTGTCAACCACTCACTCTCACGCCCATATCTATCACTTTTTTCTCCCCCGTTTCGCTATAATTCCTCCTTGACCGGGCCGAACTCCTAAATTTGAAAAGAAGTTTGTAACCCACTCATGAGCAAGTGCTGGTGCACCTATTCCAACCGACGCATTCTAAACAAGAACTCCAGTTTTCCCAACCTTGCTCCAACCCCGCTACAGCCTATTGGTATGGTGGATCCACGGGTTTCGAGTCCCCTAGTTGCAACAATGAAATAATTCAATCAATGGAACAAGAAACCATTTAAACAGTTAAGCTTCCATTTTGTCAAGAATGTGAGCCGATAAAGTACACACTCACCGAGGAACACAAAGCATGCTTTCAATTTATTAACATCATTTAAAGCAAGTATGCACTTGGACACTCACCAATTGTTGAGAATAAGTGAGAGTTTACTCACGATCAATCAAGGTTCTCGAGTTCAAGTTTGATCACTTTGTAATTCAGCACCACTCCTAAAAATATTTAAGAAGTTTACGAAAATAAGTTCCTAGTTTATCAACCAAAACTCGCTCAAGAAAATCAAGTTCTATAAGTTACCACTTGAGCAGAAATCTTGAAAAATCACAACTTGAGTTATAAAAAGTCAGAATTTTACACATTTAGTACCTGGAAACCCTTTGAAAGCTCTTAAACTTTGTAGAAGATATCAAATTCAAATTATGGACTAAAATTAACCCAGATTGTTAAACATCTGCCACAGTAAGAGACAAGGCTTATCAGGCTGGACTCTGTAGCCCTTTGAAAAATTCACCAAAAATTACAGAAAATTATTTAACCCTAAAATTTATACAAATATATTAATACATAAGGGAGTTTCCAAACACAACTGACAGAATCCATTTCTGACACTTCTGAGTAAGAAATTATAGCAGTTCAAACTAGGTGGTTCAAATTTGAGATTTGCTTCCAGATTCACAGGGCAGATTTAGTCTTTGTTTGAGTGCGGAGGTTTCTTGTCCAAAAAATTACCAAATTTGGTACACCAAAACTAACACATATAGGCTAGGTTCATACCAAATTTCAGCCATAAATTCAAGCAAATGAATGTCAAACCGAAATGAACTCAAACAGTGCTCAAAGTTGAAGATTTTCCAGATTAAAAGAGGCAATTTTGAAACATCATTTGAGCAATGAAATGAAAATTGAAAACACCAAATTTTTCAGATACAACCTTCAGTAATGAGCTACATTCATACCAAATTTAGCTAAAACCGTACTGGAATACAGTAACAAAGCAATTAATATCTAGTAGTATTCGAGCAAATTGGAAACTGTTTTCCAGATTTCATTTTTTTTTCATGCGATTTTGACACACCAAATGGAATGATTTTTGCAAATAAATTCTACATGTATTATACGTAACCAACATTTCAACTCTCAAAAAAGCAAGAAACTCATGAAAATATAAGCAAAACAGGGCATAAAATTACAAAGTGAAATGCAGTAGCACTTCCTTTCTCTCTATTATTTCTTACCTCACATATACAGTTCTCCTCACCCTATATTTCTATCAATATTTTCAGCCAAAACACACCCTTACACATATATATTCTACACAAATAACACCAAGTGGTGGAGTTCATAAAGTCACCATAACCTTCGCTAAAACCAAATAAAAATATCAAGAACGCTGTTGCCAACTAAGGCAAGCTAAGAAAACCAAGGAAAGCTGCAATTCCAACCGGCATTGTAGACTAAGGAAAACTAGATTAGGCTATAGCTATTACCTTCAAAAAAAGCGTGTAAGTGGGGATTCTGATTGAAATTTAAGGAGTTGGGCAGTAGCTTGAGATATTTTTAGAAACTTTGTATATATATGAAGGGAAATTGAGAGACAAGAATTAGCAATAGCCTTATCTTGAGAAAATAGCAGAGATTAATATAAACATTTGTTTGGATTAATATAGACTGATTAATGTGATTACCTGATTGCAATCCAAATACGCTTGTCTCTCAAAACATGCCCATTTTCTTTTTCTCGCCACTAAGTGACAAAAATCAAAATTGATGTTTAAAAATGCTTTTAAAATAAAACGGTGTGAATGCATAATGTAAATGTAATTAAAATGATTTAAAACAATTAAACAAATATTCTATAACAAATACCAATTAACAAAATGTCAAATAAAAAAATAAAATTTTTCGTCCCTACAAAGAATTAGTCAGATGTATCTTTTCTCATCGAGAAAGTGAGCCTAACTTGTTTATGGTTTCTTCCTCCGAATAAATGTCATGGAGAAGAACAAGTACAAGGCTGCAAAGGTGAATAAGATATGAACGATCTCACAAAGATAATGTGTTGCTGTATTTTTCATTGCTAGTGCTGAAAGCGGCCTCCTCCCTCAGATATGTGTATAATGTTAGGGTGTGTGTGAATTTGATATGTGTTTATATTGATTATGGTTGATAAAAAAATGTGTATGGATGTATTGGAATAATATGATGCATTTTTTATATTTGAGAAGTGTGAAACCTAGTAAGATTTCACAGCAAATGTGTCCTCAACCTGCATCCAAAGAACCCTGTCGCATACGTTTGCAGCTGGAATTTCAGCCTATAATGAGATTATTATTAGTAATAAAATAGAATGTATAATGTGAAAGGTGTGTTGATTAAACCTGAGATGAATAACATACTTTGGTGTTGGTTTTGTCACCGCTTGACACAATTACAATCAAATTCCATATCCATTGGTGCAATGAGTTGCCTTTTTGTATCCAGAGCATATAGGTGAAAAAAATCGTTGATTATAGTCAATTATTCTAAGATGAACTTTGACCCGTAAGTTTTTCAACCGCTTCAAAAGGACCGATATAAGTTAGAATCGTGAGAAGCAAAGGCATGCGATCTCAGGTGTGTATATTTATATAGCAGCCAGAAACCGGAATATAGTGTGAGATACCGAGCAATGGTGAGTCATCGACTTGTGCGATCAAACGAACTCTGTTAAGCGCACAACCGCTTTTGTTTGCTTTGTCATGTAGTCGTTTCATTGATCACCAGGATATAAGATGTATTTTCTTGCACCTCGTGATTCAAATTGAAGGTTGATAAGATTTCATAGAAATAATAAGTTAAATGGTAGTCAAGCAGATCATTGGTAATGTATAAATCATACCATGTTTTGAGGAAGCAAACCTAATGGAGTGTGGATCAAGGACACTCAAACCGTTAGGGTCTTGTAGCAACGTCGCATTCCTGCAGTTTTTTTTGTTTGTTATATTCCTTTTCAAATAATAAAGGATATGATATAATGTGTGTGGGAAGATTGTTTACCATGGTAAGTCGTGATTTTGGTCGTAGTATAAGAATCACCGACGAGTGTGGATTGTATTGATCAACCGAATTCTTCATAGTAAAAACACATAGGTTCCTACATTGTGAAAATCATTGGCCGCACTGGGCGTTGATATAGAAAGTGGATTTTAAAAATCTTATAATGGTGGTGCTAAGGATGCGAGGAATCCTATTATATGGTTGAATGAGAGCTGTAAATGAAAAGGAAATGCTACCTGCGAATTGACAAAATAAATTTATGCATGATTCAGAAGTCCTCTAGTAGTCAGCGCATTTTCCCTGGAAAGCATGGATTGCAGTATATAAGATATCTCAGAAGAAAACCATGTTGAACAGAATGTAAAAATAAAATAATTGTTGGATTAAGGTTTAGAAGTTTCATAATCAATCATCGCATCACTATTTTATATTTGTCTAGATCCTAAATCACCAAAGGGAAACAAATATCACAATTGGAGTGCATTTTGTTGATCGCTTCGATGAATGTAGATTTTGTAATTGTTAATTGGAATGGAACCAACCAGTCTGATTTCTTAAGTAATTACGGATAAAGAAGATTTTTAATGATACGCTTCATAAAGATGTAGTTTCGTCGCTGTATCGACATCTCTATTGAAGCCGATTGCTTGAATTGACTGGTACTGGAAGAAAAGCAATATGATTGTGTTAGTGAAGTTTATCGTGAGCGACTGGCGATTTGGGTATGCAATCAAATGAGGTGGTAGTAATCACCGGTAGCATATAGTTATAAATATATATAAAGATTACCTCTTCATCTAAAAAACATAAATCTAAAGAGTGAACTTTGGTCTTTCCTAGGTAAACAAGTGATTTCTACCACAATAACTTTGATCATCCAATCCCTAGTTTTGTCTGTCAAAGTGAGCAACCGGATCCATCTACTTGCCATTGTTCTATTACATAGGATAAACATTGAAATACAAAGTGTGTCAGATCATTTGCTACATAAGTGACAGAGTTGTAGTAGTCAAAGCATACAAAGTAGGATGGAAAATCTTAATACTTAAGAACCATTAGCAGCAGCGAGTATTTCTTGATAAACGATGTTCCGAGTACTGCTGTTTGATTCAGAATCAAATATAGATAGATGCAAGAGCATCTTTATTTTCTGTGAAGATTTTGCTCTAAACATTGCAACATATAGTTGACCATGGGAAAAGACAGGTTCCTTCAAGTATATTCCAACAAAATCTAAGGTTTGTCCCTGTGATTTATTAATGGTCATGGCAAAACACAATGATATAGGAAATTGAGTTCGCTTGAGCCGGATAGGATATGATTCATCATCGAGCTATGCAATGGAATCCGTGGAATGAAAACTTGTTTACCACAGTGATTTCCTAATGTAATTTGTGCTTGAATAAGGTTGCTAGAAAAGCTCAAACAAATGAGTCGCGGTTCCATTACACAAACCTTCTCCGGATTAGGTTTCGCAGCACACGTGACGGTAAGGTTTTAAGATCACTCATGAGGTGGAAGTCCTGGTGGTTGAATTGCATTCAAAAAATCTCGTAGTCCTTTCCGCCTGCTTTGAAGGGGTCTGATTCTAGTCAAAACTTATGTATCTTGTTGCTTCTCCAGGAAATCTTTCAATAAGAATGGTGTTTATATTATGGATAAAATCATTTGTTGTAGTCAGGATGGTTCTGTTAGTAATAGCTGCAGTGTTGTCAATGAAATCATTAAACAATGGGTACATCGAGGCTACCAACATATCAAGAGAAGAGCTCTAATCCACAAAAGGTATCAAGATAGGGGATGGTAGCTTGATTCTGCTATCTCCAAAAGTTGGCTCAGTGCCGTTTCCAATTATGAGTAAAAAGCTACAGAAATCTGGATCGTAGCGTGTTGCATATTTTCAGTGAGGTGGAATTTATGCAAATGAGGCTAGATATAGGAGTTAACCAATGATGCAGCTATGTAATCTTCTCACTATCCCCTGCGAACTACAGGAATCATTTGACAAAAATCCCCACCTAGAACAACGACCTTGCCTCCAAATAATGCATCTGATTCAAGGATATCTCGCAACATAGTATCAAAAGATTCAAGTGCATATTTTTTTGCCATAGCAGCCTCATCCCATATGATTAACTTTGCAGCTTTTAACAACTTGCTTATGCTGCTTTGCTTGGAAACATTGCATGTCTAGTCATTGTCTTAGTGAAGAGGTATCTTGAATCTTGAGTGGAGTTGTTCTTCCTCCCGGTAATAAGCGAAGCTATGGCACCGTGAAGTTTTGTGGTGCAATTTGTCCGTTGCTCTAATAGTTGCAAGTAATGCTCTATATAAAATGATTTTCTAGTGCCTCCGGGTCCATGATTAAGGAAAGCACCAATATTTGTATTAACTTTTTTCCATTATGCTCTCAAATGCGAACCTCCGAAGCTTTATTAAGCATTGAAACTATGGCTGATCTTCCTCAGAACAATTTTTGTACTCAAAGATGGATTTGTTTGCTCTACTTATCAGAGAATAAGAAAGGATTGGGTATGTCTATTAACTTGAATTCTGCTATATTTCTGCCCATAGTCTGGAGGTGTTCATCAATCAAAATTAGCGCTCACATCTCGATTTGTTTTTCTAACAGTGATAAGTCTTTTTCAATATCCTCTAACAAATGTTTCTGGAATTTTAGCCATAGAGCCCGTGGATTTGTTGGAGGATTGTGCACAAGTAACACAGCAAAAAGATGCCTTAAAGCTACTGCGGCATTTTATGGATGACTGCTTGAATAGACATTCTTCCACCGCAGTTGTCGAAATAAAGTAGAGCCCAATGGCTCGACAGCCTCTTTGAATGATGAAGTGATGACCGTTCACAGCCTTGAGGTCATCAAGGATGTTGGCTTCCCAACATGCATCGGGGATTCTTAAGTAATATCTTTCTCCTTCAATAGGGTGTGCCTGTCATTCACATGGCCTATGACCTGGCCTCGTTTCCTGCCGGTCCATATTCTATCACCTTCATCCCAAGTGAAATACTGTGGGAATTCTTTATATAGTCAATTGAGAGTGTGTGCTCTTGTGTTTGCTTGATTCATGGAGAAAAATTTAGTCAATGTTGTTCGTGAGTTTCTTTCATTTGTTAAGACATCCTGTAGGTTCTGGCGTTCACTGAACGACATTGATTGGCAATTTTCTAAATGTAACTGCAGACTCATCATTGCTGGATTGATGTTAGCCAAAACAAATGCATAGATCCTGCACATAGCCTCCGGAGCACACACCCATCTAGTAGACTGATAATTATGAATCTCATCAATGATATCATTTGCTTGTCTAGCAGTCAACTGATAGATGATTTTGCTATGACCTTTATATGCATACTTGTATATATATTTGATAGCCTCAATCGCAGAGCATATTTCGACGTTAATGTGACAGTCAAACTTTGCAAGGAGGTATGAATTGTAAGGCTCTATCCACAAGTTGTCAAGGCAATGGTTCCTAATAAGAACAAATCTTCCATCATCACGCCTTCTGTAAATAGGATATGAGTTTTTCCCATGCTTAGTGTAGTCGAAAAATTCCTTTGGATAGCTATTCTTGCATTTTTTTTATTTTGGCGCATGCAAGGGCTTGTTGGATTTGATAGACCGCATGGACCATGGAGCATGTGCTTGACAATCAAGGATTAGAGGTGTGGCGATTGCTTTTCATCTGGTAGCTCTGCAGATACAATCCGATCGTATGCTTCTTGTGAGAACATCTTAGATTTTTGCTTTACGATGAGCAAAAAATGTGCATGAGACAAACCCCGCTTTTGGAACTCAATAACATAGGTGTATGCAGCAACATGGCCAAAAAGATTTTTTTTGAAAAGGTCATCTTTTAATTGTTCTAATTTTGAACGGAACACATGAGCAACCAGATCTGGGCGATTGTGGATCTCAATTTCTGCTGCTAAATGCTTCTTTATCTCTGGCCATGACGGATTGCAGGTCATTGTGAGGAAGATGTCTGGTTTTCCATAATGCTGGACAAGAGACATGGCATCCATGTATCTTCGACGCATGTCTCTTGAGCCACCTATAAAGCTAACTGGGAGAATGATGCATTTTCCAATGCTTGATGCTGAGGTCTCTCCAGCTGTTGCACTGTCTAGCAATCCTTGAAGAGCTTTGGTTCTCAGATGATGTTGCCTATTTCTATGGAAATCCAAACGCGAAGTCTCGAGCTTGACGTAACCATCCACAGAGTATTGCTGCAGTAGCCTCCCAATGTGGAGCAGATATGACTGATCTCCATCTCTAATTTGGAGCTTGTAGGCATAATATTCATGGTAGGATACTGTAGGTCTTTTTGTCTTTTTCTTCTTTGAGGCTACAAGTAAATAGATTCAGGAAAATGACATAAGCAAATGCAATAGAAGATGTGTGAGAGCTTTTAAAGCAATACAGTATCTATATACCTTACTCCTCAGCAATAAATAGAATCTAATCTATATCAGGAAAGCACTGGGCTGACGTCAAATTTTCTTTCTCACAAATTGCATTTGTTCTGTCGGCGATGTGAGATTTTGGTATTCGAAGTATACCTCTATGCCATCCACTTTCTCCTCTAGCAAAAATAAGCGGATACTATAAGGCATCGTAACAACCATAGTACTGCTTCAGAATTTTCTTGGTTCCTGTCTTAGTGCAGATTTCAATGTGCCTAGATGTATCACCAATATTATGGTCATTTTCGTTCCATACCGCAGCTACCTGTGAGACAGTCGGAAGATTGTACACTCTCTGATCTACACTTGGATCCGATTTCAAGAAAACTCTATAATCCTGGATTCCAACAAGGTCACCTAAATTTCTTATAAAGGCAAAATAAGGATTGTCATCTAGAATAGCTTTCAATTGCTCGACAATCGATTCTCTGAATTTACTGGAGACAGCCATTCGATTTGCTATCTCATGCTCTGTGTCAAAAAAGTATAACCGGAGATTCGATGGTCTTTCACCTTCTGGAGGAACTAATGGATTAACAAAATGGTACATTTGTCCTTGGACTCTGAATGTATAGATGCCATTGGTCCTCTTACTAAGTGCCTTATCATAGTGAACTCCCAAAGATGTAAAGGCAAACATACTGTTGTAACTCCTAATACACTAACGAAATTCCTTGGATTCAGTAGTATTTGCTTTGTAAAGCTGTAGCAATTTTTCTGGCATTTTTGTTTCTGCTAATCTTAACCTTGGTGGTTCCATGAAAAATCACTTTGCGCAACAGAAAACACAGTCTGGCACGTTTGGCAAAACTTTGGTTCAAGTGGAATTCGTTCTAGCAATGGTACATTTGTCCTTTGACGTCGCTGACCTAGGCATGAATAATGGAGCTAATGCAACAGAGGTGCAGAGCAATAGAATGTAAACAGCAATGGAAAACAAGCATGGTAACCAAGTACCAGCTGCAGGACAGAAGGTTTGAGCTGAAGTAGATGCTGCTGGATCAGGAGCAAAGAGCGCTGGATGCTCGGAATTGCAGAAAATAGTACATTGAATAAAGTTTAAAGAAGACAATAATGAAGAGAAGATTATTACAGTGTGACAATAAAATAGCAAACAAAAATGAGCAAAATCAGTTATATGCCTATCGGAGTCAATGGAAAAGAGAAAGTCATTGGAATTGATTTCAGAATGTGTTACAAAAAGAATAGGCTCGCAGGGAACATTGATAGCTAATGAAAGCACTATTGTAGGGAAAAACAGAAACGCGCAGGAAGTTAGCGAAAGTGAAATAATAAACAGGTATGCAAAATGCTGTAAGGGATAGATTAGAGATGATACTCGGCTGAGGATGAATACTGTCTGATATGGAAACACTGGACAACCGATCGGAAAATGAGAAGATGGGTACATCAAAACAAACACATTTTTGTGTCAAAAAAGCTGAAAGTGACATGTCGTTCTCAACAGGAGCATCAAGGAAAACGCTTCTTGGCAAACAAACAGGGGGAACGACTGCAGTAGCAGGATCAGCATCTTGATGGTCACCAGTATTCTTTATTTGATTGTGTTTTTGTGCTATTTTTATTGCATAGCGTTCGTGATGGCGACGGTTATCTTCTATACATTGCTCATCTTTGGAAACAAACTTGCGTTTTCGACCCATACGAAAGCATAACTTAACAGTAGAGACAGACAAACAAAATAAGGAACTAAGGCAGTAAAAAAAGCTATAAATCTGGGCCACTAAATGAAGCCAAAAAGGAAGTGTAAAAAAAAAAGAATTCAATGGGAAAGAAAGTAAACAAAGGCACAAACAAGAATGTGTGAACAGTATTGGTGAAGGAAATAAAAGGAAAAACTGAGAGGAGGGGGGAAAAGCTTAAGGAACAAGATAAATACCTCAGTAGTTGTTCCAAACAAAATGAATCGTGCAAAGAAGAAGTATCGCAGTAGCTGGACAGAGGAAAACAAAACAGAAAATATAAGACATGCAATCAAGGATGCTGAATAAGAAAAGTGGTAATCAGCTAAAAGCAGGAACCAGCAAACCGCAGGCAAGGGAGCAAAAAAATTCAGATGCTAATGCACATTGCTCTGACTCTATATCTGATTAAAAGATATACAGAGCCTCCGACACATAGAAAAGCACAGGTTAATAGCAGAGAGACACGAAGAAAATAAGCAACTCAGGCAGTAAAAAAAAGCTATCAGTTTGAGTGACCAAATCGAGCTAAAAGGGAAGGGAGCAAAAAAAGAAACAATGTAACGAGAGAGAAACTGAACAAGAACAAAAAATAGGAATTAGTGAATGGTAAGGGTAAGTGAAGGGGGAAAGAATATACAAAGAAAGGTACACATGAATAGATTCGGCATGGGAAAAAAGAGAAAACATGGAAAGTGAACAATGGCGGGAAAAATGACTGAGCAAAGAAAAAGAAAAGAAGGACAAACAAAGGTAAGTGGAAATAAGTGAATGTTTATGTCAGACAGTATATAAAAGAAGGGGGGAAAAAGGAAAGGAAAACAGAAATCACAGGGGAGAAAATGAAGGTGCAAATTGTGAACAAAGGTTCGGAGCAAATATCAGATAGCTATTGTGAGGCAATGAGTGTGAATGATATGTTACTTGCATCAGAAGAGAACAGAAAACCAGTGTATGTATGCATTGTAAGCAGGAAGGATAAAAATGCCAAGGAGCTTAAATCAAAAGCAAAAAGAAACGGAAGGGAAATCCAGGCGAGCAGAGAAGCGAACAAGCAACAAACATCCAATCAAAACACAGAGGACAAAAGGAAAGGAAAAATATAGATGGAGGGGAAAAACAACATGCAAGCTAAAGGAAAAATAGCTAGGTATGTCATAATCCATTGGCAGCAAAGGTGCACGAGTCATGTTTAAATGATAAAGCAGAAAATAAAGCAGGGCATTAAAATCAGCAAATGGAAAAGAAGATGTAAAAGGAAAAGTTGCCTATAATCAATCTAGTAAACACATGGTAGAAAAGGAGACCAGGCAAGAAGAACAATAAATGCAAACATAACATAACAAAACATGCATATGTCCAGAAGCAATAAAAGTATTAAAGGATGGAGAAATGACCATGCAGAATCAAAAAAACATAAAGTGAATGAAGTAGGGAACTTACATTTTTAGAGAGGTGTTAATCCAGAGAACAGAAGCAACAATAGAAGGAGTAAGGATGTGAGAAGCTCAAGCAAGCTAGAACAGTGGGGAAAAGGTAAAAACAGGTAGAAGAAAGTACAAATATGCATGAGAATTAGATGGTTAGACATTGGAAGAAGGGAAATCCAATGGTAGAGGAAATTAGAGAGAAAAAGTAACAGGATGAATGGTTTAGAAGGCACCATGGGAGCTGCAAGATTCATGTCAGCATTAAATAGAGACAAGACATAGGAAAAGGAGTCAAATAAAAGAGTAGGGGAAAAATTGGAAGCTAATACCACAAGCCAAACGCGCCTAAAGCATGCGTCCTTACAATCAGGGGGTTGGCATTCCATCTAAATAAGGAGCAGGTTCCTCAAAAAATAGGCGAGTGTTCCACCAACATAAGAAAGAAGAATACTGTGTCTAAGGAAGGTAATAAAAATGGAAGCTAAAGCTGGGGGAAATAGAAGGCAACAGTAGCGGACAAAACAACTGGAGTGATGGCCCACATGGCAATAAAAAAAAAGAGTAAAAAGACAAATAAGGACAAAATCAAGAAGCAAACAACAGAATAACCAAGAGAAAAGGGCAAAATAGTCCAAAAGAGGCTGAACAAACAAGACAGCAAACAAAGGACAAAGGGCAAAAGCAGCTGGCCACTGACAAAAGGCGACTGAGCACACAAATGTCCATGGAATAACAAAATAACCGAGAGAATCAATTGGAAGTAACTATTCATCAGGGTTAGACGCATTAAGTAAGTTAAGATTAAGATATGGATACTAGAAAGAGATGCTAGCTAATACTTTGCCCACTTGAAAAATTAAGGCCATTAATGCATTAGAAGATAGAACTTAAGCAGAGAATTTTAAATACGTTACTACTTTCGACTTGGTGCTTCTACTATAAGTTTGTTATATGATATAAAAATGACATGAATTTAATTATTCCTGGAGCAAGAATTATTCTTGTACGTGACTATGGCTGCCTGGACCAACAACTAAGGCTAGTGATCAGCAAGTCCAAGAGATTGACAAGCTGCAGCCGTGACCTATAGCTACCATGCATTTAACATATAAATTGAAATTACAAGACTATAGAACCGTAGTAAATCACACTCTTTTGGGACAAGGGTACTGTGTAGGCAAAAAATATATCAGACTTATCACAAAGCAATTCACTCTTTCCCCAATTATTAATTAAAATAGGAATAAACCAAAATCACCAAACAACGATTTCAAGCAACGATTAAATGCAGAAAAATAAACAACATAGGCCACCAAGATTTTTATGTAGAAAACCCAAATTGGGAAAAATCACGGGATCTAATCCAATCAAAATTCTCCACTATCATAATAATAATGGACATACACAGGTCTATTCAAAAAATCTGAATGACAAAAATTTTGCCAATATCAATCAAGTAAATTTAAAATAATTTCATCTCCCAAAAACTATAACTGTCAAGAAATGGGTTTGGAATGATGTTACCACACGAAGAGAAAATCCAAAATCGAGACCGGTAGATGAGTAGAGTTTGATGAGAGGATCGCGTAGGTAAAATTTCGTCTCAATCAAGATTTAAATTGCCATCTGATCAAGGTCAAGAAGTAGTAAGAACTTTCTTTTCTCTCCAAGTCTTTCTCAATTTCTCTCTCTTCATTTTTCTCTCAAAAGCAGTGGCTGGAACTTTTGTGATCAAATTGTTTCTTGCGGCTTCGTTTTTTTCCTCAAGTCATAAGACTTGAATATCTATATATATATATACACACACACACACACATATATATATATATATAGATAAAACTTTGACTAGGTATTCTAATGGGTTTTGGTTTTATTTGTTTGGCTCACCAAATAGGTTGGACCAAACAAAACCAACAATCTTCCCCCAACTCGTTTGAGGGATCCACCAACCCTACTTCTTATCTGCAAACTAAGAGTTTCTCCTTAGGCAATGTCTTAGTCAACTTGTCAGCACCATTGTCATTTGTGTGAACTTTCTCAAGTGTCAACAACTTGGAATCCAATACATCCCAAATCCAGTGATACCTTACATCAATATGCTTGAACCGAGAGTGAAATGTAGAATTCTTAAACAGATGAATAGCACTCTTCCTATCACAATAAACACTTTAAACACTTTACTTCTCTTGTTTCATGCCCAATTCCTGAAGGAATTTCTACAACCAAAAAATCTCCTTGCATGCTTCAGTGGTTGCGATATACTCTGTTTCTGTACTAGAAAGGGTGATACACTTCTACAATTTGCTTTTCCATGACACTGCTCTCCCTACAAAAGTCATCAAGTACCCAAATGTGGATTTTCTGTTGTCGACATCACCTGCCATATCTGTATTGGTGTACCCATCAAGTATGGTCTTGCCATTGTCAAAACACAAACACAACTTGAAAGTTTCCTTGAAATACCTGAGAATCCATTTAACAACATTCCAGTGCTCTTTACCAGGATTAGAGAGATACCGGCTAAATATCCCAACTGCATGAGCTATATCTGGCCTGGTGCATACCATAGCATACATTAAACTACCAACAGACGAAGCATTAGGAACCTTCTTCATGTCTTCTTTATCTTTCTCACTTGTAGGACACTGCTTGATATTCAGTTTGAAATGAATTGCAAGTGGAATAGAGACTCCTTAACGTTGCTCATATTAAACATATCAAGTACCTTAACCTTGCCATTGTCGAAACACAAACACAACTTGGAAGTTCCATTGAAATATCTGAGAATCCAGATAATAGTATTCCAATGCTCTCTACTAGGATTAGAGTGATATCGCCTGATTACTCCAACTGCATGAGTTATATCCGGCCTGATGCATACCATAACATACATTAAACTACAAATGGACAAAGCATAAGGTACCTTCTTTATGTCTTCTTTATCTTTCTCACTTGTTGGATACTGCTTGATATTCAGTCTAAAATGATTTGCAAGTGGAGTAAAAACTTCCTTAACCTTACTCATATTAAACCTATCAAGTACCTTTTTAATGTACTTTTCTTGAAACAGCTAAAGTTTCCATTTTGCCTGTCCCGAGAAATTTTCATCCCAAGAATCTGTCTAGTCGGACATAAATCTTTCATTGCAAAAGATTTGTTTAACTCATTTTTCAACTTGTCAATTTTCATAGTATCACGGCCGATAATTAACATGTCATCAACATACAGTAAGAGAATAATAAAATCACCATCCAAAAAATTGTTCACATAAACACAGTGATCAAATGTGGTCCTGTGGTACTCATGATCTATCATGAAGGCGTTAAACTTCTTGTACTACTGTCTCGGTGCCTGTTTCAACCTATACAAGCTTTTTTCGAAACGGCATACATGATTTTCTTTTCCACTTTCTTTGAACCCCTTCGGTTGTTCCATGTAAATCTCTTCTTCTAAATCACTATGTAGAAAGGATGCTTTTACATCATGTTGTTCAATCTCCAAATTTAAACTGGCCGCAAAACCAAGAATAACCCGAATTGATGACATCTTTACCACAAGAGAGAAATTTTCTTCAAAATCTACACCTTTCTTCTGATTGAATTCTTTCACAACCAATCTTGCTTTGTACTTTGGTTGTGAGGTATACTCTTGAGTCTTCAACCTAGATACCCACTTATTGTTCAATGCTCTCTTACCCTTAGACAATTTCACCAAATCATAGGTGTGATTCTCATGCAAGGATACCATTTCCTCTTGCATAGCTCACAACCAGTTTTCTTTTCTCTCATGCTCTAGAACCTCACTGTAGAACTTTGACTCCCATCCATCTGTCAACATTACATACTTATTAGAATTATACTTGATAAAAGGTCTTCTCTCTCTGGTAGATCTTCTAATCTCAACTTGTGGTGGTGATGGTGGAGTTGGTGGCATCTCTTTTTCAGGTTTATAGGTAACAGGATCTTCACCATCAACTTCCTCTGTCTACTCTCAACTCCCCCATGATCAGAATCAACCGGTACTAGAACTGGATCTGAATAAATAGGAATATCATCTGAGGATTTTGACTTGTCATCTTTATCAATGTCTTCAATAGTTTGATCTTCAAGGAAGACAATATCTCTACTTCTGACCACCTTCTTCTCAACAAGATCATATAATCTGTAGTCAAAATCTTCATGCCCATAACCCAAGAAAATATATTGCTTTGATTTCAGATCAAGTTTTGACCTTTCACCTTTGGGAATATGGACAAATGCCCAACAACCAAAAACTCTCAAGTGTTTGTAAGACACATCCTTACCCATCCATACACTTTCTGGGATATCACCATCCAAAGGAACTAACGAAGAAAAGTTGATCAAATCAACTGCGGTCCTCATTGCCTCACCCCAAAAGATTTTGGCAACTTAGCATTGGAGAGCATACATTTGACCTGTTCAGTGATCGATCTATTCATCCTCTCTGTTACTCCATTTTCTTGGGGAGTTTTTGGTACTGTTTTCTCTAATCTGATCCCATAGGACTTGTATTAACTCTCAAATGGTCCCTTATACTCACCACGATTATCAGCACATACACACTTCAATTGTCTACCAATTTTCCTTTCAACTTTGTTATGAAAATCTCTGAACACATCCAAAACCTAGTCTTTGGATTTTAAAGCAAAACACCGAACTTTTCTAGCAAAGTCATCAATAAAAGTTACAAAATAAACAGCACCACGGAGAGATATATCTTTCATATAGCAAATATCATTGTTACTAACTCTAATGGATTTAAATTTTTAGATGGAGAAACATTTTGAAATGCATCTCTGTGTTGTTTCCCATAAATGCAGTCAACACAGGATTTGAGTGCATTACCTCTTACTTCAGGTAGGAGTTGTTTGCAAATAAGTGTCTGAATCCCCTTTTCACTCATGTATCGAATTCGCTTATACTAAAGGTCAATGCAGGAATCATGAACTGCATTCACTTCTCCCTTTCCCAAGTTTGCTTGCATCAAATAGAGGATATTCTGCTTTTTTCCTCTGGCAACAATGAGACTTCCTTTGTTGAGTTTCCATTTGCCTCCACCTTGTGAATTATGATAACCCTCATCATCAAACTTTCCTGTGGAGATAAGATTAAGACGAATATCAAGAACACGTTGAGCATTTTTCAAGACCAGCTGGCACTTGGTATCTATGTCCAAGTATATGTCTCCCATGCCAATAACTTTGCACGAGACCTTATTTCTCATCCTAACATTGTCAAAGTCTGCTTCGGTGTAGGTTGAAAAGAAATGCCTGTGTGGGGTAATATGGTAGGATACACTTGAATCAACTACCCAATCACTATCATAACAAGTAATATTGACATAACCATCATCACAAAATACAAACATATCGTCATGGGCTGCCACAACGGCGGTAGTTTCTTCTTCATCTTTTTCCTTCATCTTGCATTTTCCTTTCTTCTCAGTTTGGTCCCATTTGAGGATTCTATATTCTCTCATATAATGCCCTTTCTTTTTGCAATAGTGGCATGTATCATTTTTTCGCGACTCAAATTTACCTCTGAGTTTGTCATTCCTGTAGTAGGGTTCTATGCTCTTGCTTCCCCCATTCCTTCCTTCTTTTCTGTCACCAAGACTTGCGATTCACTAATAACTCCTTGTTCCTTTCTCCTGAACTCTTCATTTATCATGGCCTCTTTTGCTATGGTCATGGTCAACACACCATTTGGAACTGAATTACTGACGAAGATTACCATTGTTTCTCAACTATCCGCCAATAAATTGAATAGTAGTAAGGCCTACACCTCATCATCTAAGCTCAGATTCAACGTAGCTGCTTGGTTTATCAAGTTTTGGAAATTCCTCAAGTGCTCAGTCATATCTGCACCATCCTTATACCTCATTCAAGTAATCTACTTTAGGCAAGAGACTTTATTTAAACCAATTTTTCTTTCATACATGCTTTCAAGTTTTTTCCACAATACATTAGCTCTGATGTCATTAACAAAGTGTTGGAATATTGTCTGACTAATCCATTTTCTAATATTACCAACAGTTTTCCTATGCATAACAGCCTATTTTTCATTACTCATATCACTTGGTTTAACCATATCTTCTAGAACAAGATCAAACAAATCTCTACAGTACAAATAGTCTTCCATTCTAAACTTTCAAATTGAATAATTAGTTGCATTTAATTTTATCATGTAACCACTATCCAAATTTTTCATTTTAATCAGTACAAGGAGCAGTCCAACCTGACTACTCTGATACCACTTTGTTGAGAAAGGAGTACCGTGCAGGGAAAAAATATATTAGAATTATCTCAGGACAATTCACTCTTTCCCCAAATACTAATTAAAATAGAAATAAACCAAAATCACCAAACAATGATTTCAACTGTAACAATAAAATGTAGAAAAATAAATAGCACAGGACACCAAAATTTTTAAGTGAAAAGTTCAAATCGGGAAAAACCCCGAGATTTAGCCCAGTCAAAATTCTCCACTATCACAATAATAATGGGCATACACAAGTCTATTCGAAAAATCTGAATGATAATAACATCACCAAATCAACCAAATAAATTTAAAATAAATTCATCTCCCAAAAACTACAACTGTCAAGAAGTGAATTTGGAAAGATATTACCACATGAAGAGAAAATCCAAAATCAACACCGATAAATGAGTAGAGTTTGATGAAAGGATTGTGTAGGCAAAGTTTCGTTTCAATCAGGATTTAGATTGCCATTCGATCAAAGTCAAGAAATAGCAAGAATTTTCTTCTCTCTCCAAATCTTTCCCAATTTCTCTCTCCTCGCTTTTCTCTCAAAAGTGGCGGGTGGAACTTTTATGATCAAATTGTTCTTGCGGCTTCGTTTTTTCCTCAAGTCACAAGGCTTGAATATATATATCTAATGGGTTTTGGTTTTATTTGTTTGGCTCACCAAATGGGCTGGACCAAACAAAGCCAACACACTGATTATCCTATGCTGGAGTAGAAATATATGTGACAAACTGATCTTTAACTGACCATTGAAACTAAAAGAAAAATACAAGTACAGGACCATCTAGGAAATCTACAACACCAATATCTGAATGTCACACGATACTTGCCGAATTCTTAATTTAGTTCAGTCCGTTATCACAAGTTCACAATATCCATGTGATGGTAGACTTGCTGTTTTGTTTATTTTCCCCAGAGCAGTAACATATGAGAGTCTGTAGATTGCAAGTTTTCTCAAAACACTAGTACATGTGCCTAGTGATTTACATCCATAGCGAACATGTATACTTCACTGAAGCCAAAACAGCAAGTTTGATAAACAATGGCATCTAAGTTCAACAAATATGATACTTTGATTATTGCTCGGCGGCGGATTATGTGCATTTCGTGTCACGGCCAGCATGATTTACGAGGCTTCCATGCCCGAGAGACATGAGCAGTGGATGACTCAGTATGTACGTGGATTATGCACGCAGATGACACAGAAAACCCAAAGCTATTTAAGCTATTCAAGGAGAATGTGGAGTTCACTGAGCCTTCCAAGTTCCAAGCACACCCGGAAATAGTCCTCACAATCTAGGTATCCATAGACTTTTAGGCCCAAGAGATTATTACTATTTTCGTACCATTACTAATCCTTACAAGGTGTCCCTACTTTTGACTTCACCTGAGAGTGTGAGACAGCATAATCCATGTATCATAATTTCACTGCATAAGGAGCTGTATAGATCATCAGGGATTACCTTCAACGTCATCTGTGCTTATATAAATAAACAGGATACTTCTTCCTTGTACTGACTCAATTTGTGCTTCACCACAGAATATAACTATCAAAACACCGCATCTGATGATAGTTGAGATTAGTGACATGCAAAATGCAGGATCACATGCTTCAATTACTTGTCATGAAGATGTTCATGGAAACAGAAGGGTGAAATTGCTGAAAGATTTTTAAATCAATCAGCATCTCTTGCCAGTGGTGCAATAGATTTGCTTTAAGCCTTACTCCTGTGGCATTGGTGGAGATTGTGTACTTGGCTTGACCTTGGTATTACAGCTCTGGGCTTGAGATAAACTGAAGATGGTACTTAAAAAATTGTTTAGCAAAGAATTCACGGGCACAAGCACGGCCTAGAATTGATATAACAGAAATGCAGACTGGCATTGATGTATGGAAGACCTCAATGAGAATGCACTTGTAGCTTCTTATCGAACTGCTTAATTTGTAACTAGCAAGAATTCCCTCCTGAAATTTTTGAGAATCTCTATTCTCTCTAGTACCTTATGTATCCATAATTCGATAAAGGACTATTAATTCTCTTTGCTGATTAAAATTTCGTTGTACTTCACTTTGGCAGTACGCATCTAGCTGTACACTCACATAAAATATGGGCATGCACTGTATTCTCATTTTCAGACTGCTGCTTGCTTTGACAAAGTCAAGCATTCAAGATGCCATCACCCAAGGATACTCACTTCTCCTATTTCAGTAGTATTTCCCTTTTCCATCTGATCATTTAAATAATTTTCCAAAAAAATTGTGCCATAGGAATGGGTTAGGTTGGATAATAAAGTAGGAGGAATTGTAAGTAGGAAGTCTGGGTTCAAAATCTCCCACTTACACAGAAAATAAAAAGGATAATGTTATGTCATTTTACATTGAATGGATAATTAGCAAGAATGTAATACCAAAATGACAGATAAATGTTCTAGTTAAGAACATTATCAGCGAAAAAGAAAATGCAATATGAAACATCATTCCGGAAGGTTTTGCAATTTGCAGCCAGCAATTGAGTCCAAAATCCATGAATTGCTTACTGCAACAGCTCTTGTGGAACTAGCTAAAGCCTCTGCATCAAAACTTCTGCAGTTCAGTATTGTGTCTCTCTTGCTTGCCCCACATTTCTCAGGTTGCTCAACGCTATAAACAATGAAAGTAGTCGAAGTAGAGCATTCCGATGAAAAGATTTTCTGCTCTTCAGAAATAGGCTTTCTGTTTAGTACAGTTCCTCCAGCAGCAATAACCAGATCATGGAGATACCCTTTGTATGAAGGAACAAATTCACCCAGAAAATAGAATTTGTATCCACTGAAGAGCTTTGGTTTCTGCAAGTTTATAGAATTGACACTTCAGTTCCATTTTCTTTCACAAAATCAAGGAGAAAAAGAGAGTATGCTTAACATGTCAATTTCTACATTGACATCGATTGATCTGTAAAATGAGTTTAAGCATACAAGACTCTGGAAGGAAAGGGTACTGACTACTAATGGGAAAAAGTCGTACTTTGACTAAGGGAATTATTTACAGCCAAAAAAGTAGTACAGAAAAACAGGCAGAATGTAAAGAAGACATAGTATTACAAAAGATCCAAAGAAAATTCAAATAACATTTATTAACATCCCTACAGCTGCGAATTTAAAAGTACTTGGACAAATCTCAAAAGAAGTAATTATAAGATCTGACATGCAAACCAGCCCTATGATTACACATGACTCAGATTTTCTAATCCTGGCTTGGAGATGGTATCAGACTCTGTTCATGCAATTTGATCCATCAAGTAACTTATAAGCTCATTCACATAAAACAAAGTGTAAATAGAAAATAACCTTGTCCAGAAGTCTTGATCTTCCACGGCTAGGACCATCCCTGATTCCATGACTATCAACCTTAATTTCATAAAGCTGCTCATCAACGAGTTCCATTGACTTAATGCAGGCCTTAACCCCTGTGGGAACAAAGCCAACAAGATGATTAAGCAGAAGCAAGAATTAAATTAAACCAGATAAAGTCAATTAAGGGAATCATCTTCTGCAAAATCGTAAACTGTAACTATTCGATTGATGTGATAGAGTCAAGTAAAATAAGTTTAATCAGCATGTAGAAAAACATTGATACTGACACTCAATGTTCACAATCCATTTCCCCTCCAGGACACCCATCATATATTTGAAGGTTCTTTTGCAAATCCCATTCTCATCAGTAGATGCAACAACGTGGGTCACACTTAGATCCCAATTCTTCAATAATATAACTCCAGACAACTGCTGAAATTGAGAAACAATGTGCTGCAATTTCAATGAATTAAGTTTATTAGTTGACTGAATGAGCTTGTTTGAATTCACGCCAAGTCACCAACTGTACCCATAGGCCATTGTTTACCTTCTCAGCATTATTGAGTCCTGAACAGCAGAGAATCAAGTTTTTTGCCTTTTTGTCACATTTCCACTGCAGATGCTCTTTGCCATCATCCTTGACCACCGGTGGCTGTTGGACATGATAATCCCTGTGGAATAAATGTAATTAGGAATAAGAAACGATAGGTACACAGGTAGTTGGGACAGCAATGAGGCAGGATTGGGTCTCTTGGGACTGGGAGGTTCAAGATTTTGTGGAAAAGAAGCTGAAGAAACAGATTTTGAAAATCAACAGACCCTTTGGGAGCAGATTTCCTCTTCTGGTGGGATTCAGATCCAGTTGCTTCACAAGGGAGTTTACAACTGGCATGAAGGGGACATAATGCTACAAAGTTATCCTGCAGCCAAAACAAGTTAATTTGCATGACGATTTCACTGCCTCACTGGAGCTGAATTAATTCTTACACTTACATAATCCCATCGAAAGTTTGGGGTCATCTTTGCACATGTAACATGAAAGCTCTTGCGGCAACTCTTTTGGAAACACCCAAGAGCTGCCCCTCGCGTTCCACATAAACCACACTTTATCTTTCGACTTCTTGCCAGCTCGGCTTCAAGGTTAATTGCGTCATCATCTTGAAAGAATACATTAGGAGCCCTGCAGATTTGCTTACAAGCATTAATGTCGTATCAACAGCCAATGGTTTCAAGCCCACAACTACTGGATGCAGAAGCCTTATGTAAGTCTCAGAATGCATTTCACCTGTCAAAATTGTCTGTTTGTTTTTTCCCTATAGTCATTTGAGTGTACTAGGAGTTCATTTTAAACACAGTCAAAATCTAAACTTACTGAACGTTAGAAACACAAAATGTTTGCTTAAATATGAAATTTAATTTTTGAGCATCATAATTCATTCTGCTTAGTATTATACTTGATGCTAAAGGAAAATACTGAGTGCCATAAGAAGTCACTTTGAAAGGATTTGACTGCTGAGCAAGCATTTGTAGTGCTATCTTGCTATTGTCTGAACATGTAAGTGTTAATTCTACAGAACTTGGGAGGCATGTATACCATTCTGTGCAATACTTGTGAGAATGTATGACATTTGGTCCTCTAGTCTCATCACCAGAAATGGGCTTGCCTTTGAGGTAGTGAACCATGACGCCCGAAGCCTATAGATTTGCAGAAAAAATAGAGCATACTGTTGACTCAGCAAATAAGGATAGAAATTAATTGATTGAGGACTTCAGAAAGACTATATTCGAAATCAGAGGTGTTGATACCTCAGACTCTTTAGCAGATTGACAGAATGCACACTGAATTTTGTTAGTACTGGACACAGCCAGCAGGTGAACACCTGCTGGGTTTGTTGTGTCTCTGCTGGTAGATTTCTCCTGATATGCTCCTACACTTGGAATAATTTCTGCAGCAACCTTTCCATCACTATTCTTATACAGATCAGTTAGAATATTTCCAGATTTATTTCCTTCAGAACATCTTACCATTTTCAAACTCTTTTTCTTTCTGCCATGGTTATCTCCACACCTCCTAAGTACTCTATCCACAACAAAAGCTCCCTCCTCATCAGAAGATACTTTTTGACCTGAATGAGAAATCAAATTTTCACATTGATTCAGGGTCAACCTCTCATCCAACTCTTTTGCCTTTTTGGCTCTTAAATTAGGGCTATGTTTCTCTAGTGGAAAACTATCCTTCGTTTTACCAATTTTCCCATGTTTACTTCCCCTTTTGTGCCCCTTGTGACCTAATAAATCTGGAAGACCATTCAGTACTTTGTTCTTGCCCTTGAACAAAGGATTTGTCCCACTAGATGAAGTAGATATATTTCCTGCTGCCTCTGTAACATTAGCATCAAAGGAAACCTTTTTGTTCTGTCTAGATGTTTTCTTTGGTAAATTCAATACATTACCATTATTATCAAGCTGCTCCTCTGGCATGCTTTTTCCAGGCCTTTGTTCTGACTCTTTATGAGCTCCACATGCCTTATTTGTAGTCGTCTTGGCTCGCTTACTTTGGCTGTTTTCTGCTGACTTCTTAGTTCTCTTTCTAGACATACCAGCTCTTTTGCTGGCAATTTTATCCATGGGAATTTCAACTGACAGCCATGGTAAGCCCAAATCTTCCTTGTCAGTTTCACTTATCCTGACTTCTCCATTCTGAACCTTAGAATCCACAATTGTAGTTGTAATATGTGTGGCAGACTCTATTATCTCCTCTCCTGCACATTCCTCAGTCTGCACAACTTAAATGCTGGTTAGAAGCAAACGAAGTATTCCAAAAGAAATGGAAAAAACAAGGATAAGATTAAAGACAAAAGGACATTATCATAATGAAATTTACTTTCAGAAAATACCTGCATTCTAACAGGGCTTGACTGAAGTTCTGGAGAACATGCTCTTTGTGTCCATTCAAACATTTCACTATCAAACACATCCACGTCACCATATGCAATACATTTTTCCCCCTGTGTGCAGTAGAAACACACGTATTGGTGTACTGATTTTGTCATTAAGTACAAAGCTTTCATTCTAGAATTGACCAAAAGTAAGGGTGTAGGTGACTCCTTTTGTGATATACCAAACTTGGTCGTAGATGTTAACACAATCTAGCTAAACAAAAACATGTAAAGCATTCTGGAACCATTTGATTGTATAAGCATATAAGAATTTACAATTGAGGACTTTTAGGAGAATTAATTGAATGAGTCCAGTGAACACCATGTAGAACTAGTTGTGGCCAGTGCAAGTTTGGTCATGAAGAAAAATTTAAGCAATTATCCTGATCAGCATTATGCTAGGTTAGATCAATGGAAAGATGCATGTTGTTTATTGGCATGCAGCTGAACACTTAAAAGAGTTATACTGCTGGCATTTTATCTAATACTTACATCTGAAGGCATTTCATGGGGGACTTCATCATCAGAATCCTTGATATCACTGAAGCAAGGAGCATCAGGTGGTGTATCCATTATCTGATCTTCATCTGTTTGCTGAGTAGGATTCTCAGGATCCTCTTCATCTCTCAGCCAGAAGAATGGAGCAAATAGAGGCTCTCCCTTTTTCATGACCACATGCTTGTCCTTCATCAGGAAATAGTTCTCAGGTTCATTTTTGCTGATTTCAGCAGTTTCATTTGCCGATCTTTCAAACCTAATAGGGGTTTCAGAAGGACATTGTGGAACATGAACCCTTTTCTTTGTTGGAAAGGAAGGCTTCAAAGGATGTTTAGCTTGTGTTGATCTTTTTGATCCCTTTCTTTTACATATTTTCTGGTTCTCCTCTGCCAAAGTCCCAACGCAAGTATTAGTATTCTCTTGAATATCACCACTTTTATCACCATCAGAATGGCTCTCATACCCTGTACAACACAATAAAAGTTATTTATTTGACCTTACTATCTTAGTCAAATTCATTAGTCACATCACACAAGTGGCTACAAAGCAGGAGGCATCAATATGAGCACAAGCAACTGGGTAACTCTTTCCATTCTCAAGCTAAGTGATCTAAAAAGATTGCAGTTCATTGCTTACCCAGAGTTATCATCAAATTATTTAGAGCAAAATGCAAAGATGCAGACATTGAAACTTGAGTAGCATGCACCCTGGGGAAGGGAGATGGATAGTGTCACTGCAGCATTTTTGGCAAAATGCAATAAAAGTTAAACTATAATAGTGAAAAGCTGAACATAGAACTGAGAAAGAGATCTTGTGGCTTAAATTTGACAGTGAGGTCAACCATGCCTGCGCTACAAGCCTGTTGAGATCTATTAGCAGTGAGCAGGCATAGTTGCTTTCAACTTTTCTAATGAGGATAGACCCCATCACCCTCCCTGTGTTGTAAAAAACTAGTGAACAGAATGGCTGATTGAAAGCCAAAGCTACACCACTCAAGTCAGTCTTATCCATATATGTACAAAGAGGAATCTTTCAACTAATTAAACCTTCGCTCCAGTTATTTTGAATAAAAGGTGGTATATCTTCTGTATCACAGAGTATGATCATTTGCTTCTTTTAATTGAGAATAATCTATTACAGCATAAGAAACCATGGGTATCTTTTACTTTAAAACCATCGACATCTTGTAAAAGTTAAAAAGACACAAATATTCATTTGAG
Organism: Gardenia jasminoides; assembly: GCA_013103745.1. Lineage (NCBI taxonomy): Eukaryota > Viridiplantae > Streptophyta > Magnoliopsida > Gentianales > Rubiaceae > Gardenia > Gardenia jasminoides. Next base: position 33,677,895 of record CM023095.1, read on the forward strand.
ATAATGAACCAAAAACTGCAGTACTGGAGCAGGTAGACTAACTCCTAAGAAAGAACCATACAAATGGAAACAAAGATACACAAGACACATCAGCAATGTTATCTCTTCACACGTTGATTAAGACCTTCAGTTGATGAAAACATTCTGGAAGTAGTTCCACCATTTAACCCTTACTTCATGGCCAATAAATACCACGAATCTTATACTACCTGATATTCTAGTTGTTGGGGCTGTCTGTGTGATGAAAATATTGACTCCAGAAGCGACTTCCATGCTCTTGTAAATGCTGACCAGGTTGTCCATATGAGGAGCAGGACGAAGTTCTTCACAAAATATATATTTACTAAATTAGCATTTGTGAAGCAAAAAATCAATGTGATCTTCCAAATTAAATATATTGAAACTAAATCAAGTAAACCAATTATTGATCTTAGTCGAAGGCAGTCAAATGGGAGCAAACTCAGCAAGAAACAAATAAATATATTGCTTCTTAATCCTTTTGTGACAAGTACAACGAAGATTGAGTTTTAGAATTTAAATGACATAAGCAAAAAAACAAGAATGGATAGAACACAATTCATGTCCTCAGTCTTTTATTTTTGAGTTATTTTGGCCTCATCTAGCAAACCATCTGGTTACTAGAGCACCCTAATTCCTGTTTCCAACACTTACGTGAAATCTTCCACTCCTGTAGCTTTGCCCCATATTTCTTCAGAATTATTTTTGCCACAAATTTAGAATGAATGTAGCTAAAAATGCAAAGGATTGCTACAACCAAATCAAAAATATCCTTTTCTATTATGACCAAATGATTTAATGTCTTAACTTGAGGTAGCATTTGGATACGTTTTCTGAGCACCTGCCACAATTACATGCAACTACCAATCAGTCTCCAGAATACTGACAATTTTGCTTAGCTTCGACATCCAGCTAGTGCCCTACTTGTCAACTAAAGCCAATCATTTATGCAATATTTCACCTAACAATGCAAAGACTCAATCGTTTTAATCCCCGTTATTTTCTTCCTAGTCTACCTTCTTCTAGGTGAGATTTTTTAACCCAAATCCAGGGTTTAAATGAGTCAAGCAGGCTCACTGCTACTTTTATTAAAGCTTGGTTTGGTTTTGTTGACAAATTTGTGAAGTATTCATAAACTAATTGTTTGAAAAATATCCAAATGAGCTTTATAACATCAAGCTTAAGTAGTTTGGTTGACCATAAAATGAGTTACTAGTACAATTCAAGCCAGAACTTGATTAGTTAAAGATTTCTTCAATGTGTTCAAGGTTGGGTTGCTTATTTTTAAAAGCAAGCTGGAAGAAGCTCTTAAATAGTGACGACTGAGTTGGAGTCCTCAAGTAAATTGATTCATGTTTCACCACTACCTAAATCCATCTCAAATGTAGTGCCCAAGTGAATTACTTGCAGGGCAAAAAGCAAGAGAATGAATTTGACTTCCTTAGGGATATGTACAGAGAGTATAAGGGCATATGAGCCAATCAACAGAAGGCACACTAAGCATGAGCCCACTTAAGGTTGACTGATGCAGAAATTCGCATCCAAAGATTTGATTAACTGCTGCTAAAAGAATTCATTTCAAATTTTCAGTCTAGTGGTAAGTTGGTAACATAAATACCACATAATGATGACTAAGAACCTGAATCAAAACATGTCACAGAAACACAGAAAATTGGAATGAAATATATGTTAATGGAAAAAAAAAGGTGTCGTCTGCAAAAAATCAAAACAAGCAATATTGCCTTTCTAAGCTTAAAAAAATATTATATTTCTTTTATAGAAAATAAAATGAGTATCTCACTTGGCCAAAAGGGAATCCTACTAACCTCAAATAACAAATGCACATCACGCCTACTAATGCTTTCATTTCATATACGTTATATCTACTTCCTTCATTTGCCTTTTCTACGCAAACAAATCAAATTCCCTTCAGCTCCATTTGATCAAATTATGAGTTTCTTGTGGCTAAAATTTTCCCTATTCTTCGTTTTAACGAAAATGTACTGAAATTTGAATGACTTTGCCGGGGAAAAGAAAACACCAGAGAACAAAAAAGCATTAACATAACAATTAAAATACCTCTACGGCGGAAAGGTACTTTACATACTGGACAATCTGATGCTGATTTCATAGATTTCTCAATACAGCAACTGCAATTTATCAAAAAAAAAATTTCCTCTTAATCTCAATTTTCAGGCATATAATAGATTAAAAAAAAAGAAAAAGAAAAAATGAAGAAAAGACTTACTTGCAGAATACATGATTGCACGAGAGCGAAACAGCAGAATTCAACAGACTCAAGCTGTAAAAATCAAATCAGAATAAACAAAGCCAAGCAATGATGAAACCAAAACAATCTAATTATTTTTAAAATAACAAAAATTAAAGAAAGGGGTGGGTGGGAACAGGCTAAGAATCATGAGAATTCTCAATTACCAGATAGGGCACTTGAGTTCTCTACCCATTTTCTCAAGATGAGAAGTGTCCGCCGCCATCAGAATCTCTTCAATCAACGTGTGTGTGTGTTTCTGAGCGTCTGTTGGTGTGTGTGAATGAGGTGGAGAGGAGAGAGAAGTGAAGAGTGAAGAAGAAGAATGAGAGATTTGAGGGGCGCGGGTTTTTAAATTTTTATGGGCTCATTTTCAAAAGTTTTATAAGGAGGAAAAACCGCGCCTTGAAGTTTTATTTATTCCCGCCTCAAAATGGAGTTTTCTTTATTTCATTGGATCCCAAAATTTAATTTTACCAAAAAATAATGAAAATAAAAAATAACAATGATATAAAAATGATGCTGAAAGTGCAATTAACATGCTTATTAGATAGATAGATAGATTTGAGGTTAGCTAATAAAATAAAGTCACATTAGCCCTTTCTTAATCTAACTACACTAAAACTTCTATAAATTAATAACCTTTGTTAAATAATAATTTTTGTTGGTATGAACTTGGGTGATAAACCAAATTAATAATTTTGATAAAATAATAAAAAAAATTTTGAAAACCTTACATAATCCATGGGTCTTATTCATATCATAAATCAATAATTTACTAAGACTTTATTTGGATGGAAGGAATTGCTCAAGAGATATTTGAATTTGTAATTCACGGATTATCTAAGGGCCATTTGACGTTGTGATAGTTTATTGAAAAGTATTTCATCTAATAGAGTTTTTAATAAAAGCACTTAATAAGTACTTAGGCACTTTTTAACTATATGAAAGTTCTACAATTCTTTTTAGATATCATACCCATGATTTCAAGCCAACAAACTCTTGTCACATCATTCAATAATTTAAACTCCTAAAATCATTAATATCTCTTTTTACATGTCCAACAATAAATTGATACTCATGGATATGGTACCCCAACCATAGTGTAAACCTCTCCTTGTTTGGATACATAGTTTAATAAGTACTTATCATATTAGATAATGTGTAAATTAAAATTTTTTAAATATATTTGTCTCTTTAATTAGTTCATATATAGTATAAAATGATCAAATTTATTGTTTTATTTTATAAAATACAAAAGATATTCTAAAAGCACCAAATGCCTCAAAAGTACTTTTAGCATTCAAAAATGCTTTTTTACCAAAAACATCGCAACTCCGAATGAGGTCTAATTACATTTTAAACTTAAACACTAGAATAATTAGTGATTAAAAAATATAAATACATATTAAGTAATCTAAGCAATTTGAGAGGATTTTAAACCTTTCATCAAATATCTCAATCCAAACACAATTACATATCACATTTTCCTAAAATATGAACTATTATTGTTTTTTAAATTTAAAACTACTTGAATCTCATCCCTAATTTATTTTATTGCATCTGAAAGTTTTGGACTTAAATTCTCATATTATAATAAGAAATTATGAAGAGTTATTGATGTTTTGAATGTTTCTTTCTACGTAATAGGCTCTAAAGCTACTATATCATCCTCAGCTTCATGATTAGAAGGATTTTGAGTGATGCTAGCAACAATTCCTTCTAAACTTGAAGACATTAATAGGATTAAGTAATACTTACAAATTAACTAGATATGGGATGGTTTATGTTCCTTAGACTTTAGCCTCCTTTTATTAATTGAATACTTTATATTTTTATAAAATTAAGTAAACCTTTAATTGATTAAATGAGTAATTTTTTTATTTGTAAGTACACTCAATAAATTAATAAATTTTTAATTTTTAATTAATTAATACCTTTTTAAATTAATAGAATTTGTATGTTACCAAAATTATTAATTAATAAAGGTTTTACCATACTAATTATTGTTTGAAGTCAAAATTCAAAGGGCATATGGGTCATTACTCTTAATGTTTCATAGAAATCAATGTATTTGGATGTGTTGTCATTCATTCTAATAGTTGTGTTTGCATCACCAACACGTTTTACAATCGCTCTTTCTATCTTTCTAACCACTTTTTTATCACATGTATCAAATCATAAAAAGTGTTATAATAATTATTTCAAATAGCATTCTATCCAAACACTCAATATTTTTTTTTTGAATTTTTTTTGCACAAAAGGCAATATATCAATAAATTTTGACTAAATCTACAAGATTTAGAGTGTTACATACTCAACGAGTACTCTAATTTGATGTAAATTTGTGATTACTTTTTGTCAAGGTAAGGAGGAATTAAGAATTTAAGATGACATTTTGTTAAGCTATGACCTAAGGGCAAGTCCTTCAAAACTAACCATTTATAACGAGAAGGCTTGAACTTTTTCATCTCTTGAATTACTTGATTATATGGGATAGGTTGGACAACACGGGGAGGAAGGAGTGTAAGTGAGAGGTCTGATTCGAAACCTCCCATTTATACAAAAAATGTAAATCTCTATGTGCTAGTATCATTTCCTAAGTATGCAATTTAATTATTTAAAAAATTGCTTCAAAGGTAAATTACACACTATAACCTAATTAATTAACTGTTTTGCTCCAAACAAGGTTGCACCTAAATCTTCTCTTTTGTCATGTAAATGATCATTATCGATGAGTATGTAAATTTATATAAACAAAAAAAAATACCCCAATTGCTAGAGCAAAATTTTTTTCTATGTTTTACTTTAATTACTCTATTTTTAGAGATCCTTTAATCTAAAGTTAAGCATCATCATCATGTGAATTTTTCCTCCCCCTCCTCTTCAAGGCCCCATGAGAAAAGGAAGAGTGATTTTTCATCCATGCTAAAAGGCAAGTTGTTGTTACAATCCCTAAATCATGCAATAGCTAGATTTCTAACTCGTGCTCTGCACGTGTAACATTTCAAATCAAAATAGTAAATTTATTTTTGTTAAAGAATTATTTGGAATGGAAACACTTAAAGTCCAAGATAGTATGAATTTCTATCAAACGATGTTATTTTGAATAAAAGTAAGGGAAAAATATCCCCACTCATGAACTTAAAAAGAAAAAGTCTATGAAATTGTCTAAAAATTGTGTTTAACTGTCATACATTCTTACAATTGCATATAAAATTTTGTCCCATTTTAGAAAAATTCTTTTCATTCATTATATCATACTCTAAGAATTTGTATATTTTTATATTACCTATGATTCCATGAATAATAATAATAATAATTTAATTCCAGTTCTGCTATTAGATAATATTTGTTTTCAAATGACTATATTTTCAGTTAAAAATAAAAAATTACCAAATTAAATAGAAAAACACCCAAATAAGGTTTAAAAGATATTACCAAATACATGCACACATCACTACCATTCTCCTCATTTACCTCTCTATTACCTCTCCTATCCAGTTACCACATCCTTACTACTACTCTTTCCCTTCTTTTTGCCACATTTTTCTTATCCTACATCCTCGCCTCCTTCATTCTCTCTCCCTATTACTATCCCTTTAATTTACTATCCTTTTAGCTAATAAACTTACCTTTTCTTATCTCGGCAATATTTTCTGTTCCCCTACCCTGCAAGTTGCACATCATTTCTCTCACACTCAACAGTCTTATCTTACAAGTCGCATTTCCTTTCTCTCCTACTCAACAATCTTATCTCTTATCTACCCTTATAATCTTATCTATCATTCTCTCCACACCTTTCTCTCATATTACATTTGCGCTCCTTCTACCTCCTAACCCCACCTTTTCCTTATTCATTACTTGTTAAATAACCTTTCAAATAGTTTCGGTCAAATAAGGTGAAAATTATGATCTATGGAAAAATTCAAAAATTCATATGTAAATTGCATAAAATTTTGCCATCTTTGGAGTTTTTATAGATAACCATTTTTTTATAGAATTCCTAGAGCGCTTTCAAAACTAACTATCCAAATACATCATTGTTTAATTAAGAAATAAATTTGTATCAATAAAATTTATTCACCTTAAAACTTTTCTCATCATAAGACTATTAATTGAAATTGTTCAAAAAATATTACTATGAGCATCTAATATAATTATGATAATGTCAAATATAACAGTGAAAGAAAAAGTAAAAGTACCAAAATGGAAAAAAACTACTAAACAATCATAAGAATAATTAAAATTGTATAGTTGCTTTAAAATTTGCTAACAAAAGACATGGCAATAACTTCTCTATTTCAAGTAAGAATAGTAGAGTAAAAAAATTTAATTGACTAACATGAATATAAAAAATAAAGTAAAGGTCATCACATGTAAAATCATGATAATGGGGCCATATTTTTAGGCTATTCATAAATTGATTTTTTAAATGATAACACATTAAGTCTAAGTTTTATGATTGCCTTATGATTATTAGCACTTGATTTTTTAAAGCAGAATTTTTGACTTCAGAGTTTAAAACATAATTGATAAAACATTTTCCTGTGAGTAGCCTTAATAATTCAAAGATTAAAAGATTAAATGTTATAATAATAATAAAATTGAAAAGAAATACGTGGCTTGTTATATAGGATAAGCAACATATAAAATGCTTAATTTATGTTATGTAAGTTAAGAGATATCAATATACATATAGTTGTACAGTTGTTTATGGTTGATTTTGAAAAATTACTAATAGATTTTGAAATTAGTATAGTAAATATATCATCCATAGAGTGAGCCATTCAATTTTTTTGATGAACTCGTAAAAAATTTACTATAAATCTAAAAAAGATTAATGTGATGACACATTAAATCTAAAATTTGTGATTGCATTATGATTATTGGCACTTGATTTTTTTTTAAGCAAAATTATTTGATTTAAGAGTTTAAAATATAATTGATAAAACATTTTCCTGTTTATAGCCTTAAGGATTCAAAGATTAAATGTTATAATAAAAGAAAAATACAAAAGAAATACATACCTTGTTTTATAGGATGAGAAACAAATAAAATGCTTAATTTGACTATGTAACTAGAAGATATCAACTTGCATAGCAGTGTATGGTTGTTTGCAGTCAATTTTGAGAAATTATTTATAGATTTTGAAATTAGTACAATAAATATCTTATCAAGAGATAGAGAGAAATGAAAAAGATAACTTGCATTGCAATGGAGTTCAGTTTCTCACTAAAATAATAGATTTTGCTGGAAATAATAAAGAAATTTGCCGCTAAAATTGTATGTGGTGTTCATATCATCAGAAGTGGGAAATTTGTGTAATTTTTGTTTCAAATCATTAATCAATTATAGCTTGCTTAAACTGATTCAAACCATTGTTATGTTCACGGCTATTTTTGGTACAATTAACCAATTGTAAAGATGTTTCCTTAAATTTGAAAAAATGGCTGAATTTATTTTTGTTAAAACTTAATAAAAGACTAAGGGAATTGGGGAAGGTTTTCTTATTATTAGGTTCAAACATTTAATTGTTCATTGCAATTTTGATAGAACTACCCAATCTTAGGGGTGACCACGATTCAGATTTGAATTGAAACCACATTGGAACCAGACCGGTAAATTTTTGAACCGAAACTGGATTTGAGAAATCGAAACTAGAACCATAATTGTAACTAAAGGTTAAGATTCAAAATCACAAAAAGCTTGAACTGAAACTGGAATTAGTAGTTCAAGAATTGTTCAAACCGTCTAAGAATACACTTATATCTTGGGTAGTTTGACCTCTTTTTCTCAATTTAAAGTTCAATTTTCATAGTCTGCACAACAATAACATCTATTTTAGTCCACCAACTTATTATCCCAATTCATTAGTAAATGTACTGACTTAGATCCAAATCCAATCTATTCAAAGTGTTAAAGTTAAATTAATCAAATTATTAAGCTAGCATTTGATGATTCTTTGAGTTTGATTAGCAATTATGAGAAATTTACAAAAGTTAATTTTTTAAAGAATCAAGAAAATAGTCATTGCTAAATCATAAAATATCAATTTGCTAAATAAAAAATATATGTATTTTTTTCTTTTTCCTTCCAAATGATAATAAAAAAAATTCATATTTTTTTCCTACATTCATTGTCATATTTACTTAAAATTAATTTTATAATAACACATATTTTAACGTAATTAGAAGAACTAGAACCAGAACTGGAACCACAAGAAATTGAAATCGTAATCGAACCGGAGTCGGAGGTTTAGGAATCGTAACTGTAACCGTTCCTATAAGGGTCGGCTTAGGTCCACCTTTCAGAAAAATCGGAACCGTCAATTTTTAATTCGGAATCGGCGGTTCTGAAATTGCGGCCACCCCTACCTAATCTCAAACATGATTATATTTTATTTTGACAAAGTTAATAAAAATTGGATTAGATTGCAAAATCATAGGCATTCTTTCCTATTTCTTGATATGCTGTGTTTGGAAGAATCTAATTTTAGGGTCAAAACTTAATTAATAAAAACATATTTTTGATTCAATCCAAACAAAAGATACTAATGATATTTTCAACAATTAAAATAGGAGTAAATCTTTCCTACGCTGATAGTGTAAACACTATCACCGTTGGATCCATGACACATATGTAAAAGTTGGATTTCAAATTCAAATTTGGTACACTTGTCATTGATTCAATGCTGATAGTGTATATCCTGTCAGTGTAGAATAAATTAAAAAATTGAGAAAAAAGAATGGAGACTTGGAAGCTCAATGAATGACTTAGAATTAAAAGTTGTCTTCAAATATATAATATATAGATATATATACTGAAATTATAATTTCGATATAAATCAATTTCTTGATCAAGTTTAAATGCTGCAACCACATACAATTTTCAACAAAATCTAAATGCGGCCATTTTAGGTTTTGTCCCTCCCTATAGATTTGCGTAATGACAACTTGATGGTTCTACTTCCAAATTAAACATTTGACCTGTTTTCAATAATTAAATTTCTTGTTATACATTGTTTACAAACTTAAAAGATGCACTATTTGAGAGGTACAAAGTTTGTCTAGTAGTCAAATAACCGAAGTTGAGGCACCAAGAGTTTAAGTCCTAAATTCAAAGTCTCAGGTATCGTCGATTAGAATAGTCCAAACATATGTTGGTTTTTATGCTACAATCTGTAACTTGGATAATCTTGATGAGTTGTTGCTTGTTAGTTTTGATTGTTCAGTTAAATACTATCCTATAAACAAAGAAAATGAAATATTTGTTCAATTTTGTGGTTAGAGATGCACTCGAAATTAATTAGTTGGCTGTAATTGGGAAGTCTAAAGAAAAACTTAATTTCAATTATCTTTATTTGTGTTTTGTTGAACTGAAAAATTAATTTGAAAATTTTGATGGAGTTGCATAGGCAAGATTATGTCATCTTGATTTTACTAAAACATGCAAATTCAGGAATCTAGAAAGTTTTAATCAGGAATTCAGTCCAACCTTCATATTTTTCACCCTTTTCTTTTGGTCTTTTAATCTTTCATCTGATGTAATTCTGATCTTTTGTGTCAATGCTCCATTCAACTAAGCTGAATTATTGAAGTCCAATAATTTAGATTAAACGGTTTATTTTTTCATTGCATGTCAAATTTTGTTCTTTTTCATGCTTGTTACAAATTAAAATACCAATTTTTCACTAGCAAGTTCCAAATTGTCAACAAATTAGTAAAAAGTTTACTCTTCCATCTGTATCCAAAGGTAACCAAAAATAACTTAAAAACAGTTGAAAATATCTTTTATTCCCTCATATATCAAGGGTTCTTCTATTATATGTTTTCAGGACGCATGATAAGAGATGAGCTCTAAAGGCATATAACAAGAGTTGAGTTTAGATATTAGTTGTTCAAAAAAGTTTAAAATTTTTTCATTAAAGTTTCTTAAATTTAAGGCATAGATGATAATATTTAAAATTTGAAGTGCGTCCACCCCTGTATTTAGTATGCCTAAGCATAGAATAGAAAAAACCATCAACTAACAAGAAATATGAATATGCTAGCATGTGAAAACATTTTCCAGAGGGATGTGAATTTTCCTCCCACAACTGTAGGCAAGTTTTATATTTTCACTTAACCTTTATCCTGTGATATGGGCACTTCGAAAACTTTGTCCAATATGCATTACCAGGTAATTATGGGGAATCATTGAAATCTATCTACTCTCTCGGCTCTTCCACCGTAAAGTGCCAAAACATGTTGAGAGTTGAAGACTCTTTCTTTCAAGAGGGGCATAAGCAGGACTAAGCTTGATTTATCTTAAATCTCAAGGACCATGCAATTCCATATGGACACGGGAAAACAAGTAAAATCAAGAGACAGAGAGAGCAAGAACTAAATGGAACGTATGAAAGAAAGCACCAGACAAGATACAACAGTTCATTGAACAAAAGAATGAATAGCTCCTCCCCTAGGTTACATCCATCTAAAGTTTTACTTCTGTGACGACATATGGATTTTGAATGCGAATAGCGATGCAGTCTAAAACTATGTTTCTACATGTCACATCTGTTGGGAACAGATCGTGCTCCTGGCTGTATATATTGGGATCCTGATCAGAAGAGAATTTGGGGCTGCGCATGCAGATAAATAGACTAAGAGAGTTTATATGCAACTCCGCAACCTTGATATGGTCTCTATAAACCCAAGGGTCAAGTCAAAGAAGTTGCCAATCATCTTCATGTGCACAACCTTCTGGCTCACCTTCGGAAACCATATCGTGGGATCCAGGTAGTGGAAACTCAGCATTATTATTGATGTTATCATGGTGACAGGAAGAGTAGGAAGATTTACAGGACTCTGTCACTGTAAATAGTGGAGCACCGTTTGATTGATTTGCTAGCTCTGATGCCCGTACACAAAAATCATCAAAGTCACCTGATAAAAATAAGAAAAGTGAATATCATCCTCAGGTATTCCAAATATAATTCTAAAATAAATTATCTGACAAAGACTGCTTACTTTTGTCTCTGCAATAGAATCCAATTGCTAAGGATGGATCTATCGAGTCAAGAGGAATCTGTCGCAGAATGCTGAAAAGAAAAAGGATATTGAGGCAAGGAGCACATAGAGCAAAGCAATGAGCGAAAACGAGAACAAAGAAGAGTGGTAGGAAGTGAAAAAGCAGGAGGAGAACAAGTATGGAAGAGACCACCAAAGCAAATTCATGTTGATAATAACTCACTTGCTGTGGTAAGAGGTGGCATCGACTTCCAGATTATCCCTTGTAATATTGACAACCTGATAATCAACCAATTTTTCATAGTTGGTAACTAAGAAGTCAATTGCAACAGCAACACAGTTGTACAGTGAAGACATTTAAGATGCAAAGCATCTGCAGAAGCAAAAATGGAAATGCACAACGCAGGAAAAAATCATTATAAACTATGTAAAAATATAAAGTGCTGCCATCCTTCAAACAGCCGCCAAATACTAATGATCAAAAAAATTTGACTATAGAGCTATTAACTGAGAAACTATCAAATGCATTTTTCAAGGCTTTGGAACCAAAAAAAAAAAAAAAAAAAAAAAGTATATGTTTGAAAAATAGGGGATCGAATTCCTTAAGAAGTTGCATCACATATTCCTCTTTACTCTTCTGACTATCTTCATTACATTGGGGATTACTAGAAGACCATATGTAAAAGAACTGATTTTTCTGGTATCTTTTGCTAAGCTGCCTAATCTGAAAAGCTCAACAATATATCTTAAAAAGTTGGCACATAGGAGAATGATGTTTACCAGAGTGATTCAAAGAAGACATCCACTAGTTTGTTCTCTTTTAGGTACTTCCACCAAACTACGAGACACAAACTTCCCAATCCTACCATTTTATAAACAATGAACACTGTGATTCCTTGATGCTTTTGGCTTATTTTCAAGAAAAATTACAATGATCAAATTATCACACTCATGGCCTACCAACTTGATATAAAAAGCCAATCCCTTTAAAATTTAACTACCAGAAGGACAATCTAACTATTCAACCAAGCGACAGTTCTTGCTCTATGTTATGGATCAGGCTTTTTTGAGAACTAATCACATCGAAATACTTGGCATACAATTTTCTGCAGCTGATTTGTCAGACTTCATTCTGCCAAGAAACAATTCTTCTATATTACCAATCAGGCTTCTTGAGAACCAAATCCAAAATGCTTTGCATACAGTTCTTTCTGCAACCTAATTGTCAGACTCAATGAAGAATTGCTTAAAATTATTCAAGTGAGACTCGGTTTATGTGATCTGAAATCATGCAGCAAATTTCTCTAAATGACTCGGACAATAGCTGGTTTCTGCAATAATGGTATCCAAGTGCCACAATGGATTGCAAGTAACACCTAAAGACGAATATATAGAGGGATCCAATGGAGGAACATCTGTCTCAAAAAATAGCTATGACTACATTCAAATCAATGCACATAACCTTATGGCATATTCCTGAAAGATATTCCATAGTTGAGCCATAGTGCACTCACATAATATCTCACCCTTCATAATGGGACAAATCTAATACAATCACTCCTTAATATTCTTCCTGTACCCTAAATCTCCTCCTGTCCAAGTGATGAAGGCAAAAAGCAAGACATAGGAAAGTTAATTTGGTCCATGATCAAATCTTTGGTTTATAGGATAAGCAAATAGAAAAACAAGATTAGAGGCTACTTCGGTAAATAACCTTTATAGTTCTACTTGAAAAATGAGAAAATGATATTCTCACAAACTCGAAAATTGAATCATTATGCATGCTAAGTTAGACAATTCATAGAAGTCTAATCCCTATTCAGAATCCTAATTCCATAAAAAGTATTTGTCCCTCTTATCCTCATATATTCCTTAATCAAATTGAGGTCCATATCCTTTTGATTATCCTTAAGCCTATCTCAACAGAATATGTCCTGGATCATCATGCTTTGTAGAGAATATTGTTACATTCAATGCATGCTCTTAAGTATCTTAAGACCCCTTAAGATTTTAATCTAAGCTAGCTTTCCAAAACCACTAGTAAATACAAAAGCGGCAAGTTCATAGTGGAGGACAAAACTTAGGGGAATATCTCTAGAAATAGACAAGTGAGAATGTTATGCACACATGCGGAGCAAAATGCTCCGGTAGAAGGTCTAAATCACTTAGAGAAAATTCTTGGATAATCAATCCCAGTCTCTGCTAATCCTTTAACCCAAATTTGAAGTTTTGAGATGGGAAGCATATTGGGCAGCAGGAAGAAATCAAAATCTAATCATATACCTGTGTGGATCTAAAAAGACCCCTGTCAACATGGTGTCCATACAAAAGAAGTCATCTTGATGTCCCAGAGGTGTCTCATTTAGAAGCTCATTCCACGAGACTGAGTTAGTAGGTCAAAACCTAACATGTCAAATTTCACGAAAGATCTAAAAGGATAATTATTTGATTTTGTTTTATTTAATTTTCCTCAAGATAACTTCCATATTTGCAATAGTACGAAGTAATGTTGCCTTAGATGAGGCAGTTCTCTAATAACATGTATAGTTACGAGAATAAGCTTTTCCAACAGTTAAGTTTTAAATTTCATGATACCATATGAAGAAAAGTTATATTGAGCCACCAACAGTGTATAAGCAAATACCTTCTCCTATTGTTAAGTTAGATAAAAAATTTTGATCCCAGATATCATCCAAAAAAAGCAAGCACTGCATGTTCATGGACCTTCTAGTACAGAAATGATGCTGGAGATGGCAAGTACTGAACTACACCAAAATATTTTCGTTTTAAACCTGTTATACTTTTCAAACATATAAGTTTGAAGCCAAGAATAGGATTAAATAGTTCTATGACTTACATAAGAATGACGAATATAGTTGGCTTGCAAAGCTAATATGAACAAAATTTTGGAAAACTCAACCTGCTGAACTTCATGTGGATCAAGATAAAATGCATTATCATCTTGCAAGCCAACAATATACGTTGAAGCTCCAGGTCTACCTCCCAGTATACCAAGGCTCTGAGGAAAACAGAACGTAGCTCCCAGCAAAGGAAGGTACCTATTAAAGATATCAAAGCTACATTAAACATATGAAATATACTTGAATGAAGCTCACACTTTGAGTTATACATATTTACATGAGGATCCTTTGCAGCTTTACGGAAGAAACTCTGATGCAAGATACTTTGTATATTGATGATAAATAATGCAGTCAATGAAAAGCCCCAGAAAATTGAAAATTGAAAGGTTTTATGATTTTCCTCAAGCGTCAACTAGGCATCCCCTGAAGATAAGCAGCTGAATTAGAAGCAAAAATACGTCAACTACACGCCTTTATTTAACTATTTATTTGAGTTCATTGTAGTTATATATTCTAAGATGTATAAGGGCATTATGGACTTTGATTGTTTAGCAGGAATGTTTCAGCAATTGTGTAGTTTAGCCTTTTCTAGTTACTTACTATGTTAGGTAACTAATTGGAGTAGCAGCTCTCAAGGAACTTTTGCTTTCCTATTTAGAATAGGAAATAGAGGTTTTATATCTATAAGGAACTTTTATAGTTAAAAAAAAAAAAAAGACTCATATTCCTTATACAACTCTGGGCAGAGTTGATTAACAAAGACTTCAGCTACTTGTTTATTAGTTTGTTTTGTTCTCTACTTCAAGGTCCCCCTAAATCCCCTTCTTCTTCCCCTTTCCCCCCAAGTTACTGTTCACGGCCTTAAAACAGTCCCAAGACCCTTTCATTCTTCTTTTAGCAGTATCAGGCGAGATTAGACCTACCTTGTCACTACCAGGAATTTTCATGCCTAAAGTGTACTTGGAATTTTTGACTAATGGATGTTACAATATTTATGCTTTCTTTCAAGCATTGACAAAGCAATTTTGACGGAAGTGGATAGTTTTAAGCAAGCAACAAAGGCCAGGTGGTCAAGCTCTCTGCAACAGTTTATACAGGATTCTTTACTAACAAAAGTAATCAATGGACTGATTTATATTCTTCAGTTACTTTACAACACAGTGTTCCTATTGGAAGCAGAAACAGGCTGCAGAAAGAAAGAAAAGGAAACATACTTAAGTTTCTGTCACAGACATTAATGTAGACTTGCCTAGAATGACAATGTACGTTAACTTGGAATTTCAATTGAAAGAACGACAGTTAATAACATTCAACACAAGTTCCAATCTACATACTAGGTATTAAATTTTAAGATAGCATACTGTAAAATCTAATGAAGACACTCATTATTCTTCAAACTTAGACTCTATAACCATACAAAGCAGAGCTAAAGCGAACATTACAAGAGACTGTTTCCTTCAACTGAAGATTTTCAATCAAATTTTCAACGTTATGTGTAAGTTTCTAAGGACATTATCTTCTTACTCTGCCTCAAAAAATTTCCAAGAATTTCTTTCAGTTAATGGAACAAATTTATGCACTAACATAATTCTATTAAGCACATTATTTTCTTTTTCACAAATTCAAGGTAGTTTGCTGATGCTTCTAAGAAAATAAAGCAAGAAATAACAAAATAAGAAGGAAGTTGTTAAACTTTCTCTTTTCTCTTTGAATAAGCAACATGGCATAATGTTAACAACTTTCAGGAAATCATAACCAAAAAATCGGCTGAAGGAAAAAAAATCTATGTAGGGAAAAAAATGTTCCTTTCCAAATAAATGGGAAGGTAAAGAATTTTTCTGTGATGCAAAAATACAGAAGGTATGTTGAACTCAGACTTCAAAGGGAGCAACTAACTAGTTTCACTAAATATATTCAACATTTACAATTTGCACTTAAAAAAAAAATGCTGATAACAAATGCTTCTTACTGAATCAAAATCCGAACAAGAATTAAATGATCATGGTTAAAAAATTTGTCAACCCTAAATCTCTCCCCATATCCAAGGAAACATTGATTACTGGTTCTATCATAATTTAATGCATCATTACTTTTAAAAGATTGAAAGCAATTTATTACAGGACCAGTGACACACCACTACATTCTTGACATTAAACAGTGCATTATTTTTAAAAAGTTCCCAGCCATATATCTTTTAAAAGCCTAGAAAACATAGGTAGTGTTTTGAAATCAAATATCACTTTCATGATTAAATGTTTCCAACAGAGGTTTCACTGTACGCAGTTGTTGGTTAATATCCTATTGAAGACAACAACAGATCCAATGGCACTAAGTTTTATGTGTCAAACAGAGAAAAAACTCATTAAATAATGAAATCATGAAATCAGACAAGATATACCTTGGGTTGAGTTTTTCCAGTCCGAGAACCAAAGGAACCAACAAAATGATTGGCAGCCAATTAACTTGGCCTTTCGAGCACTCAAGACAATGCGTAGTGATATTCTCAATGCAAATGACAGGAGCCCCACCTCTTTCTCCATCTTCATCACCAGAAACAACGTATATAGCAATTACTGATGAAAGGTCTTCATCCGAAGTATCATGTTTCTTACTGCGACATAATGTTTCCCAAGTACGACACATTGCATATGGGCCAACCCACGAGCCAGGAGAAAGACCATAATTCTTGCCAGCTTCAAGAAGATTGTGGATGGAATAAGCTGACAACTCAGAGTCACCAAACATATGCAATATCTCAATGTATTTTTGGTCCATTGGCTACAAAATCAACAGAACAAAATTATTTGATTTAACCATTAGTTGAGGCTACATTTTCCACTTAAAGACAAGACAACATTAAACAAGTACTGAAGGAATACATTTTTTGCAAATTACCAAAAAAAATGCATCTTCAAACATTCAAACTCTGCATGATTTTCTTATTTACCTTGTCCACAGTTTTCCTCCATGATCTTCCTAATTGATGACAAAGTAAGGCCTGACATATACAAGTAGCATCACAAGAAGAAAGTCATATACAATTGTATGCCAACTAAATCAAAGCAAACACAATTTTATATACCTGAGCAACAAGCATCTGACTACTCCTTAGCATGCAACCCCAGTTAACATCACTGGTATACTTAGAGTCCCCTATGGGTGCAAATCCTGCAGATATCAAAATGTACTTATATCATCAATTAATGCGGTTTTCCAGTCAAAATAGACCAATCTGCAAAAAATAGCAAAAAATGAACAAACCTTTGCGGTATGTGATTAAAATTCTTGATGAGAAATCTTCTACAAATGAAGCAAATCCTTCAGATTGACTAGGATCGGCTATTGAGTCATTTTCAGTGACTTTGTAACAGGTACCTAGAAGCCATATGTCGCTCCTTGAGCAAGAAATGCCGGGCTTATTTAGTCCTAGTATTCTCCTCATTGAGCCACTATTTACTACTCTCTTCAAGGCTGTAGTCCATCCAAGGTTTTTTGCACAGGAAACTTTATTACCTCTGGGCTCGCTGTAACTGTTAAAGATGGCAAAAGCAGACACCAAGAAACCTGACCACACAGAGGTCTTGTGGAAGCTATGGCTGCTTGGTCCTGCCTCTGAAGAGGTTGAAGTAGCAACTGTTCTTGGAGAATCAATTGAAGAATGTTTAGAACTAACAATCCTTTCGGAGGAACCCTTCATTACCTGCTCACAAAGAAACATTTTATAATTAATTCAGCTGACACGAGCAAAATGTTCAAAGATCTAGAAGAAACCTAGTGCAAAATATATCACCAAACCCCATGCCCATAGAAAACACCTATCAAAGGAAGAAAAGGCAAAAAATGATATCTTTCAGCATGACCAAGTAAAACACACAATTAGTACCAAGATTCAGATATAAACAAAAAGGTTATGATTAAAAATATGGAAAAAAAAAAGAAAGAAAACGTTAGTGCTACAGACAAGAAAATGTAATCCAGTAATTGCAAAAGCACAGTGATTCTGAAAAGAGAAGCATAATCATTCCTCTTGGGTGTAAATCCATAATCTATGGACAAAGTTTAGAACACTACTAAAATCAACTACAGATATGATAGTACAGTTAGCCATCAAAAACTTCACCACTGTCTTGACACAAGCCAAACACACAATTGCAAGAGTCTTTCATCCCCCAACTAAATTCCCTGATTTTCGATTCACCCAGGCATATTAGCCAAGATTTGTATCATGAAACAGGGCCATTGAGAAATTGTACACAGAGTAGGCCTTGAATCCTCCTCCTCTAGATTATTCTTTGTTCTTTAGAATTTTGCTGCATCATCGTTGGATCACATCTTTTGAAAATAAACATGCACCTGCATTCTTCTTTGGCCGCATTGCAATAACAAGCTGAAACGAAGATAGTTCTTGAAAGCCCAAGAGAAGCAAAAAGCCAAAAAACCAAAGGAATCCTATTGAAATACAACCTGAGCATGTGATTTAAAAAACCAACATGAACAAGTAACCATATCCCTAAAACAAGTATAGCAACAAAAGAGTGATACATTGACAACATTGTTCTGAAAATTCAGAATGGCAAAAAAAAAAAAAAGTTTTAACTTGTTTCCCAAGTATAATTTCTGACAGCAAGCAAGCAACCAACAATTGCACTAAGTCATGCACAAACAACGTATGACTGAATACAACTATCAACATCAAACTTGGGACTCCCATTAATCAGGGGCATCCCAAAGGCACAATTTTCACATGTAATTCAAGCTTTTTCCAATAAGGGCGGTGTTAAAAAGGGCCCAGAATTGCCTATAAGTGTTACGAAACTAGAGAATTATTAGACTAATAAAAAGGGTACTTACATGAATGAAGGAACATCTCGAATTTGTTTAGAAACGATATCGCAGCCCAGCTTGAATTATTCACTGTAAAATCTTCCAGATCAAGTCGTACCCTTCAATGTGTGCATTTAGTTGCAAGACTGAGTTTGCAAAATGGGAATCCTTTTAGGCTGAATTTTGTTCCTTGGAATAGAAATCAGATTAGAATTACAGTATCACAGAAAACTAAATACTGTAATTTCCAAGTGTTAGAATTCTTTGGTATGGCAAATGTGTAGTTGATAAGAAATTCATTTTGGAGTTGTGAACCTTTTGTTTTATAAAACTAAAGGTACAATTAGGTACAAAAGCAGATACTAGACGTAAAGCAAACATCAAGAGACATAATTTTCTCACTGCCACAGGACCTAAAAGGATTAAAAATGAAAGCATATATTCAAATGTACAATTTAATTACAAGAGTACAACCCAATGGATAATTCACTGTTAAATAATAGAAATAACAAGGATTTCAAATACTGTCACCTCAAGCTACTATCTCGCATAGCAGGTCAGGGAAATCTACAGAATTGCACAATAAAGAACAAAATGGCTATGAGCTTGGGTCCATTCACGAATCACGCCCAAATATAACACACCAAAGCGTTCATGACACATCAGCTATTTACTTTAAAGAAAAACCAAATTTAAGCATGTCCAATTAAGATTTCCACCCTCCATTTGGTAATACAAAATCAACTTTGTTTTAAGAAGCATACTTTTCCCTAAAAAAGTTCAATCATTTTCATGGATCAACCAGGTGAATGACTAGCAAGATCAATTACCAAGTTTCAAATCCTTACAGCACCTCTTTACCTTATTCAGAACTCTGTACACTATCTTACATAATACAAGCAAACTAGTCGGAGAAAATCACAAACAAGGCATTAAAAGAAAAAGGAAGTATATCCATATACATGTTTTTTTACCATTCATCCATGTATTTAAACATAAGCACCTACAACTTGACCAACACAAATTCTTCGTGGGCTCATCGTGTCTACCTTTACCAGATTGTAATCTTAAGGCCAAGCACCAATCAGATGACAAAAGAAAATAGAGTGCAATTTTTTCAGCCCAAAATTTTAGTTTCGAATTAATTTTGAGGACAGAACAAAACTTAATAGTCAATTCAAAGTAAAGGTGTGGCTAAAATTACAACACCACAGCTCAAGAACAGAAATAATAAATAAATAACAGCAAAATCTTTAAAACCAGACACTAAATAATCAGAACGGAGTCCAACAAAAAACTATAAATTTAACTAAATTAACTAATTAAACTAAGTAAAGAGAAAAGAGAGAAAGGAAAAGAGAATTAACCTGTTATTTATCCCACAAAGCATTAAAATTAAGAGTAAGAATTATCAGTAACAATTTACACGATTAATAGCAGTAAAAGTACAATAAAATCAACTAATCTATCTTGGATTGGGAAAAAATCAAAAGGGAAGTTACCTTATGAGGTAGAGATTCACAAACGCTAGAGACCCAAAGTTTCAAAATTGCCAGAAAAAGCAGATAAACAGCGGAAGAGCTCAATCAGAGGAGGAGAGAACCAGGCTGGAGAGACACGAGAGAGGCAAGAGGGACGAAGACAGAGACTCGCACCGGGGCGGGGCGGGTTATTGGGTGTAAGGGAATTGGTAGTAAAATCGAATTCAATTCGAATCGTTGCTAAAATCGTAGATAAAGGCCATCACATTTGTTCTTTATACTCCTTGCACATTTGAATGGAAAAGTGTGGGTATTTCACTAATTTCATCCCTGTACTCTTTCGCTAAAACTAATTTAGTCCTTAATTATTTTTTTGATCAATTTAGTCCTCCAATTGGGTTTTCATCTCCAGTGTAGGCCTTTATGATGGCACCACCCCATTTTATTTCGTTCACACAATCAATGCTAGGTATTTTCAAAATGTTAGGTTATTATAAATAAAAAAACCTTTAAAAAATAGGCAAGAGCAAAAACATTATCATAAATTGGTAAGGTTTCTGAAGTCTTGTTCCAAATAAGAAAGGATCACTTTCTCAGATTTTCCACCTCTTAGCTCATAACTAGATGAGGCAAAAGAAACCAATGTCTGCTCTAGTATTAGAAGTTCTATGAAGTTGAGTACCAGGCACGCAAGATCGTCAAGATTGATATTCAACAATTCCTAAGTATTCTTAGAGCTGCAATAACAATATTATAATATTGTTTCTGATGAATCTAAACTGGATGGCTCATTTAAGGTGAGTAAGATAGGTAAACCATGAATAGAAAGAACTTGGAAACTAAAAGTCCTTGAAAGGGAGTGTTGTGACTAAATTCATTTTGATGATCATTTCCATATTCCCAAGTCACAAATAATCCCAAGTTAGAAGTAAATATCCTATCCTAACATAAAGACTGAGGCTCAGTAGATGATTCAAATAATTCTTGTAAGTCTGCAATTTTTATCAACCATCACCACTACTGTGAGGGCCCCAAAATTCAGATTTTTATTTTAAAAATGCATAATATTATTTATATTATGTTTATTTATTGAAATATGAGTGAATATATGTTTAAAGTGAATATTTTCCAATTTAGAGAATTTCAAACGAATTATTTGCCGGTGTGCGGTTTTGGCCGAATTAAGTGCTTAATTTTCTACCGGAGCATGATTAGTGACTTTAAGTTGAAATTAAGCATAACTAATGATATTTTAGAAATATTAATAAGTTTGGACAGTGTCGGAATGGACTAGAGCAGTGTAAGTTAGAATGTCGCGTGTGACGCGACATAAAGTGCCCAAAACACCTTTTTCCCTTAAAACATGGAAATGCACTTTTTGCACCATAAAAGCCTTGACTTTCTTGCAACCTTCACACTTCATTTTCAGCTGCAAATTTGGGAGATAGAGAGAGAAAGAGCCGACGGCTCTAGGAGGGAGAGAGAGAGAAATAGTGCTAGTTTTCTCCCATTTCTTTCTTCTTCCTTTCTTCAACTTTCAAGCACCATTGAAGCCCATCCTCCCCACCATTCCTTGCAGCCGAGAAAGGGAGGAGAGAGAGAGGATTTGGACCGGTTTTTGGAGAGAAAGAAAAGAGGTAAAGCTTGCACCTTGAACTTCCATTCTTCCCTTCAACTTGTATCTTGAATTTGTGAAGCTTGAGTGAAGATTTTTGACTTGAGATTCATCCTCCATGGCAGCCGACTGAAGAGAGAGAAAGAGGGGTGCCATCTGAAAGTTTGGAAGAGAAAAAGAAAGAGAAAAGTGAAGAAATAAAGTTTGTTTGAGTGGTGGGTTGCTTGATCTTGAGCTTGGAGTTGTAGATCACCGTCAAAGTTCGAAGATCTTGGATAAAGATCGAAGCTTTCATGGTTGTTGAGTTTGGAAAGGGTCAATTTTGAGAAGATATCACAAAGCCTCAGTGGATCTTGTCGGATCTTGTCGGATCTGAAGGTATAAAGCTTGAACCTTGTAGATATAGCTTTATTAGTGTTAAATTAGCTAGATCTATGGTTGATTTTGGTAAAATGATCTCATCTGAAAAGATGAAGTAGGGCTCTTGAATTTCCAACCTAGGTACTTGAGGTGGCCTCTAGGTAGTCGACTTGAGGACCTGATTGGGATTTGTATGATATTTGTGAAATGTATCATGTTGTGGTTAGAGAGTAGGATTTTGTTGTTGGAAGTTGTGATAGAAAAATATATGAGATGGCCAAACCCATACTTGGTGATGTTAATGGTGGATTTCGAAATCTTGTGATTGTTCTTAATGAATGTCTGCCTAAGAAACTACATGTCACGCTCATTTGTGAGTATATGACTTTTAAAAGATAAAAGTGAAGTTCTCGTGAGTTTTGAATGAAAATGTCATTTAAATGAATTTGACGGATTTACCGTATTGTGACCAAATCTTATGATTTGAGAAATAAAGATATGGTTTGAAGTGTTTTCAAATTATATTAAAGTACTATCAAAGAGTGAGTGTTGAGTTTGTGTTAAAAGTGATTTTGAGGTGATAAATCTCATCTAAGTGTTTTATTAAAGAAAATATGAAAATAGTGCTTGGAGAGTACATCGGTGATGTGTCATACTTGAAATGAGATAGTGATTTTCCAAAGATCCATTTGAAACATTGTATTCGGAATGATTAAGTGATTTTCAAAGAGGTATTTGAAATACGATGTCGTATGAAGTGAAAATCTTTCCTCGAGAGGATTTTGGGAAAAATGTTGATTGAAACTATAAAAGTGAAAACGAATTGTTTTAGTAAATGAGAGATGAATTGAATCTCAACCATTGTTTCAAATTGTTTTAGGAAGTGCACAAGGAAGTGATTTTGACCCCACGGAAGCCGAACCTTATTACTTCGGTGAGTTTCCATACTTGTTATGTGATTATGTGAAAATGATTGCAACTGTGTTTAGTGAAGTGATTTTGAAGTGAAGCATAGTTTTCAAACCCTCGGATGGGGTAGTGAGTTTCAGTGTATGTAAAGTGTTTATGGGAAAATGATTCGAATTGTGTTGGTCAAGTGATTTGACACGAATTTTGGATTTTTAAATCGATAAGTGGGGTAGGATGTATTTCATCGCACTTACCTTTATTTGAAATAAAAGTATTGTGAAAGTGTTTGGCAGTGTCCTATATGGGTAAGAGTTCTAACTCTCTTTAAATGAAAATCTCGCCATGGTTTGTAAATGATTGATTTGTTGAAATGGCTTGCTAGTGTTTACAAAGAAATAATTTACCACTATTTCCAAGTGAAATGCTTTACCAAAGAAATAACTTATGAAGGATCGTTAGTGTTTCATTTTTTTAAAGGAATGATTTATTGAAGTGATTGACTATTATTTCGGAGTGAAATGCTCTATAACTGAAATAGTGATTGAAGAGATTGTGACGCCGTTGGCATGTCCCTCGACTAGTTTCAATGAACTAATGTGACGCGTCGATGGCATGTCCCACCCACTAGTTTCAATGAATGATGTGACGTCGAGGGTGAATTCCCCGACTAGTTTGATGAAAGATTGTGACGTCGTTGGGCGAAATCCCTCGACTAGTATGTGACGTCGTAGGGTAAATACCTTCGACTAGTTCCAATGAGATAAAGTGACGTCGTTGGGCGATGTCCCTCGACTAGTTTCAATGAAATAAAGTGACGTCGTAGGGCTAGTACCCTCGACCAGTTTGTGATGTCTTGGGCGAAGTCCCTTGACTAGTCTACTTTGATGGGCAATGTCCCTCAAGTAATTGTACGAGTGATATCCATTGAAGTGTTTATTTACTTGATCTAAATTGTATACTTGAAATATGGTTTGAACTGTTTTACGTGAATTGTAAGCATTTTTGGAACTCATTGGGCTTTTTAGCTCACTCTTTCCAAATTGTTTTCTTTAACAGGGACCGAGAACCCAAGTGAAGGAGCCAACCCTTAGAGTTAGGGTTTGCTTTTGTATTGATGTGACAAGCATGGATTGTGATTTCGAGAGCTGTTGTATTATGAGAATTTGAACGTTTGATTGGTATTTTATGTAATTTGGAGATTGTAAGGATGATGTATTGTGATTGTAAGTTATTGTTAAGATTAGATTTGAGATTTGAATGTTAGTTTAATGTTTTAGCGATATTTATGTGAGTAAGTCCTGGCGAGAGCTAGGCAGGCGGTCCACGGATACCTTAGGGTACGCCCTAGGGAGAAGTGGGGCTGTCAGAGGTGGTATCAGAGCTTAGGCTTCAGATCTCTGTGGTGTATCCTAGATTACAAGTTTAGGATACCGGACTGTGGGATTAACTTGATTGTTACGTGAATCGAAGAACTTACTGTATCCTAGTGATTAAAGAAGATTTGTGACTTGAGAGTTTCTTGTATGGGATCGGTGGAAACGAAATTGAAGAACTAAGTAATGTTTTATTGAAGTGAAACATTATGTGAGAGATTTGTAGTGAAAAATTGATTGAGACTTGAATAACTATTGTACTCGTAGGAATGGGAGAAATCGGTGCAGCTATTGGTATTAGATATAGAAGATAAGAAATTGAGATTTGCTAGTTAAGTCCTTATGTGATGATTTTGAGTTAAAATAAAAAGAGGTTTCAAAAGAACAAATTGTGTCTTTCTACTTGTTTAACTGCTAGAAGTTCTTCACCCTAAAGTTTAAAAGAAAACTGTGGTGAACTAGTTTTATTTTTCAACCTATGGTTAAAGATGGCACATATGTGTTTTAAATACTCACTAACATGTCGTTCTTGACATGTATGTGAATTTCTCTGTATTTTTGAATTAAGAGTTGGAAGGAAATTTATGAGTTTGCTAGATTTCTGTATAGAGGAAAGTTGAAGTTTTTCCAATCGTGTTTTTCAATTCTTGATTTTAAATTGATACATCTTCGCACATGATTTTGGCCATGTTTGCAAAAGAAATCTTGGGTTTGAAAGAGATATGAACTTATGTTTTTGTAAAGGTAAACCTTGAACTTGAAGAGAGTTTCATAACCTAAATAGTTTTGGTTATAATTTTCAAACGCTTATTTTGAGAAGTGAACATAGAATTCAGGTATAAGGACTGAGAAAGTAGAGTGAGCGTATATGAGAGCATGCAGTTAGTGTGATCGGGGATCAAGAATATATTGGTGATTTTGTGAATAGTTTAAGAGTTCAATGACTGTGATGATTGAAAGGAGAAACAACTATGGGAATGGTTTAAGCGTTGGATGTATTCTTGTAGTGGATTGTGTGATCTACTTGGTATGCCAGGTAGGAATGAGAATTGAGTTAATTGACCTCTTGGGTGGCCAACCCTGAGGTGGTGCGTACTTCATCGCACTTACCTCTATTTGAATGAAAATATTTGTGAAAGTGTTTCGAAATAACCTATGTGTGCATGTGAAATTTTGGGAATTCCCGAAACCTATCGGTTAGTCATTTCGACTCGAGCTGTAGGCCAAGCTTAGGCCGTGGAGAAAGGGACGAGCCATCGGGTTATCAATGTGATGTGAAGTGAAGTGATATGTGCTCGAGACTTGGCATTTGGACTTGTCTCGAAAAAGAATAATATACAAGTGATGTGATGTGAAGTGATATAATGTGATGGGATGTGATGTGTTCACGTTCTCAGTATTTTACATCTTGGTGCAATTATTCTAAGTACCATTTCCTTGCTTGCTTCTATTTGTATGTGTGATGTGATTTGATGTGTTTCCTTTGAAAACGAATGTACTATTATGGCATACTTGAGTATTCCTTCTTTGTTGTGAAGATATAAAGTATTTTGACTCAGCGGAATTCCATTTGCTAATATTTTATTTTCACATTTATCTTAAATGTTGGCCCTCTAAAAGGATCATGGACAGTAGAAGGAGGGGACGAGGCCGTGGGAGAGGGTTTAGACAACCCCAAAATATGGGAGGTGATCGGGAGTCAACGGCTGACCAAAATCGTGAGCCTAGGATTGAGGTTGGGGAACAAGTAGCTATTGCCATTAACCGCATGACAGACATCCTAGAGCATATGGTTAACCAACAAGGTCCTGGACTTGCCAATCAACCTATAGGCCCAAGATGGGAGGATAGGGCCTTAGATTTCAGAAATTTTTCCCACCTAAATTTTCTGGAGGACCTAATCCCGAAATGGCCGAGAAGTGGTTAGAGAGAATAAGTGACATATTCGCCGCTCTAAACTATCCCGAGGAAAGGCAAGTGACTTTTGCGGCATTTCAATTTGAGGGAGCCGCCCGATCGTGGTGGAATATGATTAGGGTTAAATGGGATAGAGACCAAACCCCTAGAACATGGATGAACTTCACTAGAGAGTTTAATGCTAAATTCCTCCCTCCCCTAATCCAAGAGAAGAGAGAAGATGAATTTATTAAGTGTCG
The DNA here is from genome assembly GCA_013103745.1 of Gardenia jasminoides. Classification (NCBI taxonomy): domain Eukaryota; kingdom Viridiplantae; phylum Streptophyta; class Magnoliopsida; order Gentianales; family Rubiaceae; genus Gardenia; species Gardenia jasminoides. The sequence goes on from CM023095.1 coordinate 33,704,772, forward strand.
ACAAGGAACACTAAGTGTCGCGGAGTATGAGGCATTGTTCACAAAATTGTCTAGATTCGCCCCTGAGTTGGTGGCAACTGAACAAAGGAGAATAAGGAGATTTGTACAGGGGTTAAATGTGGAAATTCAAGAAAGCTTAGCAGCGGCCCAAATTAACAACTTTAGTGATGCAATCGAGAAGGCCCAAAGGATTGAGAGTGCAAAGGCTCAAGTGAGGGTTTTCAATGCAAGAAAGAGGAATGCTTCTAGTAGTAGCCGTGAACTAGCGGACAGAATGCTCCACCCTCAAGTTTAGTAGAGAAATAAGTGAAGTGAACACCCCTGGAGCGTCAAGAAGAGCTATGACAAGAGGGGCATTCTCGGTGGGTCACTAAGTGGAAAGGGACAATCAAGAAGTGTCCCAAGGAAGCCAAGCATTAACTCCCGCTTTGCGGATTATTGTGGAAGACTAAATCATACGGAGGATAGGTGTTGGAGGAAACAAGGGAAATGTTTGCAATGTGGAAGTAGTGAGCATCGGGTAGCTACATGCCCCAAGGCCCAAGAGAGAAGTGAAGGCCGACAGATGGACAGGCCAAACTCCAAGCTAGTCTTTGGGAAAAGCGATCGAAGGTTCCATAGGATTTATGCTATTGACCAACAACGGGTTCCCGACCTCCCTACGGTCGTTGAAGGTATAACCTCCATCTTTTATCAACTAGCTAATGTATTGATTCATTCAGCCATTACATTCATTATGAATATTGCCTTATGGGTGGTGTGACCTAAAACACGTGAGATTGCCTTATGATTTGGAGATTGGAACATTTCTTGGGAACCGGAGTTTGATTTCTAACTTAGTACGTACGGAGTGTGAATTTTGGTGGAGGGCAAAAGTTGTTAATAGGCATAGAGAGTTGGATATTAAGGATTGAATGAGAAAATGGTGAAGAAGAAGTATTTAGAACTATCTCAGATATAAAATGTGAATTTCGAGGACTAAATTCCTTTAAGGAGGAAGGATGTGAGGCCCCAAAATTCAGATTTTATTTTAAAATGCATAATATTATTTATATTATGTTTATTTATTGAAATATGAGTGAATATATGTTTAAAGTGAATATTTTCCAATTTAGAGAATTTCAAACGAATTATTTGCCGGTGAGTGCGGTTTTGGCCGAATTAAGTGCTTAATTTTCTACCGGAGCATGATTAGTGACTTTAAGTTGAAATTAAGCATAAGTAATGATATTTTAGAAATATTAATAAGTTTGGACAGTGTCGGAATGGACTAGAGCAGTGTAAGTTAGAATGTCGCGTGTGACGCGACATAAAGTGCCCAAAACACCTTTTTCCCTTAAAACATGGAAATGCACTTTTTGCACCATAAAAGCCTTGAATTTCTTGCAACCTTCACACTTCATTTTCAGCTGCAAATTTGGGAGATAGAGAGAGAAAGAGCCGAGGGCTCTAGGAGGGAGAGAGAGAGAAATAGTGCTAGTTTTCTCCCATTTCTTTCTTCTTCCTTTCTTCAACTTTCAAGCACCATTGAAGCCCATCCTCCCCACCATTCCTTGCAGCCGAGAAAGGGAGGAGAGAGAGAGGATTTGGACCGGTTTTTGGAGAGAAAGAAAAGAGGTAAAGCTTGCACCTTGAACTTCCATTCTTCCCTTCAACTTGTATCTTGAATTTGTGAAGCTTGAGTGAAGATTTTTGACTTGAGATTCATCCTCCATGGCAGCCGACTGAAGAGAGAGAAATAGGGGTGCCATCTGAAAGTTTGGAAGAGAAAAAGAAAGAGAAAAGTGAAGAAATAAAGTTTGTTTGAGTGGTGGGTTGCTTGATCTTGAGTTTGGAGTTGTAGATCACCGTCAAAGTTCGAAGATCTTGGATAAAGATCGAAGCTTTCATGGTTGTTGAGCTTGGAAAGGGTCAATTTTGAGAAGATATCACAAAGCCTCGGTGGATCTTGTCGGATCTAGTTAGATCTGAAGGTATAAAGCTTGAACCTTGTAGATATAGCTTTATTAGTGTTAAATTAGCTAGATCTATGGTTGATTTTGGTAAAATGATCTCATCTGAAAAGATGAAGTTAGGCTCTTGAATTCCCAACCTAGGTAGCAGACTTGAGGTGGCCTCTAGGTAGCTGACTTGAGGACCTGATTGGGATTTGTATGATATTTGTGAAATGTATCATGTTGTGGTTAGAGAGTAGGATTTTGTTGTTGGAAGTTGTGATAGAAAAATGTATGAGATGGCCAAACCCATACTTGGTGATGTTAATGGTGGATTTCGAAATCTTGTGATTGTTCTTAATGAATGTCTGCCTAAGAAACTACATGTCACGCTCATTTGTGAGTATATGACTTTTAAAAGATAAAAGTGAAGTTTCTCGTGAGTTTTTGAATGAAAAATGTCATTTAAATGAATTTGACGGATTTACCGTATTGTGACCAAATCTTATGATTTGAGAAATAAAGATATGGTTTGAAGTGTTTTCAAATTATATTAAAGTACTATCAAAGAGTGAGTGTTGAGTTTGTGTTAAAAGTGATTTTGAGGTGATAAATCTCATCTAAGTGTTTTATTAAAGAAAATATGAAAATAGTGCTTGGAGAGTACATCGGTGATGTGTCATACTTGAAATGAGATAGTGATTTTCCAAAGATCCATTTGAAACATTGTATTGAATGATTAAGTGATTTTCAAAGAGGTATTTGAAATAATGATGTCGTATGAAGTGAAAATCTTTCCTCGAGAGGATTTTGGGAAAAATGTTGATTGAAACTATAAAAGTGAAAACGAATTGTTTTAGTAAATGAGAGATGAATTGAATCTCAACCATTGTTTCAAATTGTTTTAGGAAGTGCACAAGGAAGTGATTTTGACCCCTACGTGGAAGCCGAACCTTATTACTTCGGTGAGTTTCCATACTTGTTATGTGATTATGTGAAAATGATTGCAACTGTGTTTAGTGAAGTGATTTTGAAGTGAAGCATAGTTTTCAAACCCTCGGATGGGGTAGTGAGTTTCAGTGTATGTAAAGTGTTTATGGGAAAATGATTCGAATTGTGTTGGTCAAGTGATTTGACACGAATTTTGGATTTTTAAATCGATAAGTGGGGTAGGATGTATTTCATCGCACTTACCTTTATTTGAAATAAAAGTATTGTGAAAGTGTTTGGCAGTGTCCTATATGGGTAAGAGTTCTAACTCTCTTTTAAATGAAAATCTCGCCATGGTTTGTAAATGATTGATTTGTTGAAATGGCTTGCTAGTGTTTACAAAGAAATAATTTACCACTATTTCCAAGTGAAATGCTTTTACCGGAAATAACTTATGAAGGATCTGTTAGTGTTTCGACTCCTTTTTTTAAAGGAATGATTTATTGAAGTGATTGACTATTATTTCGGAGTGAAATGCTCTATAACTGAAATAGTGATTGAAGAGATTGTGACGTCGTTGGGCGATGTCCCTCGACTAGTTTCAATGAACTAATGTGACGTCGATGGGCGATGTCCCACGACTAGTTTCAATGAAATGATGTGACGTCGTAGGGTGAATTCCCTCGACTAGTTTCAGTGAAAAGATTGTGACGTCGTTGGGCGAAATCCCTCGACTAGTATGTGACGTCGTAGGGTAAATACCTTCGACTAGTTCCAATGAGATAAAGTGACGTCGTTGGGCGATGTCCCTCGACTAGTTTCAATGAAATAAAGTGACGTCGTAGGGCTAGTACCCTCGACCAGTTTGTGATGTCTTGGGCGAAGTCCCTTGACTAGTCTACTTTGATGGGCAATGTCCCTCAAGTAATTGTACGAGTGATATCCATTGAAGTGTTTATTTACTTGATCTAAATTGTATACTTGAAATATGGTTTGAACTGTTTTACGTGAATTGTAAGCATTTTTGGAACTCATTGGGCTTTTTAGCTCACTCTTTCCAAATTGTTTTCTTTAACAGGGACCGAGAACCCAAGTGAAGGAGCCAACCCTTAGAGTTAGGGTTTGCTTTTGTATTGATGTGACAAGCATGGATTGTGATTTCGAGAGCTGCTGTATTATGAGAATTTGAACGTTTGATTGGTATTTTATGTAATTTGGAGATTGTAAGGATGATGTATTGTGATTGTAAGTTATTGTTAAGATTAGATTTGAGATTTGAATGTTAGTTTAATGTTTTAGCGATATTTATGTGAGTAAGTCCTGGCGAGAGCTAGGCAGGCGGTCCACGGATACCTTAGGGTACGCCCTAGGGAGAAGTGGGGCTGTCACAACTACCACCTTGCCGCCGCCGCTGCCACATGAAAAAATACCAAGGATGAGTTCTGGTCACCCCATTTTCTCTAATGATGGGCAATTCCACCTTTTTCCTCGATCAAATTGGCCATAGTTTTCTCTTGCTCCCTTGCCACCATTGCCTACTCTATGTCACTTTTCTTCTCCAAACCCAAGACCCAAAAACATACTATCATTTCTGTACCTAAGACCATTATTAGAATTTGCTAAGGCCCCATTTGATAACACAATTTAGCACTTAAATTTAATGAATTCAGATCTTAATACGTTCAAACTGTTTGATAATCGAAAGTAGATATCTGAATGAATTAAGTGGCATTGAATTTTCTAGGCAAAATTTACTCCCAAAAATAAGTGATAAGTTATTCACTTATCATTGAATGTGATATACATTCAAATGTATTAGATTTAGTACTTAACAATTAAATCACTTAATGATTCTAGATTTCAGATTTCAGATTTCAGTTTTATCAAACGCATCCTAACTCTTATGGGCTCTCCTTGACAAACTGCTTCTATCAATGCCAAAGAAGCCTGAAAACTCCAATCTTGTTTCAGATCCCTAGTGCCTTTTTCCTCTCTAACTAGACACAATAGTAATGATCTTTTTCAACGCTCACTCAATTCTCATAAATGTTTGAGAAGTAATATTAGTGAAGGAGATAGGTAGGGAACACGATAATGAGTTGATATTGTGGATGCTAGAACCGGTTATAGAGCTTGCTAGTCTTGCTGCTGACTCGATAATCCAACATTTATTTCTTTTCACTTTTATTTTAAAGGTTTTTTTTATTCAAAATAACCTGACATTCCAAAATTAACCATGACTGTTGTGTGAAAGAAATAAAATGTGGGGATGTAGCTGAAGGATGCCTACATTGAAACAGAAAGTATAGTTGGAGGACTGAATTAGTCAAAAGAAAAAAAAAAACCATCAAGGACTAAAATAATTTTAGATGCAAATTTATCGAACGAAATTGGTTTCTTGAGAAATTTTTGTTCCTCACATTTTCTTCTTTGATGGAGCTAGAAAAATAGTTTAATGGAGCATAAATAAAATCAAATTTTACTAGTTATGTAATATAGAAGCAGACAATTTTTTTGTAACCAAGTATTGGCAAAAAAATTTTGTATATTATCTTTTGATCAACTGGGGCAAAATAATATCTTTCGAATTTCCTCTTCTACTTTCCACGTTACTTTCTCTACTCTGTGGTCCTTCCATAAAACGCTTTACTAGTGGAATTTGCTTGTTTCTCAGTTCCTTCACTTTTTGATCCAACAACTTTACAAGTTTCTCCTTATAAGATAAAATCTCGTCAATTTCTATATCCCCCGGCTGAAGTATATGGGATGGGTCTGGGTGGTACTTCTTAAGGTATGAGACATGGAACACATTGTGGATCCTAGATAAATTTGACAGTAACTTCAACTTATAGGTCACACTCCCAATGCGTTGAAGAATCTTAAAAGGTCCCACAAACTTAGGTTGTAACTTTTTCCCTTTTCCCAACATTAAACTTGCTTACAAAGGAATAATTTTAAGGAATACTTGATCTCCAACTTCAAACTCTAAATCCTTTCTTCAATTATCAGCATAGCTTTTTTGCCAGCTCTGGGCAGTTTGGATCTTCTGACGTATCAATTTCACCTTCTCATACGCCTCTTCCATTCAGGGTATTAGTGTTGAGTCTAGAACCTTTCTTTCTCTTATTCATCCCAATAGATCAGAGATCGACACTTACGGCAATAAAGAGCCTCATATGGAGCCATTTGTATAGATGAGTGAAAACTGTTATTGTAGGCAAATTCCACCAAAGTTAAGTACTGACTCCAATTTACTCCAAAATCCAAGACACACGACCTCAACATGTTCTTAAAAGTTTGAATTGTTCTCTCCGATTGACCATCAGTTTGAGGGTGGTAAGTAGTACTAGAATTCAACTTAGTTCCCAATTTTTCCTGCGTCTTCTGCCAAAATCAAGATACAAACCGTGGATCGCGATTCGACACTATACTTACCGATATCCCATGCAACCTTATTATTTTATCCAAATACATCTTGGCCAACTTCTCCAATGAGTACTTCATATTAATTGGTAGGAAATGAGCAGACTTGATTAAGCGATCCACTATAACCCAACCCAAATTGCATCATGACCTCTCTGCGTCCTTGGTAACCCAGATGCAAAATCCATGGTGATATTTTCCCACTTCCACTTAGGTATCTCTAATGGTTGCAATAAGTCAGAAGGTTTCTGATGTCTGGCCTTAACTTGCTGACAGACAAGACAAGTTTGAACAAATTGGGCAATCTCTTTCTTCATACCTTCCTACCAGTAGAGATACTTCAAATCTTGATAAATCTTATTACCTTCAAGATGTACCAAATACTTGGAAAGTTGAGCCTCTTGCCAATATTTCTTTCCTAACCTTCTCATTCTTTGGTACCACTATTCGGTTCCGATATTTAAGGATTCCATCTACTCCCAAGATAAAATTTGGTGCTTCTCCCTTTTGAACCTTATCTATCCACTTTTGCACCTTGGAATCTTTCCTTTGTACCTCCTTAATATGGTCCAGTAGAGTAGAATTCACAATGATGTTTTCTAGAACAACCTTTTTATGATTAAGGTGAGGATTCCACACACTAATCTCTTCTAACATATACCACTCTTTTACCATTAATCACGCCATTTGAACCTTGCGACTTAAAGCATCAGCCACTACATTGGCTTTCCCTGGGTGATAGTTAATTGTGCAATCATAGTCCTACAAAAATTTGATCCGCCTACGCTGCCTCAAATTCAACTCCTTCTGTAAAAATAAATATTTAAAACTCTTATGGTCAGTATAAACCTCAAATGTCACACCATACAGGTAATGTCTCCACTTACGCGAGGCAAACACTACTGCAACTAACTCTAAGTTGTGAGTTGGATAATTCTACTCATGAGATTTCAGCTTTCGAGAAGCATATGCAATAACCCTATTAATTTTTCAAAACGTTTAGAAAGAAATTTCAAATAATCAGTAATTTCAAGAATCACATCTAGTTTCATACAAATGTATACAAATATCAAAATACTAAATGATAAACCTTAAACTCAATAATATCTTATCGCAGTCCCCATGTCGAAGTTAGTAGATCCTTAAAACTTTCAAAACTTCACTATATTAATCATAACTTACTTCTATCAATTCAAATCTTACATCAAATACAATAAGGCTGTTGGGTCATTTCTCTCCAATAAAGATAAAATATAGCTTTATATATCAAAAATCAAAATGTTCAAAGTTTTAAGAAGAGGGTGTAAGATTATCAGAATAACTCCCAAGAATGAATTCTTGCATTCTTGGTTATTTGTAAAAGACACTCTTAGTTAACTTTAAATTGAAAAGGGTAAGATGGTGAGGACATAAAAAGCTTGGTTAAAACTTTTTTTTTAAATAAAGGAAACCACTCTAATAACTCAAGTTTCACGAGAACATCGTAAACAAGAAGTATCTAAATAACTTAAGCAAGAAAAACAGGGTTGCAAATACTAAATTGCTCCCAAAACATGTTTATATCAAATTTAAATATCAATATCTAAAAGAGTGAAGAAATACAATATTGAATTGAAAACTTTGAGTTCCTTCTTTGAGTTAAACTTCACACGTAACAGATAAAACTGGAGTATGAGATTTAAACATGAAACACTGAGTATTTTCCCAAAGTCAAGTACAATAGATTCCATTATCAAAAGTAGATTAAATTTCTTCCCATAAGCTATTTACCTTATATCTAAAACTCGAAGAACCATTTACATTCCCTTTATTCATGGATCGTTGAACCTTAACTACTAATCATAGGACAAAATCTTTCACCATCACACAAATAAAAGTTTACAACTCTTAAACCCTGATTGTCTTTACACATAGAACTATGTTCAAGCATAGATCGAATACCAAGTCATCATTACTAATATCTAGCTGGTCATGAACTAAAGCGAACCATCAATTTACTTTACAACTCAAACATGACTAACTCATATCATGATCAGAAACCAATGTATTTGGCATATATCTGTAAATTGTACTCCTATACTATCTATATCCTCAACGTCATTCTCTGATTTCCATTTCTCACACAAGTCTAAGGCAATATAGGTATAAAAGGGCAAGGATCACGTAACCATAGATGCAATACTAGTCAATCATAATCCAAAATACAATTATTAGATTTCAAAAGATTAATGCATGTAATCACAACGGATACAAGTAATCATATAACAAGTCCAAATATATTAGAAATTAAGCAAGTCTGTAGTGCTAGCACAATACACATTCAAGACAAGCATCAAATTTCAAATCAAACCACCATCGATAGAAAACCTAACCAGGGATTTACTAGCCTAGGCCATGACAATCCTTATAATTCCAGTTTCTTCAATTTGTTCAGCCTTAGATTCAGCACTCAGATCCTCCATGTCATAACCTTCACCATTAGTCTTTATTAAACTTTAGCCTCTCCATTTTATCCATTAGTTGTCTTTCATTTTTGTCAATGTAGTTTTTGGAATCCTAGAACTATTCACGAAATCATTGGTCCACTCCTGTTCCTTGATCATACTAACTTCAAACTCTCGGACGTGATCACTTTACATCCTCAATGTCCCCTCAGTCCTTGTATCGAGAGATAAGTTCTCTCCTTGAAAACTAGGAATTTCATTTACAAACTCCAAATAAGCTTTTGAAAATGTAAGAAGAGCGATTGAAGTAACAAAATCTCATCAAGTTCAGGATTTACATTACTAGAATGCAAGTTCATAGTTCCTCTAAAACTCAAGGGTTTCTTGTTCAAAATATGGGCAAACTTATGTGCAAAAATATACCAGTTTATAATTGGAAAACTTTAACTTATCCGTTATACAAAAAATCTAGCAAAACTCACCAATTTCTAATTTAAAAATCTAGTGGAATTTACATACATGTAAAGATTGACATGTTATAAAGTATTTGGAGCACATATGTGTTATTTCCAACTATCATTGTGAACATAAAACTAGTACATCTCAATTTTTTTTAGACTTCGGAGCGGGAAATTTTCCAACACGTAAATAGGTGGAAAAATGCATTTAGTTCCTTTGAAAACTCTTTTGTTTTTGCTCAAAACCATCATATAAGAAGTTAATTAGCAATCCTCTGTTTCTCATCTCCTATAGCTTATTCCTTCCATTCCTATGATAGTTCAAGTCTCACTCAATTTTTCACTACTAATCTTTCACATAATGTTTCACTTCAATACAATATTACATAATTCCTCAATTTTGTCTTTCCACCATCATATTGTAAGTTATTCTCAAGCAATTCAAGCTAGTCCCACAGTCCGGCATCCTAAACTTGAATGAAATCTAAAACTCTGATACCAATTGTGACAGCCCCACGTCCCCCTATGGCGGATCAGAGGGTTTGGCAGACTGCCTGTTCAACTCTCGCCAGGACTAACTAGCAAGCCAAGTGAAATAACTAGGATTAACCAACTAAGGTCCATCTCATAGAACCAACCATTATTAATAATTACACCAAATTCCAAGACCTACCTCTATTACAACCCAAACATCATAATACATTCCAAGTACAATTTGCAATTTCTAAATACTTGTCAAAACATACAAAAGATACCAAAAGTTTAACAAAAGATTGAGCATAACTAGTGTGGCCTCGAACCCTTCACTTCACTGCCCTGTTAAGAAAAACAAACTTAAAGGAGTGAGGTAAAACTCAATGAGGCCAAGAAAACATGCAGGCAAGCAAGTGCGATAATAAAAGTGATAACTACTTTAAACAAGTACAATAGTGATAAAATTCAAGTAAAGCTCAAGAAGGAAGTAAACACACATTTGAACATCATTTCAAACAATCTTGGAACATCATTTCAATCGTTGACACTCTGTCAACCAAGCAATAACAATATCCATAGATCACCAATTTACACCGTTCTCCGTCCACCGTTTTGTAACAGCCCCACCTCTCCCAAGGGTATCAGCGGACTGTCTGCCCAGCTCTCGCCAGGACTCACTAAAAACCCTCAAGCATATTATAGATTTCAAATAATCATACTTCAAGATCTCTAAAATCATAATACATGCATTCGCTCTTAAAGCCTTAATTGAGGTCCAACAATAAATGATAGTTAACTTACAAAGGTAAGCCCTCAATAATATCTATTAAAACTCTTATAACATCAACTTCAGGTACAATAAATCTTTAACTTCGAAAATTAACATTAAGCCTATACAAAATTTATAAAAATCCTACCAAAGTAACTAAACTCGATCTTTTCCACGAGACCTGTTAAGGAAAACAATTGGGTGAGCTAACGCTTCAGTGAGGCCAAGGAGAAACATGCCGTAATCAAGTAGGTAAGAAAGCCGAAAATTCAGATATAAAAGCACGAATCAAACATTCACTTGTACTATTGCAATTTTCACCGGAGATTGTATTCTCAAGGAATCACTCACTGAGGGCTCACATTAGACAAAAGTCTTGAGCTGGGTTCTGAGAACCCTCTTGAGCCTCTCTATCTGAATTTGTGCAAGCACGGTGACCAGTTCATACAGAAAAATACACAAGCATGTAGGATACAGGGCTCGGGAGCCAATTTCCACGATTAAGCAGTTGAGTCCATTCCATCCCAAAGGTTGACCCTCCATCAACTTAGCATAGGTAAAGTCCTTAGAAACTCCACTTAATACAACCTCCAGTCCAACAATTCACCCTCTCAGTTCAAACCAAGCAGGTAAGTTTAAGAGGTAAAGCTACAACGAGTAATACCGGCAAGACCTCTCCAACAGGTCAAACTCAAAGAACAGCACCTAAGATTCACCAAGCTTCCAAACCAAGCCCTTCGGGTCCCAAGGATCCCCAATAGGTTTTCAAGGCCCCATTTATCACTTTTTTAAGTCGATGGATTATTCCAATCGACATTCTGATCAAGTGAAGTACAGTCAAGTCAAATAACAATCATGTACATGCAAGACAAGTAAAAGAGGACGAGCGCGATAAAGTACACTCTCGCCTCAACAGGTTTCATTCAAATAAATATAACAGGTAATTCAACAAGTCATGCACTTGACACTCACCGAAGTCAAAAGTCCAAGGCAAAAGCACGCAAGATCAATTGAGGTTTTCCGGGATCTTCTCGATCACCTGAGACAAATAGGAGTATTTTAATTCAAATCACTAAAGAAATATTTGATAGATGTCTTTTAAAAATGTTTCAAGTCAAGTTCAATGAAATTCCATTTTGAGATGAAATCTTTGAAAAATTGTAACTTGAGATATACAAGTCCAAATTTTGCAAGCTTGGTACCGTTGGAAACCTCTCTTAAAGTTCTAAAATTTTGTAGAAGACACCCAGTTAAAATTCTGGACAGAATTAGCCCAGATTTTAATTTAACAATCTGCTACAGTGACAAAACAGGACATAGCAGGCTGTCCGACCAGGCCACTTTGAAAATTTACCAAAAATTACAGAAAACGAATTGGCCTCTTAAATTTTCATGGTTTATAGACCTATGTAAGAAGTTTCAAACACCACTGATGGAACTCAATTCCGATACTTGAGCAAGAAATTAGAGCAGTTCAAACAGGGCAGGTTCACAAATCTGAAATTTCTGTTTTCCAGTTTTGCAGGGCAGGGTTCTAGGCTATATTTGAGTGACGAATTCTACTTCAAAAATCACCAAATTTGGTACACTAATACTTCCATATATCAACTAGACTCATACCAAAATTCAACTTAAAATTCAAATGGGAAGGCAGTTTTCTACACGCCTAAAGTGGACTGGTTCGCATATGATCAATCCCGCAAATTCCACTTCCTTTTCTCATCACTATCTTTAATACATCTAAACCACTTCCGATTGACCCCAAATTCGAACCTAAACTAGTATTGAACTTCCTAAGCCTAATGGTGATCAAAAAGGATACTAGTTTTTACCAAATTTTTGCACAAAACAGGCCCTCAAGTTCAGACAGCACACTAGCCCAAATTCCAGCTTTCCTTGTTCCACTAAACCATCAATTTTTGCTTAACCCATGAAGGGATTTTTGTGGGTAAATTAACAACTTAACCCTCAAATTTAAACCTCACAATTAGCCTTTGAGCTTGCCAAAATCACAGCCACACATTAAAAGTAAAACAGCAATTTTTCTTCCTCATTTTCTTCCTTTTCTTATCCTTCACTTCTAGCATTCATTTCATGCCTCAAATCAACTTCATTTAGCCTAATATTGAAACCAAGCTAGTATTAGTTTCCCTTAACCTAATGATGATCAAAATGGTCAGAACTTTTATCAAAATTATCACAAATTAACCCCAAAATCCAGCATAGCCCTTGATTTTCCAGATTTCACTTCCAATTTAGCAACCCCTAATTGCAACCATTCATGAAGGACTTTGTGGGAAAAGTAACTGCTTAATCTCCATCATTTAAACATCAAATCCAGCAATTAACCTAGCCAAAAAATTCAGCCACGAAATTAAGCCAAAATCAGAAAATTTTACCCCAAAATTCCATTCTTGCTACCGGTTTCCTCTTGAGGTTTTTGTCCAAAATCCAACAACAACTTTCAACTCAAATTCATACAATGCAACAATAATCATGCTAATTAACACCATTACAAGCTAGTGGGAATCCAAGAGCCCACATTTACCATAATCATCAAATTACACAATAATAAAGCTTAACACTTCAACCATCAAAATCATCATCCATCAAGGTTCTATGAACCTATCAACCACCCAAACCTAACTTTTCATGCTTGGAATTGAAATCAATAGACAAAAAATGGAAGCTTTAGAACCTTACCTCTTCTAAGAAGCTTAACAAATTTCTCCAAGATTGCTAGCCTCAACCTCCAGAGCTCTACCTCAATGCTCCTCACAGAATCCCAAGCTTAGGCCAAGATTAATGGGAGTTTGAAGGTGGTTTGAGGGATGAATTTGGTGGAAGAAATTTTGATGAAATTTCAAGGGAAGAAGAAGAAAGGGAGGTCGGCCAAAGAGGAAGGAAAAAACTGAAATGTTTGAGTGGTAGTTTTGTAAATAAATGGAAGAAGTACAAGACAAGTTTTTAAGGGTCAAAAGTCCAAATGGAAATAGTAGTTTTGCTAGCAATTTTGGAGGGAAAAATAATTAACTCTCTTGGCTGCAATTTAAAGGACAATCTCGGCCCAGAGAGAGAGAGAAGAAAAGGAAAAAATTGCGGTGGTGGGGAAAATAGATGGGTAAACAAATACAGGTTAAAATCCTAACTTTTGGGAAATTTGTCCAACTAGGGTTTTAAGGTTTCAAAACCCTACTTAATCTCACTCTGGTCCCTTGATTATATTCCTAACCTACAGTAATTATCCTTACATTCCAGTACAACTTAACTCATGGGAATTCTACCTCAAAACGTGTTTTCTCATTTTTCAGTATAATTGATGCAAAAGAGCAAATTTTAAAATAAGATGAATGGAATGTTGAAAATATACCTGAAAAATTAATATAGAGCTAAATTAAGTTTTTCTCAAAATGAAATAAATTAAACAAATAAATAAATAAATAAATTGAATTTTCATTTAAATTTTCTAAAAATTCGTTTAAATGTAATTTTAAAATAATTAAACGAATTAATAATAATAATAACATTATTTGAAAATATTAAGTTGTAATAATATCAAAATAAATTTTTGAGACTGTTACACGTTTCATCCCCTACCGGGCCCGCACGTCAACAATGGTGGTAATACTTGAGTATCCCAAGATTTCACTCAATTGGACAAATCCATACGCCAAATCCAGTGAACACTTACCTCATGGTTCGTAAAATCTCACCGACCAGGACCTCACATCGGCTGCGACTCGATTGACTTACCAATAGGTTTGGGTATCCCCACAATATAGGTACTGATGCAGACTCTAGAGGTGGCTCCCGCCCTAACGGACGTAGCACTTAGCTCTAGCAGTCCTCATTCAATAGCAATCAATCAATCAAGTTATGATATTCAATTGTTCAAGTGATAACAATCATTTAAGTTCAATAGGTCAATATTCAATCCAAAAAATCCAAGCGTGATAAAGTACACGCTTACCATTTCAAGATCATGCCAAATTCAAGCAATTCAATTGTGACAGCCTCACTTCCTCCTAAGGCTAACCAAAGGGTTGGCGGGCTGCCTGCCTAACTCTCGTCAGGATTCAAGCATTCGAAAATACTAACTCTAAAGGATAAATTCTAAAGCCCACATTAGAAGAGAGAAAGGAAACTATAAAATTGACATTTAAGCTTAGAATACAATCGTTAACTCAAAAGCACTTAAAGCCTCGATCCATAGTCGATTACATTCCCATGAGTCAAAATATACAAAACCAAAAGAATATACAATCCATTCTTCCATACTCGGGACAAAAACCAAAGTCAGATACTAGACCTATCTAGATCTCTGAATTCTCGTCACCTGTTAAGGTGTGAGCTAAAAGCTCATGAATTTCCAAAAGATCATGCACAGGCATAAAGTAGGATAAATAACATTTTTTAAAACAAGTAAATAAAACACGAAACACACAAGTAGGATACGGGAGCTCTCAGGAGCTCAGGTCCATTTCGCACGTTCAATTCACGTAGTCAACACTCTGTTGACTTTCCAATCCAAGTAGATGACTCTTTACAACTATTTCCTTCCACCGAACATCCCCCTTTACCGGACCTGCAATCCAAACACTTAACACTTACTACTCAAGGGACGCAGCCAAGAGTAGTTTTATAAACACTTTCTTCACAAGTATATATATTCATGCAAAACAACTAGGTCACCTACTCTACTTAAAAGAGAGCAATAAAGTATACTCTCCTTAAGTGAGTGGTTCAACAATTTTAATTTCACGTATTTAACACGTTCACACAAAGCATTTAATTAAAGCAAATAACATGCATTGGAAACTCACCAACAAAGTAGGGTTCGGAGTCCAAGTTTTGATCACTTTGCAAATCAGCACCACTCCCTAAAATAATTAAAGAACAACGGAAATAAGTTTTCTAGTTCATCGACTAAAATCTAGTTCAAGAAAGAATAAGTTCGATAAACTTCCAATTTGAGCAAAATTCTTTGAAAAATCGTAACTTGAGTTGTATAAGTCCAAATTTCATAAGGTTGGTACCGTTGGAAACCTCATTTAAATTTATAAAACTTTGTAGAAGACACCATGATGAAATTCTAGACAAAAACTATCCAGATTTTCGTTTGAAATTCGGCTACAGTGAAAAATAGGACAGCACAGGTTGGTTTTCTCGCAAATTTTGGAAATTCACCAAAAATTGTAGGAAACGAATTGGCCTCTAAAATTTACACATTTTAAATGCCTATGTATCTAGTTTCAAAATCCACTAACGGCACTCGATTCTGACTCTTGAGTAAGAAATTATAACTGTCCAAACAGGGCAGGTTCAAAATTCTACTTTTTTTTGTAGGGCAGATTTTAAGCCTCAAATGAGTGACAAATTCTTCCTCAAAAATCACCAAATTTGGTACACTAACTCTACTATATATAGGTTATGTTCTCACCAAAATTTTAGCCAAAAACTCGCACGGGAAGATAGTGTTCTTAACGTTCAAAGTGTACTCAGCAAATTTGATCCAAACCTGTGAAGTTTTAGTCTTCTTCATGTAACCTCCTCTAACACATCTTAATCACCACCAATTGCCCTAATCTTTGGAACCAAGATATTATTAACCTTCCTAAGCCTAATGGTGGTCAAAAATGATGAAAGCTTTTATCATTTTTTAGCACTAAACAGCCCAACAATTTCGGACAGCAAGCTACTCCAAATTCCAGATTTTGGTTCCAATTTAACAACCATTATTGCAACAACTTTTAGAGGACTTTTTGTGGGAAAAATTAACATCTCAAACCTCAACATTTAAGCATTAAAAATCAGTCCCTAAACCAACAAAAATGCAGCCACAAAATTAAGGGAAAAATAGCAAATTTCAACCCTAATTCCTTTCTCTCCTTCTCGGTTTTCCTTCAGGTTTTTCTTCCAACTTTCCAACCAACAAATTCCATCATATGCACACACATTTCATCATTTAACATACTAGTAAACAAATTCACACATTTTGTGAGAATTCCAAGAGCCCACACATCAACCATCAACAACAAATGCAATTTTAAAGTAGATTAGTAACTTGAAATTTCAAAACCAACATAAGTCAAGGTTCTAATAACCCATCAACATCCCAATCCTAATTTCATGCTTGAAAGTGTAAGAAATGGACAAAGGTGCAAGCTTTAAGGGTTTACCTCCTCCAAGTAGTTAGCAAAAACACCCAAGAATCCTAGCTTTAACCACCCAAAAGCTTGGCCAACTTAAACCCACAAGCACTCCAAAGCTTCAAGTCTTCTAGTAAGGTTTTGCAAGGAAATGGAGGATTTTCTTTGAGAGGAAATGGAAGGATGAAGCCGGCTGAAATGGAGAGCTTGAGGAGGAGATGAAAAGCAATTTTTGCTAAGGAATGAGGGAGAGAGTGGCAGGCTGAAAATGGGAGAAAATGAAGAGAAAATTTGGTTGTTTGGTCATAAAGCTTTGACAAGACATAAAGCCCAAATTCAAGGGTTGTTGTCCCATTTAAATTTCCATGGGTTTGTTTGGATAGAGAATTTACTTGAGATTTTATTTGGAATATTTACTGTAGCACTTTTTGTGATGTGATGTATGTGAGATAAAAATGTTGTTGGGAAGATAAAAAGGTGATTGGAAAGTGTGATTATGATGTAAGCAAAGTAAATTTTGCAAATAAATTTTACAAATTTCTGTTATACAAACAAACCCCATGTCTTGCAACTTAATTTGGAGGGAGTGGAATGACTAATTTAGCTAGAAGATTAAAGGGAAAATTTGGCCATCAAGGAGAGGAAAAAGAGTAATTAAAGTGAATTGGAAGAAATTAAATGGTTGGAACAATAGCAAGATAAAAACCCTAGTTTTAGGGAAAATTGTTTATCTGAGCTTAGGGTCTCAAAACCATATTTAATCTCACTTTTAATGATTCACTTTGAGTCCCTTGATTGTATTCTTAACCGACGAGTGATCATCCTTACACTCCATCGCTACATCACTCACGGCCCGAATTTTTACTTTGGAAAACGTGTTTTCTCATTTTCTTTCTAATTGATAGCAAAAGGGCGAATTTTGAAAAGGTTGACGGAATATTGAAAATCTACGAAAAAATATGTGTGAAATAAAATTGGGTCACCCAAAAATAAAAATAAAAATTGAATTTCCATTTATGTTTGAGTACGATATTAAAATAATCAAACGAATTAATGATAATAATAACAATATTTAAAATAATAAATATTAACAATATTAAAAATAAATTTTGAGACCCTCACATCAATCATTTTACGTCAAGTACAATTAAAAATGCACTTGAACACTCACAATTAACAAGTAGACAATAGGAAAATCTTTAAACTTCCACAGTCGGCTCACCCTCAAGGTCACCTTGATCACCTGAGCCAAGAATAACCATTAAAACTATCCATTCTAGCTTTAATGAGCGACTAAGACCTATTTCTCTCGCGTCACTCAAACTTTCTAAGTTTATCTCAAGCATCGCAGTTTCTTTCACAGCTCATAAATAAGGCTATATAAGTCCATAATTGATGTCATTTATACCATTGGAAACTAGATTCAAAATGCTAAAAGTTTTTAGAAGACATCATTTGCAAATTCAATTCACAAAATAGTTTAAATTTAGCAAAACCTAGTTGCAGCTACAGGATTGTAGAAATAACAGTTTTTAAAACAGCCAAATTTGCCGGCTTGCCGCGATTTATAGAAAATGAACCAGAGTGAGAATTTTATACCGTTGGAAAACTGTTTGAGCCTAATTTTAGACGCCTCAAATGGCACTGGATTTCGACCCTTGTACACCAAGTTATGACAGTTTTACGAAGGCTGGTTTAGGTGTACTATTTTTTCTGAAATTCCAGCAACCAAGGTAATAAAACTTCCTTTCTTTCACTATTTTTTAAGTACAATTTTAATCAACTCATCCACAACTCAAAGTCCAACATTCAACAAGGCTTCTTGAGTAAAACTAAGCCAAAATTTGCCATAAAAATTGAAGGTAAAAGCTGGAAAAGTGGAGCAAAAATCCGGCCAACAAACCCTCATTTTTCACCAAAGATTCTTCTTCAAAAATTTCCATCCAAATGACACAACTTTCAAGAAATTTTTGGCCCACTCATAGATTAACATATTGCAAGTCAAATAGCATGAGAATGGTAGCCACAAAATCTGGAAATAAAGCTAGAAATGAACAAGAAATTGGCAACCTTCTAGTTATTTTTCCTCCAAAATTTTCCAACAATTTCTCCAACTCGAATATAACATTTACCCATAACAACAACCATAAAATGCAATAAATTCTTCAAGGCACCTACCTAAAAGGCCTCCTCAAGTCCACTACCTAAAACTTGGATCTTTAATACACCCAACCCTTGATCTTTGCCAAAATTTCTTAGATCTAGTTAAAATAAGTGCAAGAATCATAGGAAGAACTTTTACCTTCCTCCAAGCTACACAATCACAAATACAAGCTCAAGAATCTTCAAAATCTTCCACCTCCCAACCTCCTACACCAAGATTGAAGTAGCTCCAAGATTTGACTTGAAGTAGGGAAGATTGGGTTGAAGATTGGAGCCAAAAGAATGAATCTTCTCTTCCTATTTTTTCCTTGAAGTGTTCGGCCAAAGGAGAGAGAGAAGAGAGGAAGAAAAAGTGGAGAAAAGAAAGAGAAAGTGGGAGAGAGAGGTTTTGGAAGAATGAAAGAGTTTGTGGTGGAAAAATGGCTCTAGTCAACCTTGAATAGTGTTCGACGCGACACTACTAACCCAACTTTTTCACCTTTTACTAAATTTTCCTCCAAGACATTTCTCGTACCCTAATTGCCCCTCTTAATTCCTGCACGATACTCTATTTCATTGCTAATTAATCACATCAAATTCTAATCTATGCGACTTAGCAATTAAAATAGTAAACGAGACGAGTCGATAAAATATATGCATGAGTGATGAAATAAAATTTATATGTCGATGCAGTTTAAAATAAAATGAGAGAGCATAAAGTGAAAATAAAATAATATAAAGTGTAATAAAATAAAATAAATAAAAATAATTTTTACGGGTCCTTACATTTTTCTAACATAAAGTTGTTGCTATAATGATCTTTTCTCCTAAGTTGGTTGAATTTAATCTCTAGAAGACCAAATTCTAATACTAATCGTAAGGCCCAAGTAGCTAAAGAGGGGACGAGGTAGGTTATTCACAAAAATAAATAAGTAATTGAAAATATTCACCCAATAAAAATGTTTCAAATGAAACTCACAAAGATGTAAGAAATGATTCAATTAATTCAATAAAGCTCAATGAGGATTGCAAAATTAAGTAGTAAAAAGAAAGTGTAAAAGATAGAAATGCAAACCAACAAACTTCTAAGTTTGGCCAAACTTGAAGTTGAATTAACTAAGTAGCTTCTACAATTAATTGTGACACTAATAAAGTTGTACAAATGAAGATCCACTCTTTTATCGCCCTAAGAGCCTTTGGTTGAGTCAAGGAGTTTTAAAACTCTCCTAGTTAACCCTCAACTAGTTACAACTAAAAGTTTACCCAACCAATAATTAAGAACTACTTTACAAGTGAGGCTCAACTTCATTAAGGTTTTACTTCTCCTCTTCAGAACCTCATGCACCCAACTTTTTCTACACCTATACAATAATCAAAATATATTTCTTCCCAAAAATCACGCCTGAAGTTTGCATTTTATGTAAACAAATGTCTTGTCTTATTTTAGACTTGGAGATATTTGTAAATAGTTAAATCTTGCCCTAAAAGTCTCTCCAACAGACTAAAAAACTAGCCGTTCAAACTATCAGATGTCCGATCTAGTGTCCACAACATCATCTGATCCTATTCTTGAGTTGTTAGACGTTTGATCCAGTGTCTGAAAAATCATCTTATCCTACTATTGAGCTATTGGACCATTGACCTAGTGTCCGAAATATCATCTAACGAAAACGAAGAGTTTAGAGAGAGTTTAGCCAACTTTTCAGATGTCCGATAGGGATGTTATGCATCTGATCTATCATTCAATCATCAGAGTTGGCATTTTCTTCATTCTTCGGATGTCTGATCCTTCTAACCAGCGTCCGAAACTGTATCCGATGTTGAACAATAATATTCATTCATTCTTATTTTTTATCCTTTCTTTTTTCAAATCTTTTAGCATCTGTTTTGGCAAAATTCTCACTAAAGCCATTAGTCTGAATTATCATTTTAACTTATTAGTAATCAAAACTAAGAATTGATTGACCTAAGTTTTTAGCCTATATTTTTTGTTGTTGGCTCTTGAGAATGATCATTAATAAGTTGATTCTCATTAAAAAAATTGAAGCATTGTACTCTGTGCCACTATCCCAGTTTCAAATAGAGTTTATTGTATATTTGGAGGCTGATCAATGACAACATGAAGCACTGTGTTCTCCAACATTGTGACCTTCGGCACCATCTGACTCTCAAGTGGTGCTCCTTATATATTAAGGGACTAACCAATTACAAGTAAAAGTGTAGAGTTCTTGAGTGGAGCTCCTTTTATATTAGGAGAATTATCAATGACTGCATGAAGTGTCGAGTTTTCTGGGACCATCTCAATTTCAAATAAGTCTTTTTGTACAACATAAAGGGACTAATCAAGAACATCTCCATGTACATGAGCATGAGGAGGTGCTGAAAAAAAAGTTAAAATTATGATAAAATATTAATAGACATAGTAGCCATAACATATTAGTATTTTGCACATAATTAGACAATTCACTCCTAATCTTGTGTATATGAATGTTTTTCACACAATTAAATATTTAATAGGTATCAAAATAAGATTTATTAATCGAATAATCAATTATGTCCAAAACACAATTCCAACATATAAATGAATTTCACAATTATGCATTTTGGGTAACAATCCAATTAGTGTTCTAAGCAAGTTAAATTTCGTACATGTATAGAAAACTCTAATTGTATGGAAAATTTGGCTATGTAGTTTGGGAAATAAGGCTAAAGTAAAAAAGTATATGATGAATTTGGCTCTTTATCAAGTCTCACATTTTTACTGAATTATTGAGTTGGAAAAACATCTGACATTATTTTTACCAATTCTCAACTATTTTTAGCCATTCCTCTATTTTCTTTACCTTCTTTATTAATTCTCACACTTTTACTGATTTATTGAGTTGAAAAAATATCCGACATTGTCTTTGTTGGTTCACAACCATTTTCAAACATTCATCCATTTTTTTAACCTTCTTTCTCTATGGAAAACTGTTCCATGGTTTTCTTTCAAGAATTTTGTTAGGCTTTGGTTTTGCCTCATCATGTACTCTTCAACACATGAGAAGAAAACTCACAATACAATAGAAGAAAACTAGACCAAATGGTAAGAGATTAAAATGTATCTTAATAGCTACTTTATTTCTACAAATGAATATTGCCTCCTCCTCTTGTATAAGAAAAATAAACCAAGAATGTTCCTATAATGTGCATGCTTGGTGATAAGTTTATGTTGTTACTGCAAATAGGAATCCATTAGTTAATATTTAGTCATTAATGGAAAAGAATAATACTTGCTATTTTAGTTTGTCTTGGAGAGTTTGTTTGTGTATTATTTTTCATGCATGGCCAAAGATTTCCAGTATAAAGAAAACAATTATCATCATCATATTACATTTGGTAAACAAGAAAATTTCTATGTTTTCCATAGTTGGTAAATAAGGAAATGAAAATTTTCATAAACCAAAATTGAAGATGTTTTCATCCTTCTACATTTGGTAAACGAGGAAAACAAGTTTCCATAAAATATGCATGCATATGGATATGATTAACTAACTATAATCCTATTTTTAAATTGTAAAAAAAATCAAAATCTGGTTATTTTTAAGTTGGGGACAGATAATACACAGCTCTTTTCTATGAGCATGTTCATGTGTTATTTTTAGGAGATTATCTATTAGAACCATAAATCACATCAATGGTACTTGTTGGATCGGTTCTCAAAATGAAATAAGGTTGATGATTGAAGAAACATGAATAGAAACATGGGTGCTCACCTATATTTTGGTTCCCATTTCTATGTTTAGTGCCGATTTGTGGTCACCCATATTTCCGTTTGCGTTTTTATATCTGATACTGGTTTTTGTCTGGACGCCAACCCAGACATCTTCTAATCCTTGTGCAAAATTTCTCATATTAAAAAGGTGAGATAGAAATGTGACCTACCTAGCATTTCTAGGTCACATTTCTTTATAATGGTTAGATTTTTTGAACCACTTTGTGGCATCTTTTTATGATTTGTAACACTTTAGTTGCAACTTTTTGATGCCTTAAATGTGTAAGATTATGTCTGAACATTGAAAAATAAGAGGAAAATCCATTGCGCTATAAATAAACATGACTCAAAGGAATCAAACTAATTTTGTCACTTTCATCATTTTTCTAGTAGGAGAATTTGTTTTCCCTTTGTTGCTTGCAAGTTCTCTTTTTGCTAGTTGTGTCCTAGAGGTAAATTACCTTAACTCTGAAGCAAA
Source organism: Gardenia jasminoides (assembly GCA_013103745.1). Lineage (NCBI taxonomy): Eukaryota > Viridiplantae > Streptophyta > Magnoliopsida > Gentianales > Rubiaceae > Gardenia > Gardenia jasminoides. The sequence goes on from CM023095.1 coordinate 33,727,727, forward strand.
TACTTAGTGTAGTAGAGGCAATTAAAATCTTAATTCATATCTCAAGAGTGTTTTGTCTTCTCCAATTTTCTTTGTCAATCTTTCTCTTGAAATTTTTGCACTTTAGTGTGCATTTGTTTCCTCGTTTGTGCTACACAAACATCAACAGTCATAAGTTTTTAATTGTTCATTCAATGAGAGCAATGGCATCTTCAAGTGAGAATGCATTACAACCAATCAACCATCGGGTTACTTAACTCGATAGACTTGATAGAACAGGGAGAATCTTCAATATGTGTAAGGACAAGATCATGTCCTTCCTTATAGTGATCAAAGTGGTATACATTCTTAATCCTCCAATTCTTACAACAAAGGAGGATGATTCTGAGATGATAAAAAAGTAGCAACATAAGAGGGAAGACGATGAAGTTCTGTGCCATGGACATATCTTGAATACATTCTCGGATCGATTGTATGATGCCCACAAATCCATCAAGATGCCAAGGGAAATTTGGGGTGCACTTGAGTATAAGTACAATACTCAAAGACAATGTGCAAACAAATTTCTCATTAAGAAACATTTTGATTTTAGTTTTAATGATGGTTCTTCTCTCCTTGATTTAGTCCATGATCTGCAAGTTTTGACAACAAAACTTAAGGATCTTGGTGTGGAAATCTCAAAGTCATTATGAGTGGGCATAGCAAAATTATCCCCTAGTTAGAATAATTACCAAAAGAAATTACTTCAAACTGCAGAAACGTTATCAAAGGATCAAATACTAAAGCATCATTGTATAGACAAGGATGCTAGGATGCTTCAAAAGAAGGAATTTGGGACTGATAAGGTGTACTATGTTGATGAGAGGAACAATCATGGTGGTTAATGTGGTGAGTCTAAACAGAGGAAATCTTCTAAACATAACAATGCTAGTTCGAAGGAGAAGAAGAAAAGCTGGACCTCTTACAACTGTGGCAAAAAGAGGCATTACAAAAAGGAGTGCATCCAAATAAAAAATAAAAGAAGAATAATGCTCAAGTAAGCCTTGTTGAGAATGATGGTGCTGTAGAAATTATCATAATGGTGTCCGAGTGGAGGGTATTTATGATCTCCGAATTGAATGTGGCTTCTTCTTTATTCAATACTTATAATTAGTTGTATGACTCCGGTGCAACCATGCATGTGTGCAATGACAAATTTGTATTTAAGACCTATAAAGATGTTCTCGATGGACACGTAGCGGTTATGGGCAATCATGATACCGCAAAAGTTCATCGCAAAGGGATTGTGGAGTTGGAATTCACATCAAGCAAAGAGCTTGTACTCACTAATGTATTAAATGTTCTAGATATGAGAAAAAAATCTTGTATCAGCTGATAGGATAAAGAAAAATGGTCTTAGAGTTGTACTAGAGTCTGATAAATTTTTCTTGTTCAAAAATGATGTATTTGTAGGACAAGACTATTCTTGTGATTGAATATTTAAACTAAATACCAATAAAATTGTTAGTTGTACTTATATGGTTGATTCTTTTTATTATTTGTGGCATGGTAGACTAGGACATATAAATAGTTGAACTTTACATTTTATGTCTAAACATGAGTCGATTGCTTATGATGATAAAGAAGAAAAGAAACGTGAAATTTGTGTTCAAATGAAAATGAGTAAGTTACCATATACTTGAGTTGAACAAAATACTAATTTGCTTGAACTTGTACATTCGGATGTTTGTGAACTAAATGGTTTATTAACAAGAGGTGGTAATAGATACTTTATTACCTTTATTTATGATTGTTCAAGATTGTACATGTTTATCTTATAAACAGTAAAGATGAATGGTTTGCTATGTTCAAGTCTTATAAGTTACTTGTCGAAACCAATTAGATAAGAAAATCAAAGTATTGAGAAGTGATAAGGGAGATGAATACTTTCCTAGTGAATTCTCAATACTTTGTGAACAAAATGGAATTATACACCAAATAAGTGCACCTTAGGCTCCACAAAAAATGGTTTAGATAAAAGGAAAAATACAACTTTGAAAAACAAGGTTAATGCTATGTTAGTGAGTTTTGGATTGCCAAAGAATTTATAGGGTGAGTCTTATGAAGTATGGAAAGGAAGAAAAGCCTAATCTAAATTATCTTAGAATTTGGGGTTGCATTACTTGTTATAAAGTCTTGGATAACAAGTGAACAAAGTTGGGACTTAGCGCACTTAAAAGTATGTTTGTAGGCTATGTAGGAAATTTCAAAGCCTATAGGTTGCTTGATCTTAATACTAATTTATTGTTGAGTCAAAAGATATGCAATTTTTTGAGAATAAATGTGGTGGCCCCACCTCTCCCTATGGCGTACCCTAGGGTATCAACGGAACGCTTGCCCAGCTCTCGCCAGGACTCGGTTAGTCAAATTCATTCTAACTAGGGTTTAAGTTAAAGAGTCAACCATAGTAGTTGGTTCAACTTAAATACATCAAACAATCCATCAGAGTTTATTCTACAAACTCTTAATATGTAATAATCCAAAAGGTAATTCACAAAAATTGTCTCCAAAAGTCATCAACTAGTAAAATATTTACACAAAACAAACTTTCAAAAGTCTAGATCTGATCTCTGTCTGGCCTTCGCACCCGATCTAAAACCCTAGAAATCCTGGGAAGGGAAATATAATGGGGTGAGCTTTTACGCCCAGTGAATGTCTTAAAACAATCAATCAGTTAAACACATTTGTATAGCATGGTTTCTATAACAGTAAAATCCACATATGACAAGTTTCCAAGTACGGAAATTTTCCATTTAAGGAAAGTCATGAAATAGTAATTTTCACCACATAAACAGGTTTAATAAAACAGTAATAGTCACAGAATACCAGAGGAGGATATTGCTCATTGAGCCAGTCAGTATAGAGTCTGCAGTACTCTGTCAATCTTCACTGCTTCCCATTCGCCAACCCCTTACTCCCAACGTCGGGCCCAAAAACCAACAGTCGGTAGGTGGTGCATACTCGAGGTAACCTTAAATTCCCTGTGGTCCGCCGACGACCCAAGCCCCATTGCTCTGAATAGGCCGACTCGCCTTTGGAGTTTGGGATCCCGACCAACGGTCATGCGCAGTTGACATACACAGGCACAATTACAGTGGTTTAGTTTTGTTGTTAGAGGCGAGGGACAACTAACAATCAATTTCAACCTACGAGCCCCCTTAGGAGAGTGCAATAAAGTATACACACGCCTTTAGGAGTGAGAGGCCCTTGAAAGCCAGCCTCTTCACCTCAAGCCTCGAAAGGAAAACAAGTTTTTATTATTTTTAGAAACAAAACGTACTAAACCACATAAACACGTTTGAATCAAGATAAGTAATAAAACTTACTTTATATAAAACCCTAGTTTCATTTATTCAACAATAAATCACATTTAGTAAACAAGTATCAATCAACAACAAGTAACACATAGCAAACAAGAATCAATTAGCAGCAAATAGAAACCCTCACAAATCCTTCACAAATTATTTCACTTGTAAAAACATTTTTCTTGGAAATAGTGGTAATTCATTTCTTTGCAAATATGAGTCGGGTAAAATATTTCACAAGTCATTTCCAAATAGTAGTAAAATATTTGATTTTAAAACGGATTGAACACTCACCTTAGTCAGATCAAAGTTGGGTTGGTGAGTTGAAAGTCTCAAGATCAAGACCCTCGCTTGTTTCAACCGACGGATCCCGAGGTACAAATTTACCATATTAACTTTTAATTATAAAAACCAAATCTGACCAATTCACTTCTTTTATGAAAAGCAAGGATGTATTTAGGTTTAACTGAAATGTGAGTAAGTTTCGAGAGTTTGGGGAAATTAGGGTTTAACAAATTTAGTAATTGATACACTAAAAGAGTTTTGATAACGTAATGTATCACCTTTGAATAATTTAGAAATAGTTTGCCTTGGTTAGAAAATTGACTAACGGAGGTTTAGTTCTTTTGTCATAGTACAAAACGAGTTTTTCACTATTTTAATTGGTTTGAGAGACAATTTGATTCCGTTTTACCTGTTTTGGTCTTGCTAATGTACAATACCTCTACGGGATAAAAACAAGTTTTATATGTCTGAATTTGAGTTTGTAAAAGTTAAGGTTTTAATCAAATGACCAAATGTTGTAAACGAAAGTTTCATAAGGTGCATCACAGTAAAACAGTTTTGCCACAGTTTCTTTCAAAATCAATTAGGAGTTCTACTCATGCGAATTGCATGATTTTGGAACCGTTAAAAACTAGATTCATAGTTCTTTATTTTCTCAGAAAACATCGAAAACCAATTCGGATCAGAAATCATTCAACTTTGGCCATTAAGTTGTACGCAACTTCAACCACCAACATTCAAAGTTCAATAGGCAGCATTTCTAAAATTTTAGAATGGAAGAAGATGTATTTCAAGCATGCCAAACAAGAAATCAAGGGTATCATGGAGTGAATAGAATGCATTTGGAACCAAGAGGTGTGAAACAAATGCGAAATGCACCAAAGTGTTTCTTGGCTGGAAAACTGTTTTTCACTGGCAGTAGTATTTGCAAAATCATAACTCAAATTCCATACCCAAAATCATGAAATTTACATACTGGAAACTAGATTGAAAGGCCTAAAACTGTTAGAAAACACCCTGAAAATAAGACCATAAGATGGTCAAATTAGTTGTTCAAAATTCTATTTTTAAACCTGAGGAAGAAAACAGGTTTGAATTTCAGCCAACTTTGAAGATTTACTGGGATTTTTAAAAAAAGAATTAGACTCTGAAATTTATGGAGTTTAAACTTCTCTGAATTTAGTTTCCAACGCAATAAACAGAGCTCAAATTGGATTTTTCTACATCAAATTGTGCTTGTTTTTCCCAGACTGCTCAAGCTGTCCCGCGAAAATCCAGAACGTACATAGTTGGAGGAAATTGGTCTTTCTTCCCTTAAAACCTTATATTTTCAACCCAAAACTGACATGCATACATATATATACAAGATACAAGTCATAACAGCCGCACAAAGCAGTAAATAAGTCTCAACAGCTTTGGGTTCTTCACCAAATTTTCAGTAGTAATCTGCTAGCTGCAAAACAGCCTTGTGCATGTCATTTCCTTAGCTAAAATTGCAGGTTCTCATGCTTAAACTCCCCATGCAGTAGGTTTTGGGTCTTAGCAACAAGATTTTAGTTAAATATCATGCATTTATCTAGCAAAAACATCACACTAAGGCTACTAATCAAGGTTGGAATTTGCTGAATCAGTCACGGTTAGCTCAAGAAGAAATTTTAAGCCACAAAAATTATCATTAACCATCTAATATTCACTGCAAGCCTCAATACTCAATATATATATACTATACATGATTCTCAAGATCATTTAGCCATAACTCCAGCTTATTTTGCAAGAAAAGTGAAGGTTTTAATACATAAGAAAGCTGGCAGCTTATTGGAATGAAATTTCAGCAACATGCATGGTCATTTCTAGGCTAGATCATAACTCAAAATCAACATGCATGGAGTATTAAAGCTGAAACCATTATTTTTGAGTTTCGGGAAGCTTAGAGAAACCAAGGACAGTGATTCTTTTCGGCAAAACTAAACTTCCAGCAAAACAGAAAGGATGCAAGCATGCTATAGCAAGATTTTGAGCCAACGATTACATGCATGGCAGTTTCATCAATCAAGATGGCATTTTTGAGTGGTAAAGACAGTTTCCTTAGGCTAAGGAAGATGCAAAACAACCATACCTCCTATTAGCTTCAAAACAGAGATATCATGCAAGAAAATGAGATGTTTACAAACTTTAGTTTTGCTGGAATTTTCTCCAGTAGCTACGGAACTTCAAGCAGGAAATTTCAAGCCATAATCATCATCATCATCCATCTACTATCCATGTGCATGAGCTAATATAACATTCAGCAATTCAAGCAATGAAATCAAGCAACAAAAACTGAAGTTTTAAGCTGCCAAAACAACCAAGAATTTTGAAAGTGCAGGCTTCAACAATCGGACAGGAAGTCTGAAATTTTCTTGGCAGATTCAACTTAAACTAACATGCATGCTCTATTTCTTGTATATACATCAAGAAGAGGTGGTTCAAGGCTGAGTTTACCTTAAGAACTTAAGGATTTGAAGCTGGAAACTAGAAGAAAACCACCAAGCTGAAAGGAAGATGGATGGAAATCAGAATCACCTCCTTTCTCCTTCCTAAGCTCAACCGGACAGCTTGCAGATGGACTTGGAAGCTGGAAAATTTCTCACAGCTCTCTCTCTCTCTAATCTTCCTAAAGAACCAGTTGAGGTTTCTTCACTCAACACTCGAGTTTTGGACTAGCTTTTTGGAATGGAAAAGATATGTTTTCTCAACCTTTCAAGCTTCACTTGGAGCAAGAAATAGAAGAAACTGACTTGAGGGAATTTTCAAGACAATGTTGCGGACAAGAATGGAAGAAATGAAATGGTTTTTGTGATTTATTTGCTGGCCTTGGTTGCATGGTTAATTCTTGGAAGATGAGGGGAGGGGACAAATAAAATGGTCTTTTGACAAATGGCACTTGTTTTATCTCAATAATTTCTATGCTTATTGATTAAAGTCTCGATAAATTTAGGGTAAAATAATTTATATACGTGCTAAAAGAAATAAAATTCTACTTATAAAAATTAATACATTTAAAATAGATTAGGAAAAATTTTTCCGGGCCCTCACAATAAATTTCTCATAGATTCAATACCTATAGTAGATTCTACTAATTTTTCAAAACCACTCTGAAATGATAGTTCCTTCTCAAGTAATAAGAGCAAGCAAACTGACACTTCTATCGAATCTAGAAGGAGTCAACGGCCTAGGAAAGAAAAACATCATATCCATTTCATATCTTGTTGTTTCAATATGTTTTTAGGTTTAATCATGTAGTTTTTGTGTGTTTTGGTATTTTGTATGTTTTTATGAACTAGGGTTTCTAGTTAATTTTGCATTTGATGGTTTTAATGATGAAAAATGCATTTCTATGGATTAATGTGGTGAAATCTTCATGTTTTGTAGGATTGCTTGTTCAGTTATCAAATGAGATGAAAATGTGGATAATTAAGCTTGGAAGAAAATTGGAAATGTAAATTGCAATTCAAAGAACGAGGAAAATGAAAGGGATAATTGCAAGGTACATGATTTATCTCCGAAGAATTTCAATGAAAGCATGGAAGAATTGTGCTAAGTTGAAGAAACAACTCATTGCTAATTCAAAACACAATTTGCTTCAACATTACAACTCATTTGGGATTGAAACTCAAAGGATTCAAATGCATGAAGACAAAGAAATTTAAGAAGCCATTTTCCTTGACTTTGAAGGCCAATTTGTCTTGTATTCACATGACATAATTTGGATGCATATGGTTGTGGCATTCAATCCCATTCCATTCCATAAAATTCCATAAGACTAGAGAATAGCTCTAGTTCATTAGATTAGTTCTAGTTCTTAGTTTGTAGTTTCTAAAAGTGAAAGTTGTGAGGAATCTTGCACTTTGCATTTAGAGATCAACTTGTGAAGAAGTTTATGGATTCAACTTCAAGAAATTGAATAAGATTCCTTCTTCCTTACTTATCTCTTGTGCTTAAATTTCATGGCTTTGTGCAAGTTTGTTTATGCTTAAATGTTCTTAATATGATGTCTATTAATCCTAGAGTTAGGATGAACTTGTTTTAGTTGTGTAGATTAAGTGATTTATGTCCTCCATGATTTTGCTAGTTTAAGACTTGTGTATGGTTGATTAGCTACCAACTATAATTGATTTGATGTTGATGAGCAATGAAAAACTTGCCTCAATAAGATCTAAGTTCTTAGCACAACTTATATTCTCTATAACTTCTACATCTAAGTTATACCTTAGCTAATCATTGGAGAAATGACATAATAAACTTGACTAACTTCTAACTTAACAAGGAATTCCAAAGCTCTAGGAATCCTCCAACTTGATCTTAAAACTCTCTCTAACCTAAAATTTCTTTATTTTCTAAGGGTCCCTTTATCTAGCGGTCTATCTAGATAATGAAGCAAGTGATTAAACTTTAGTGTTTGCAAACCATAGTTCCTCGTGGGATCGACACCTATATTTCTCAATAGCGATCAGGTAATATAGGGTTATAAAGGTTATTTAAAATTTGTGGAGTAAAGAAAAATCCTATCAGAAGGCTATAGAGAATCCGTGCGAAAAAAGGTACCAATCTTATTGAATGTAGAGGATGATGTAAAGACATTTAGTGAAGTTATGTCATCAAGAGATGCTGCATTTGGGAAAGAGGCGGTAAATGATGAAATGGACTCATTACTATCAAAGAGTACTTGGGTTCTTGTTGATTTATCTCAAGGTTCCAAACAAAAAGAAATATGCCGTAGATACCTTTAAAGCAAGCTTAGTAGTTAAAGGATTTAGACAAAAAGAAAGAATATACTATTTTGATATTTATGCATCGGTAGCTAGAATAATGGCCATTAGTATGCTAATATATTAGATTTGTTGTATAATTTGTTTGTACATCAAATGGATATTGTGACAGCCCCATTTCCTAAGGCGAACCAAAGGGTTGGCGGGCTGCCTGCCTAGCTCTTGCCAGGACTCAAGCATTCGAAGATACTAACACTAAAGGATAAATCTAAAATTTCAAATCAGAAGGGAGAATGGAAGCAGTAATATAACGTTTAAGCTTAGAGTACAAAGGTTAGCTTACAAGCACCTAAAGCTTCAATCCAAAGCCTATTACATTCCCATGAGTCGAAATATACAAAACCAAAAGAAAATACAATTCATACTTCCAAACTCGGGACAAAATTCAAAAGAAGGATCTCGACCTAACTAGGCCCTTGGATTCTAGTCACCTGTTAAGGAAAAACAAATTGGCAACGGGAGTGAGTTAGAAACTCGTGAATTTCCAAAAGAACATGCATAGGTTTAAAGCAAGATAAATGACACTTTAAATCAAGTAAAGAAAACACATAACACACAAATAGGATACAGTGGCTCTCAAGAGCTCAGGTCCACAATGCACGATCGTTTCAAGTAGCCGACACTCCGTCGACTTTCCAATCCAAGTAGACGACTCTTTAAAACAATCTCCTTCCACCAAACTTCCCCCTACAGGGCCCGCAATCCGAAACACTTAACACTTAACTACTCAAGGGACGTGGCTAAGAGTAGTTTTATAAACACTTTCTCCACAAGCATTAACACATGCATGAACAATTATGTCAACAACTCTACTTAAAAGAGAGCAATAAAGTATACACTCTCTAAGTGAGTGGTTCAACAATTTCATTTCCAAATAAACAAGTACGTAACACATTCACGCAAAGCATTCAATTAAAGCAATTAACATGCATTGGAAACTCACCGACAAAAGAGGGCTCGGTGTCCAAGTTTTGATCAAAGTCCAAATCAACTCCACTCCGTAAAGAATAGCGGAAATAAGTTCTCTAGCTCATTTGTCAAATCTAAATCAAGAAAGAAAATGTTCATTAAACTTTCGATTTGATAGAATCCTTGTAAAAATTGTAACTTGAGTTGTATAGGTCCAAAATTCATAAGGTTAGTACCGTTGGAAACCTTATTAAAAGGGTTCAAACTTTGTAGAAGACACCTTAGTGAGATTCTAAACAGAAGCAACCTAGATTTTCGTGCAAGATTGCTGCTTCAGTGAAAACAGGACAAAACAGACTGGTTTTTCAGCATACTTTGGAAATTTGCCAAAAATTATAGAGAACGAATTAGCCCCTGAAATTTATCCAGTTCATAGTCCTATGAATCTAGTTTCAAAATCCACTGAAGGCACTCAATTCTGACTATTGAGTAAGAAAATATAGTTATCCAAACAGGATAGGTTCACACTCCTGGTTTTTCCGAAATTCCAGTTTTGCAGGGCAGGTTTAGGGCATCATTTGAATGACGAATTCTTACTCAAAAATCACAAAATTTGGCACAATAACTCTACTATATATAGATTATGTTAATATCAAAATTCAGCCAAAAAATCTCATGGGAAGATAGATTTCCTATGGCACAAAGTGTGCTCAACATTTCAATCCAAATCTATGAGGTTTTTGTGTTCTTTATCCAAGAACTTCTAACATACCCAAATCACCACCAATTGTCCAAATTTTTGGAACCAAGATAGTATTAACCTCCCTAGGCCTAGTGATGGTCAAAAATGGGGAAGTTTTATTTATCAAAACCTAGCACTAAAATAGTCCAAAAATTTGGACAGCAAGTTAAGCCATTTTCCAGCAAAATATAAAGGTTTGAGCAGTAGGGGTATTTTGGTCATTCCACTCATCACAGTGGTCCAATTGGGCTGAAATTTTGTGGGTAGATGGATAACTCAATTTCTACAACTTTCATGTTTAGTGTAAGAGTTGGTTTGGTCATTAACATAGAGAAAACAGCAGCCCTTCAGCCCTCACTTCTCCTTCTCTCTCTTGGTTTCTCCTTGGAGTTTTCTTCCAAATTCAAGCCAACAATTTCTCATATTTTCACACACATTTCATCTACTATCATGCTAATAAACAAGTACACATATTTGTGGGAGTTCCAAGAGCCCACACATCATCCAAATCCAACAAATGCAACTTAAAGAAACTTATCAACTTAAATCTTCAAGAACCAACACAAAGCTCTAATCTTTAGGATTTAAAAAAAAAAATTACCTCTTGTTCTAGTTGGTCAAGCAAGCCTAGGATGTCCAAGATTTACCACCAAGAGCTCTCCTTTCCACCACTAAAAGCTTGGCCAGCTCACACCCACAAGACCCCAAAGCTTCAAGTCTTCAAGGCTAGAGTTTTGCAAGGAAGGGAGGAATTTTCTTGGAGAGGAAGAGAGGGGAGAATGGCCGGCTGTTCTTGAAGGTTTTGGAGAGGAGATGAGGAGAAATTTTGCTAAGGAAAAGACGAAGAGAGAGTCGGCTGAAATGGGAGAGGAAAGAGAGAGGTTTTAATGTATTTGACATAAAGCAATGAAATGACTAAAAGCCTTAAATTGAGGGATGTTGTCTCCATTTGATAACTTTGTCTTAAATCTTGATTTGGAGGGAATGGAAATGGTTTATTTGGCTAGAAAATAAGGGGGGGGGTGCTCGGCTATTGAGGGGAGGAAAGAAGGGTATTTGAAGTGAATTGGAAGAAATTAAATGGTTGGAACAATGGCAAGATTAAAACCCTAGTTTTAGGGAAATTTGTCCAACTAGGTTTTGGGTTTCAAAACCCTACTTAATCTCACTTTTAATGATTCACTTCTAGTCCCTTGATTGAATTCTAAACCTATGAGTAATCATCCTTACTCACCCAATTAAGCATTTATTCTAGATTCACCCAAGGGTATAGTGTAATTATTTGCCTCTATATTGATGACATACTAATTGTTCGTAACACTATGAATGGTGTTGAAGAAACTAAGATGTATCTTTCTTCAAGGTTCAAATTGAAAGACCTTGATGAAGTCGATGCCATCTTAGGTATTAAAGTTAGCAAACATAGTAGGGATTATGTTTTGTGTCAATCTCACTCCATTGACAAGATTTTGAATAAGTTTCAACATTTAAGATTAAAGAAGTGAGTATCCCTTTGATCCTAGGTTAAAGTTTCATGAGAATTCTGGCAATCCAATTTCTCAAATTGAGTACACCAATGTAATTGGAAGTTTTATAAATGCAGTAAATTGTACAAGACCAAATATCTTATATGCAATTCGTAGGATTGCTATATATACTAAAAATCCTAGAGTGGACCATTGGAAATCTATCGAAAGAATTTTTGGTTGTCTTAAAAAACCAAAACTTGGGAATCTTTTATAACTAATTTCCAGTGGTTCTTGAAGATTACTCAAGTTAATTGGTTTAATAATGTGAGTGACAAGAATTCGACAACCGGTTGGATTTTCACATTGGGGTAGTGCAATCTCTTGGGTTTCAAAGAAGCAAATCATGATTGCTCATTCCGCTATGGAAGTTGAATTTATAGCTCTAGCTACTGCTTATAAAGAGGTGCAATAGCTTAGAGACTTGTTACTTGATATCAAGTGAGGCCAACCTACACCTTCGATTTTTTATATTGTGATAGTGAAGTCACTATATCTAGAGCCTTAGATAAGGTGTGCAATGATAAATCTAAATATATTATCTAAAATATGAGTATCTTAGCATCATGACTGTTGTATATGTAAGAACATATAACAATTTAGTAGATCAATTGACTAAACCCTTCCCAAGGGATTTAGTGAATACGACATCATTGGGTATAGGATTGAAACCATTTTTCTTAAATCACTTGCAATGGGAACCTTACCTCTATTCTAGCACTACCACTAGATGAAAAGGTTTAACAGGTAACAACAAGTTGTCATGTGATTGTGAGCACTAGAACTTTTGTGAAATGTTACCCGATTAGTGTATAAAAATGCGAGGTTGAATTGATGTTGAATTATATTTTTAATGAAATGTAATTTTTCTCAGTGTTTTGTTACATAAAACATGAGAGTGGTTTCACCAAAGTGATCATAGAAATGGTGCCGCTTCTAGCAAAGGTTTGATTTACATTTGTAAATGATCATGAACCTAGAATGGAGCACATGACCAATAAAAGTGCTTAATTCTTGTGAATTAATCAAAGTGTTAAACACTATGTGTGTAGTATTGCTTGACTAATTTGCAAATCTTAGTTTAATGCTATTAGCAACCTAGATTTGATTAGTACTAAGTGATATATTAACATTAAAAGAAAAGTTTAAATCAAACAATATTTTTCATTATACATAGTACTTTCATGTTAGTTTGTTATTTTATTTTACAAACAAAGTGGGGTTGTTGGATTAGTTTGCAAAAATGAACGTGATTGAAGAAACATGGACCCAAACATAGGTGCTCACTCACGCTTTGGTTCATGCGTCTATGTCTAGTGCCGGACATCTTCTGATCCTTGTGTGAAATTTCTCATATTGGAAATGCAAGGTAGAAATAAGACCTACCCATCTTTTCTGGTCGCGTTTCTTTGTAACGATCAGATTTTCTGAACCATTTTGTGGAATCTTTTCATGGTTTGTAAGACTTCATTTGCAACTTTTTAATGCCTTTTTTGTGTAAGATTGTGCTTGAACATTGGAAGACAAGAGGAAAATTCATTATGATATAAATAAACAAAGCTCAAAGGAATCAAACTAACTATTGTCATTTTGATCATTTTTCTACTAAGGGAATTTGAATTTGTTTTTTTGGCTTGCAAGTTCCCTTTTGTGTTTCAGTTCATGTTTCTATGTCCAATGCCAGTTTTTAGTCCAAATGTCAAGATGGACATCTTCTGATCCTTGTTTGAAATTCCTCATATTGGAAACGCAAGGTAGAAATGTGACTTGCCCAGCATTTCCGAGTTGCATTTCTTTATAACGATAAGATTTTTTGAACCATTTTGTGGAATCTTTTCACATTCTGTAACACTTCATTTGCAACTTTTTCATGTTTTAAATGTGTAAAATCGTTCCTGAACATTGGAAGGCAAGAGGAAAATTCATTATGCTATAAATAAACAAAGCTTAAAGGAATCAAACAAACTATTGCCATTTTGATCATCTTTCTAGTAAGGGAATTTTTTTTTGCTTGCAAGTTCTATTTTCTCTTGTTGTAACCTAGAAGTAAATTGCCTTAACCTACAGCAAATACTCAGTGCAGTGCAGCAATTAAAACCTTAAGAATAGTGTTAATTCATGCCTCAAGAGTGTTGTGTCTTCTCCAATCCTCTTTGTCAATCTTTTTCTTGAAATTCTTGCACTTTAGTGTGCATTTGTTTCCTCTGTTGTACTACACAAACATCAACAACACTTTCGACTCTTTCCTAAGTATGAATGAATTGTCTTTTAAGTTTTAACCAATAAAAGAGAAAAAATAATGCATTAACAAAATTCAAAGCCAAGTATCCATCTAACAAGTGGTGGTTACCTTGGAAAGCCTATAGTGTAAGAAGATTTTTAGGGTTGATAACAATTTATCCCTTGAGCTATAAGGGTAGTTCCACTTTGCTCTCATGAACCAAAAATGTGATGATTCCACCTCCCCCTCTGGCGTACCCTAGGGTTTAACGGATTGCCTACCGGCTCTCACCAGGACTCACGACAATACTTCAATTATCAAAAGACTTTAACAATTATCACTTTGATTCAATCATCCATTCCTCGCAATTCATGCTTAATTACAACCAAAAAGATACAAAAGACAAATCATTTGTCTAAACATTAATATAACCAGAAAGTCTTTCACATAAAAAAGGCTTCAAATCTTGCTCTAACCAACCCAGTTGCCCTCGTACTCAACCCTTGTAAGAAAAAAAATTACTAGTGGAATGAGCTTATACTTAGTGGGGTTCCAATCAAACAGAAGCAACAATCAAGCTATAATATTCACAATTTCAAAGTGGTAAATCATTCAAATCAAAGAATATAGTTGCTTCATGAGCCACTTCACTGGCACTGCACACTCTGCCATTCTCCTCCTTATACCCTCCAAAATAATAAACAATACCCGACAGTACACTTCCCTTTAGTTTCAGTGATCACCTCAGTAGGTGGTAATACTCGAGTGTACCGAACAGTAACCGGTACCTAGGGATTAACAACTTATCTGTCCAAGACCCATTGCCGGCTCGAATAGGCCAACTAACTGATGGGGGTTGGGGCTCCAAAACGGTATGACCGATGTAGTAAAGTACACAAACGACTTTCAATCATACACATTCAATCCAACAATTAAGATCATGGAATTTCATTCCAATTAGGCCAAACAGTGACTTAAAGCTATCGACAAAGGACGATCAACAATGAGTTTTGGGCTCTAGTTCAATCGATGTGATAAAGTACACATTCGGCTTATAGTCATGTACATTTATTTCAATCAATTAAGAACATAAAACTATTTCAATTAGGTTAAGTGCGATAAAATACACACTCACCTATAACGTTAGATAATCAATAATTCAATTCATACATGGAACAATAATAAACATTTAAACATTCTCAATCAAACAATCATTCACTACTAAAATCATTAAAGGCATTTAATCACAAATTGCACGTAAGGAACACTCACCAATTTGAGTAGTTTAAGTTTTGGATTCTACATTAGTTGCTCAATCACTCTCGACCCCTGAGGAAAAGGTTTCAACCACAATTATTCAGGTGTTTTCTAAGTTTCAAAACTTCAACTATTCCGAATCAATCTAGTACTTTTAACCTTTGATTTGTTTCCTACCTTTAAACTACATATTTGATATACAACCTTAAACACAATTTTTAGAGTTACAGGGGTGGTTTAAGCATTAAAACTCATTGAGTTGAGGCTTTAAATTATTAGGAATCAAGCTTTTAATTCCTAGTTGATCCAAGTTAATTTCTAGCCAACAACAACCCAAAATTTAAAGATTACATTAACAAATCTTTCCCTTTTCTCCTCTTGGTCATCCAACCAAAATTTTAGCAACTCATATCATATTTTTTTTCAAAATTCATCAACTTTACTAACTCAAAAGAAGAGAAATTTACATGCATCCAAGATTAACATCTTATAAAGTGTTTTAAGCCAATGCTGTATCATTTCTCAATCAAAATTGTTGGAAATAAAATTGGAAATTCTCCTCTCTCTCGAGCATCATTAAATCAAAATCCAAATGCTTGTTCCTCAGTTTTACTTCAAAATCTCCAACTCTTCTAGTTTAAATCTAGGGAAAACCACATGCATGTTAAGATCAAGGGTTGAGAAAGCATCTTAGGTAAAATTTTCATCAAATCACCATTAAATTTTCAAGAAATAAAGCCAATAATCTCTCTCACTCTCTCGGCTACCAAACCTAGAAATTTCTAGCAAAGATCTTCATTTTTCATCAAGATTTCTATCTTTTTCACTTGTTTAAAATATCACTCACACACACACACCCACACACCCACATATATATATGTATATATATATATATATATTATATCCGGCATGTAATGTGACATATAGCATAGGTTCTTGAAAAAAAAATCCATCAATGTCTCAAGTATAAAGCCATAAACTAAACCACCTTCCATATGATCAAAATCTAGAAATTCAGTAAGGAAAATGAAACTTTCTTCTGCAAAACTCATCCCTTTTTTTTTAAACTCAACATGGATCCATAAAGTCAAGTATACTAGAAGATTTAAGAGTTTTGTAACCATTTTTACCTCTAATTCTCAGGAAACAAAGCTGGAAATGGAGCGGAATCCTTGAATCTTTTCTCCCTCTTCCCCTTGGCTTCAAGAAGGAATTGAAAAGGAATGGTTTGGTTTGGAGAAAAATTCTCTCACCCCTCAAACTCTCTCTCTCGATTGCAAGACTCAAAATGGAAGTAGGAACTTTGGTAGCTCTTTTCTAGGAAATGGAAGTTACTCTCAGTTGGAAATAGAAAATGAGCTTTAAATTTTTGCTTGGTTCTTGTATTTATTTCCTAAACCAGGTTGCATGGTAGTTTGTTTGAAGTTCAAGGGCATTTTGGTCTTTTCACTCCAGTTTTGACAAGACAAATGGCTTCATGGTTTTGCATGTAAAGTTCATAATCCTATTTTGTCATGAAATTCTAGGTTTATTATGCTAATACCCTACTAATTCTTATTTAATGACTTTTAAGTCTTCAAAATTAATCATGCAAAAATTTTAAAATGTCCCTTATGCACTTGAATCTTTTAGGAAACGCAGTAAACACATAATTCAGTTTAAAATGAAGTAAACAACGTACATTCAATTGTCTAAATATATGCATGAAATTAGGTTAAAATTTTCGGGCTCTCACACTCTATCCTCCTTAAGAGAATTTTGCCCTCGAAATTCTAACCTTTACTCTCAAAAGCTCAGGGTACTACTTCTGCATGCTTTCTTCCAATTCCCAAGTTGTTTCTTCCAATCCATGATGCTTCCATAAAACCTTGACTAGTGGAATTTGTTTATTTCTTAACTCTTTCACTTTTCGGTCTAGGAGTTGTAGGAGTTATTCCTCTTAGGTCAGAGATTCTTCTATCTCGATATCTTCGGGCATCAGTTCAATCTTAAATTCCATCTTTCTTTGAATACCATAAAAATATCAAGTATCTATTTCTTTTTCCCTTACATTTCCTTATGCTAACATGGACTGCAACTTCCAGAGTATTTTCAATCAATTAACTCTATGTTTATTCAGCTTATATACATTCTACAGTATCAATTACACCTAATCATTTTCACTGTAACGCCAACCCAATACTAAACAAAATCCTTTCACCCATTAATAGTCACTTCATACTTTGATTTCCATTCGATAAAACTATCAAGTCATGACTTCAACTTTAGTCTGTCCTTATTTCTAAGTTTCAATTTAATAAGATTAGAGTGACCTATGAGATGATTAATAGATCCAACTTATTGACTTCCAAATTTTCAAATATTTTCTCACCCTATTCTGTTTCTTACTATCAAAAATTGTTATACCAGCTCCGTGCAAGGCATGTTATGATAAACTTTTCCTTAGTCCTGTAAAATTGTAACAATTCACCATAATATCATGCCTTGATAATTATTAACCTATACCACATATTATATCTTTCTGAATTCCATTGCTAAATACTTCATTTTCTTGTGATTATCCATCCAAGTCTTGTCTTAATAGCTAAAGCACCATCAACCTAAATCTTGCTTTAATATTCATCCATCCTTTATTCTATGACGTACCATTTCCAATATCTAAATGTCATTAACCTTCAAACTGGTTCCTCATAAATTTTAAGAATTTTCATTGTAGTGCCCAGTGATTGGCTATTATATCCGAAAAGTTTTTTTGAATCTACAGTACGATAACTTCCAAAAGTCAACAACAATCCTATGAAGAAATCAACGCTTAATGATAAATTTGATCTGACATCATCAACCAAACTAATATACCTTAACAGACCTAGAAATTGCACACCGAATTATTATAAGTAGACTTTGAAGTAAACATTTCTTAATCTTCCTTTAATTGGTTCATTAAACACTTAATACCGTCCAAATTTCAAGTTTCTTAACTACGAGCCACAAATTGAGAACCCTCACTCAAGTATAATAAGACTAGCACAGATTAATTCACTGAATTGCACTAGGCTCAACTCATGCTTATAAGATGAAACTCTTAACAACCTCCAACAATTAATGTTGCTAATGCATCAATTGAACATCAAACTTTAATGTGTTTATTGTAGATACAACTCATCCAACTTCTAAGGCAACCTACTAATCTCATCAACATATTAAAACTAGCATCTAATCATAAATTGAATCTTTAACCATCTAAGTCCTTACAAATTCATTGTAGGGTCACCATTTTACTTGTGAAACTAGTTTCCCAATTAAATAAACGAAGATACCTTAGCACAAATAGGTTGAGAAATAGGCAACATTCCAATCCTTAGTATTAACTAAGTTATAACTATTCTCTCTCATGCTCTTATGAGTCACTACATCAGGTTCCTAAGAAATTACTTCAATTTCATTCAATCCCATAAGTTCTAGTCTATTTTAGTCCTTGCTTATATGCTTACCTCGGTGAGTTACACTTGAAAAGAAATTTATGACCTATTAATTCCTCAAGACTGTTCTTATATCCAAGGAATCAAAGCGATCATTCTAATTTCACCAAAAGTTCATATACAAGGTTGAAGCCACAATAATTTCTAAGGTTCTCTATAGATGATTCAAAACACTAAATCTCCAATTGCTCACAATCCCATGTGTCCAATAGAATAATAACTAATATCATTAAGGGTCATTGCTCAATCTTCTTAGTATGTCCATTACCCTTTTATATAACTACATATACAAATGCTTCTAGCAAGAGATGATAATGGTAGATTCTCAAGGGGATCTCCACTATTACGATTCGAAACTAAGGTTCTAAATTAACAACTATTGTAGAAGGTTACCCAATTCCCAACAATGACCCTTAGGAAAACCTTTGGATATTTTTTTACCATGGCATATCCTCTGTTTCACCTTATCCTCTAGGATGTTCATTATAAAGACTAAATAACTTTATGATCCTTTGCTCCGAAATTTTTTTTTCCAACTCTAATTCGCAAAATAAAAGCAGATGAGACTAACTTTCCCTTAATATCCCATCTTAATGTTGGTTCTCCTAGTATGCAACCCAACCACTTTAGCCCTACAATTCTCAACAAATGTTTATTCCTATTTTGAAGGATCTTACCTAGGCTCTGCCCGATTTTCCATTTTCACATAAGTCTATTTATACACACACACATACAAGGGTAGTTGGACTAGAAAATGAAAGTACATTCATTCAAATATGAAACATGTTGAAGTCAAGCCACAAGCAGGATTAAGTACAACACATAGCAGTTAGACATTCATACAGGAAGTTCAAATAGGTCCATAATATCAGTACAAGAACATTCAAACAACAAGAAGTTTCATGAGGGGAACCTTGATTGGGTGCTCAACTAAATCAATCCATGATAGTACTAGTGGATCCTATTTCTTCCATAAGTTCAGTCTCTTGTCCCACGCTTGGGTCTTCTACACCTTGCCTTTCATCATCTAGGTTCACCTCCACAAACTCTTTGATCATCATCTCACACGCTGTCAAGATTCTTTCAATTCTATCCCTCATCTATCTCAGTACTCGAGTAAGACAGTCATTAACTTCCTACAACTGATCATGTAGGGCATTAGTCCACTCCAATTCCTTGATCACATTACTCTCCAATTCCCATATTCTATCTTTTGCATCCTCTAAATTGTACTCATCTCCTGCACTCTGCTGTGAGTCCTCTTATTTTTCAGTACTAGCCTATGCCTCTCACCAACTACCGCTAGCACCACTCGATCTGGATATGAATAGATTCTCTAACAATCACAGCAACTCATTATTTGACGCCTTGGGGCATATAACTGAAAGGGCATCTCGGGTCCCTGCTAGAACAAGACTGTCCGACGTGGCCTCTGAGGCTCTGCTTGCCTCCCATTTCCTTCTATTCCTACAATTTACAACTGGGATTAGAATCTTATTCAAACTAACTTAGAAATCTTACACCTAACATCTCATTCTATTGAACTTTAAATTTTCACAAGTACACAGTTCCTCAATTTTTCAAATCATTTCAAACCTAGGATCTTACGCTCTGATATCACTTGTGATGACCCCACCTCCCCCTAGGGCGTACCCTAAGATTTTGTGAACCGCCTGCTTGGCTTTCGTCAGGACTCACTACAATATTTTAATTACCAAAAGACTTTAACAATTATCACTTTGATTCAATCATCCATTCCTCGCAATTCATGCTTAATTACAACCAAAAGATACAACAGATAAATCATTTGTCTAAACATTAATACAACCAGAAAGTCCTTCACATAAACAAGGCACCAAATCTTGCTCTAACCAACACAGTCACCCTTGTGCTCAACCCCTATAAGGAAAAAAAAAATTACTAGTGGAATGAACTTATGCTCAATGAGGTTCCAATCAAACATAAGTAACAATTAAGATATAACATTCACAATTTCAAAACGGTAAATCATTCAAATCAAAGGATACGTTACTTCATGAGCCACTTCACTGGCACTGCACACTTCGCCATTCTCCTTTTTATACCCTCCAAAATAATAAACAATACCGAACAGTACACTTCCCTTCAGTTTCAGTGATCACCTCACTAGATGGTAATACTTGAGTATACCAAACAGTAAACAGTACCCACGGGTAAACAACTTATCCGACCAAACCCTTGCCAGCTTGAATAGGCCGATTAACCAATGGGAGTTGGGGCCCCAAAATGGTATGGCTGATGTGGTAAAGTACATAAACGGCTTTCAATCATACACATTCAATCCAACAATTAAGATTATGGAATTTCATTCCAATTAAGCCGAACAGTGATGCAAAACTATCGACAAAGGCCGACCGACAATGAGTTTTAGACTCCAATTTAACCGATGTGATAAAGTACACATTCGTCTTACAGTCATACACATTTGTTTCAATCAAATAAGAACATGGAAATATTTCAATTAGGTCGAATGCGATAAAGTACACACTCGCCTATAACATTGGGCAATCAATAATTCATTTTACACATGGAGCAATAATAAACATTTAAATATTCTCAATCAAACAATCAGTCACTACTCAAATCATTAAAGGCATTTATTGATAAAGGCCGATTGACAATGAGTTTTGGACCCCAGTTCAACCGATGTAATAAAGTACACATTCGTCTTACAGTTATGCACATTTATTTCAATCAATTAACAACATGGAAATATTTCAATTAGATCGAGTGCGATAAGATACACACTTGCCTATAACATTGGACAATTAATAATTCATTTCACCCATGGAATAATAATAAACATTTAAACATTCTCAATCAAACAATTATTCACTACTCAAATCATTAAAGGCATTTAATCACAAATTGCACATAAGGAACACTCATCAATTTGAGTAGTTTAAGTTTCGAGTTTCGGATTAGTTGTTCGATCACTCTTGACCCCTGAGGAAAAGGTTTCAACCACAATTATTTAGGTATTTTCTAGGTTTTAATTTGATTTGTTTCCTACCTTTAAATTAGATATTTGATATATAACCTTAAAAACAATTTCTAGAGTAATAGGGGGTGGTTTAAGCATTAAAACTCATTGAGTTGAGGCTTTAAATTTTTAGGAATCAAGCTTTTAATTCCTAGTTGATCCAAGTTAATTTCAAACAAACAAAAACACAAAATTTAAAGATTACATTAACAAATCTTTCCCTTTTCTCCTCTCGGTCATCCAACCAAATTTTTAGCAACTTATATCACATTTTCTTCAAAATCCATGAACTTTACTAACTCAAAACAAGAGAAACTTACATGCATCCAAGATTAACATCTTATAAAGTGTTTTAAGCCAAGGTTGTATCATTTCTCAATCAAAATTGTTGGAAACAAAACTAGAAATTCTCCTCTCCCTCCCGGCAATCATTAAATTAGAATCCAAATGCTTGTTTCTCAGTTTTACTTCAAAAGCTCCAACTTTTCTAGTTTAAATTCAGGGAAAACCACATGCATGTTAAGATCAAGGGTTTATGAAGTATCTTAGATAAAATTTTCATCAAATTACCATCAAATTTTCAAGAAATAAAGCCAATAATCTCTCTCACTCTCTCGGCTACCAAACCTAGAAATTTCTAGCAAAGATCTTCATTTCTCATCAAGATTTCTATCCTTTTCACTTGCTTAAAATATCAGACACACACATAGATATTATATCCAGCATGTAATGTGACATATAGCATAGGTTCTTGAAAAAAAAATCCATCAATGTCTCAAGTATAAAGCCATAAACTAAACCACCTTCCATATGCTTAAAATCTAGAAATTCAGCAAGGAAAATGAAAATTTCTTCTACAAAACTCATCCCTTTTTTTCATAAACTCAACATGCATCCATAAAAGTCAAGTATACTAGAAGATTTAAGAGTTTTTTAACCATTTTTACATCTAATTCTCAGGAAACTGGAAATGGAGCAGAATCCTTGAAACTTTTCTCCCTCTTCCCCTCAGCTTCAAGAAGGAATTGAAGAGGAATGGTTTGGTTTCAAAGAAAATTCTCTCAACTCTCAAACTCTCTCTCTCGGTTTCAAGACTCAAAATGGAAGTAGTAACTTTGGTGGCTCTTGGTTAGGAAATGGAAGTTGCTCTTGGTTGGAAATGGAAAATGAACTTTAAATTTTTGCTTGGTTCTTGTATTTATTTCCTAAAAAGGTTGCATGGTAGTTTGTTTGAAATTCAACGGCATTTTGGTCTTTGCAATCCAGTTTTGACAAGTGGCATAAAGGTGACAAATGGCTTCATGTTTTGCATGTAAAGTTCATAATCCTATTTTGTCATGAAATTCTAGGTTTATTATGTTAATACCATACTAATTCTTATTCAATGACTTTTAAGTCTTCAAAATTAATCATGTAAAAATTTTAAAATGTCCCTTATGCACTTGAATCTTTTAAGAAACACAGTAAACACATAATTTGGTTTAAAATAAAGTAAATAACATACATTCAACTGTCTAAGTATATGCATAAAATTGGGTTAAAATTTTTGGGCTCTCACAAAAAATATACACTTAGAGTAGAAAATTTGGCTTTGTAGAATTAACACTATGTGTCCATATATGATATTGTTTTTGAATCAAGTAATTATAGAACAAGAAAAAGTATGCCTTTTCTATTATTTTTTCCAAAGTAATTATCTTCAAAAATGATTATTCTCAAAGAAATTTAGAGTTTGGGTAATCTATATATATTATGAAGTTAAATAATTATGGTACCTAAATTTGTAATGTCTGATTAATTGCAAAACTTAAGGGACCAAATACTGTGATTAAAGTCTTAATTAAATAACTCAAGGTACTTTGGCACATCATTTCTAGAAAGGGCAGTTTAATCATTAAATCAACTTTTCTGGGACAATGTACTCAAACTTAATTTTTGACTGGTTATGAGTCTAACATTCTTGACCAATATTGTCCCATAGTTAACCACCCTGAAGGTCGTGGATTTTGTTCTTGGAGGTGGGGTTATAGCCCACAACAAGTGCAAAGCCCAAACCCGCAGGTCAAGAAGCCCAGCACCCCTCCAAAAGGCCTTGGTTAGGTGGGAAGTTACCACAACAGGTTACAAAGCGACCAGGATCCCTCCTCCCAACTGATGTGGGATTGTTACAATCCACCCCCCTAGAGGTTCTAGCATCATTGTTGGCACACCAGAGTCGAGAGTCGGTTCTGATATCAACTCTAACACCCCTGACCAACATTGTCCCACAGTTAACCACCCTGAAGGTCGTGAGTTTGTTCTTGGAGGTGGGGTTATAGCGCACAACAAGTGCAGAGCCCAAACCCGCTGGGTCAAGAAACCCGACACCCCTCCAAAAGGTCTCGGTCAGGTAGGGAGTTACCCACAACAGGTTATAAAGCAACCAGGATCCCTCTTCCCAACCGATGTGGGATCGTTACAATACTCTAACACCCTTGACCAATATTGTCCCATAGTTAACCACCCTGAAGGTCATGGGTTTTGTTCTGGAGGTGGGGTTATAGCCCACAACAAGTGCAGAACCCAAACCCGCAGGTCAAGAAGCCCGGCATCCTCTAAAAGGTCTCGGTCAGGTAGAGAGGTACCCACAAGTTATAAAATGACCAGGATACTTCCTCCCAACCGATGTGGGATCGTTACAATCCTATTCCCCTAGGGGACCTAGTGTTCTCGTTGGCACACCAGAGTCGGGAGTCGGCTCTGATACCAATTCTAACACCCCTGACCAATATTGTCCCACAGTTAAGCACCCTAAAGGTCGTGAGTTTTGTTCCTGGAGGTGGGGTTATAGCCCACAACAAGTACAGAGCCCAAACCCGCAGGTCAAGAAACCCGGCACTCCTCCAAAAGGCCTCGGTCAGGTGGGGATTTATCCACAACAGGTTATAAAGTGACCGGGATCCCTCTTCCCAACCGATGTGGGATCGTTACAATCTATCTCCCTAGGGGACCCAGCGTCCTCGCTGGCACATCAGAGTCAGGAGTCGGTTCTGATACCAACTCCAACACCCCTGACCAATATTGTCCCACAGGTAACCACCCTGAAGGTTGTGGATTTTGTTCTTGGAGGTGGGGTTATAGCCCACAACAAGTGCAGAGCCCAAACCCGCAGGTCAAGGAGCCTGGCACCTCTCTAAACGGCCTCGGTCAGGTGGGGAGTTACCCACAACAGGTTATAAAGCGACTAGGATCCTTCCTCCCAACCGATGTGGGATCGTTACAATGAGGGGGTAAAAATGTGTATTATTTTGATTCAAGAGATGAAGTGGGACTAAGCTTACAATTTGGAGGAACAAGGTGTCATTAACCCAAATTTTTTTGACCCATACCTAGTTGGTAAATATCATATAATGCCCATAGAATATACGTTCATACATGTGATTTTAAATATTTTTATACTTTTTACATTTCAAAAAGCATTCCCCTCTTGTGTATAGGATTTGCCAAAAATAAAAACAAAAAAACCATATAAAATATGTAATAAACTTTTGGCATATTACATTACATGAATTATACTTCAATTTTTAAGAAAATATTAATGTATCTTTTGAGTATATGTAAAACAAGATTGATATATATCTCAATTCTCCAAATTTAAACACATAAAAGTGTAAGAGTTAAATTTAATATCCCATACCTAAGGAGAGGAGTCAAAATTAGTATAAATACATCAAAATCTTTAAGAAAATATATACTAATTTTAACTATATTTTTAGTTTCATAATTTTCAAATATATTAATATGATCCATGTACTAATTTCATATATGTTATTTTGCTGAACATTTATTTTTTCTACCAAACTTTTAATCATATATTTTAAAATAATCTCATATTATACATGTTCTGTATTCTACTAACTACATGCATATAGTTTAGAGAAACTTTTATCTTTGCCCTCATTAAAATAGTTAGAAGTGAAATGTATATATAATGTATGTATGTATCTCTATGCGTGTGTGTGTGTGTATTTAGGCAATTTAAGGAAAATAGGTGCTAAATAACCTAAAGTTTTTCAAACTCTGTAGTCCAGCAATTGAGTTCATTTGTGTTATAATATATGACTCATTTGTTACATTTATTACTAATCAAATTCCTATCAAACTTGGTGTTATTTATCAAACTGATTAATTTAGAATCTTAAATGAATTGTAGGACCTAAAAAATTATACCAAAATCTGTAGGAGATAAAATTTAATAGAATGGATATATATATGAGGAGACAATTTATGCACATACAAATACGTATGGGAAAAAGGAATAATACTAACAATATCTATCAATAATCACATAATAATAATAAGGCTCCCAAATTCTACTTTTCTTAGTTGAATACAATATTTATAGACTAAATGATTTGGTAAACAAGTCTTCGACCACAATAAATTTCCTAATCAAATATTAATTTCTATATAATAAAACTACTATAACTTGACTCCAATAGAATTACTAATATCTTAATTTGACTAAAACACTACTAAATAATAATATGAAAATTTCTATTTTGTTGGCTTGAATTAATATGCCAATGTTGCCTCCCTTAAACCAAACTTTTCATTAAGACAGGTCAAACTCCATTTCGAGCAACAATCTCCATTGAAATTTCAGTAGTCAACTAGACGATATGCAACTCGATCTTATTGTCAGTGATTAATTTCATCTTTATACGTGGCAATGGATGTACTTTATATCTTGCAAAGAATTTATTAATAATTCCTTTTCGATCAAAGTACTAAACCATAAAAACCCATTCATCATCAAAGTCATCAAATTTACCACCGACATAAGTGCCCAAGAGTACAAAACCATAGATTGTTTTGTTGCCAAAATTATCATCATCAAATAATTCAAAATAGCCACCACCACCATGGATTAAGTTTCTTTTAATAAACAAATTTCCAACACCAATGAAGTCCATATCAATCAAATCAAATATTTTTTTTATCACCTTGAAGAGAGCCCAAACTAACAAACTTGGGAGAATTGCAACAATTGTCCTTCACATATTGCAAATGTGAAAATTTAGTCCCTCAAAATGAAAATGATGAGTTTTAGTCGTAACATACAAAAAACAACCAATTTTAGTCCCTTTTCAATTTTCCCAGTGTTTTTTGACTAGAATGTGTCACAAGCACATCACGTACCCAATTTCAAAAGGGTAAAAATGGCACACCACTTATCTATTGACCAAAAAATGTAAGGGACAAATGGCACAAAGCTTAGTTAAACATTCAATTTGGGAGTATAAAATTGAGAAGTAACACTAACCCACAATTAGTCTTAACTTTCCTCCTAGCCTAAAACCAAAAAAAAAAATTAATTAAAGTAACCTGCAGTAGAATAAAATTCATTTGAAGGAAATTAGCCATTAAAGAGTTGTTGGACAAAGGTTGGACTAGGGTAATGGACAAAGAGGACAATGACAAAACAAAATCCCAGATAACAGTATATATTTCTAAATTCTAAACCAAATCATTTGCTAATTGATGAAAAGATTTTGAGTTAATAGTTTAAATAGAGTTACAATAATCATGATCAATGCACATAAGAAATATTATTATATTGATTAGGGTTGATGTTAGTCAATTTTATGTCTTATTTTGTTATAACTAGATGTGGTCCCTTTTGCTATGTTGTCGGTTTGCATAGAGAAATGTGGTCTCCATTGTTGTCTTCATTATGGTCAGTCCCAAGATAATCTCTTTTTTTATTGACTATCACCTAAACAATTGGTAGGTAATCGTAATCAATTTTCGATTAGAGTCCACTGTGGAGGTGAACTCACTAATTTATCTGAATAAAGAACACATTGAGAGGCTAGTCAAAACTTTCACTATTGTAATCTGAAAGATGGTCTATATGTACATTGGATAGGATTTTAGAAAGCCTAGGGTTTTGTGAATTTAGTACAATATACTATTACCTAATACCTAGGAGGACGATGGAAGATGGGCTAGTTTATGTATTGTGAGAAGATATTGTTTAGGACTTCACTAGACATGGGACTAAAATTTGGATCGGTAGATGTTTACATTGTGCACCTTAAATCAGACTCTACAAATGATTGTGAACCCGAACCATCTAAAGCAAAAGAGGGGGTTGATATTTATGAAAATCATCATGGAGGTGAGGTGAATGAAGGTTCTCCTAGTGTGGAACCAATAATAATGACTAACATTCCTATAACTCAATCTAAAGATGAAGAGGAAGTTGATGACAGGAGTAATGATGGGTCTAGAGGTGATAAGCATATAAATAGAAGAGATTTAGGAGAGGATAATCCGAAGTATGCTGAACAACCTAGAGGATAAACTCAGAAGTTCAAAATGGAGTTTCTAGTCAAGAAGAAAATGGAGATGAATTAGGAAGCCAGAATCTAAATTTTGTTGAACAACAAAGGTGGGACAAACTTAGAAGTTTAGAATGGAGGGGAGAATGCATCTTTTATTGGCTATTCAAGAAAGAATAAATCATCAATGGAAACATATTCAAAAAATAAAAATCAACCTAGAAAAAAGTTGGGAGAAAGAAGAAGAGCAAGAAGAAGACAATTGCTCAAGAAGATGAGGTGTCAAGTGATGGTGATATGTTCACTAATAGTGATATCTATTTAGTGCTAAGGAGCATATAGTGAAGTCTTTCAAAGAAAAAAAGGATAAATGGTAGAATGTAGTCAATAATAGCACATCTAATAAGGGTAAAAATACAACTACATCTATAATGGAGGGAGTTGAAATGGAAGAAGATGCTACTAGTTCAGAAGTGATAGTTGCTGTGAATCAAAAGAAGAAGAATAGCCAAGGAAGAGGGTTAAGTTTCCAAAGTTTAACCTTGAAACTAATATGGATGATCCCAAATTTCAAGTTGGACAGCATTTACTTCAAAGGAGTTGTTCATGAAGGCATGCAAGAACCATGGTTTGGTTCATGGAACAAGGATAAATTTCAACAAAAATGACAGTAAGAGAGTTACAGCTTATTGCATGGACTGCATTGAAAAGTCTCCATAGCTATTATGGCAGACAAAAACATCTTTCAAATCAAAAGCACGCAAGATAAGTATAGATGTGAGAGGACATTTGACCATGGACTTGCAACTTCAAAGTCTTGGTTGATAGATACAAAAAGGAACTGTCTTTTATAGTAGACATGAAAGTAAGTACATTGAAGGATAAAGTAAAAACTGATATGAATGTTAAAATATCCAAGTGGCAAGCATATAGGACCAAGAAAAGGTAGAGAACTTAATTAATGGTGAACATGAAGCTCAATACAACAAACTTTGGAGCTACTATAGAGAGGTAGAGAGGGCTAATCCTTGTTCAAACATGTTTATGACTACTACTGAAGATGATGAAGGAAAAGATAGGGGTGAGAGGTTCTATCTATGTCTTAATACATGTAAGACAGGTTTTTTAATTTGTTGTGGGCTAGTTGTTAGGTTAGATGGCTACCACCTGAGAGGGCCCCACAATGGTGTATTGCTTACAACTATGGGAATTGACCTAAATGACCAGCTGTACCCCATTGAGTATGCTATGGTTGAAATAGAAAACAAGCGAACTTGGAAATGATTCATAGGT
Source organism: Gardenia jasminoides (assembly GCA_013103745.1). Lineage (NCBI taxonomy): Eukaryota > Viridiplantae > Streptophyta > Magnoliopsida > Gentianales > Rubiaceae > Gardenia > Gardenia jasminoides. Next base: position 33,756,918 of record CM023095.1, read on the forward strand.
GAACTGGTGAGTGACCTCCAAATTAGAGATGAACATAATTGAACATTTATGACTGACAAACAAAAGACATGTAAGTGTCATTTTCTATGTTTTGTGTAACTTTAGGTTTCTAGATTTACTTTGCCACAAAAACTGTGTATTGATACACTAATATGCTTTTACTTGTTGCTCTTATTGAAGGAGTTGATTCAAGCTATTCATGATTTGCTTCCGGATGTGGAGCATAGGATGTGTGTGAGATACATGTATAATAACTTCAACAAGCTGCATGGTGGTTTGACTTTGAAGGAGTGAATTGGACTTTTGCAAGAGCACCTTACAAAAAATCTGTTCAAGACTTTGATGGAATCATTGAATGAAGCTAAAGAAACTAGAAAAATTAAAAAAAAAATGCTGCCAGTGCTTACATAGCTACACTTGTTGGAACTGGTATTATGAGGTGAGATGCATGTATGGAGATATATACTTTGTGAATTTGGCCAGTAGAACTTGTAGTTGTAGAATATGGGAATTAAATGGCATTCCTTGTGCTTATGCAATGAGTGCCATTGCTTTGACAAAGGAGCCTTCAAAAAAGCTTTGTTCATGAGTGTTACTGAAAAGAGGCCTATATGAGGGTATATGAGCCTGTCATATATCCTTTTATGGTGAGCATCTATGGAAAGATGAAAAAAGGGCATGTCCTGCCACTTGAGATCATCAAGCTTCCTGACAAGCCAAGAAACCTTGAAAGAGAACCTGATGAGCCACCATCTTCAACAACTACTCAAGGACAAACTAGAAGTTTATCTAGGGTGGGACTAGTGGATGTAAGTGTAGAAAGTCCAAACAAAAAGGCCATAATAGCAGGAAGTGTCCATAAAAAATAAGTTTAGCAAATCCCATTGAAGGAGCACATGAGGCTGCACATAACGACATTCCAAATCAGAATGAACAAGGGACTATTTAGAAACAAAATATTGAGGTAGCAAGTGGCTCTCAGCCACAATAAGCTACTCCAAGTGACATGAATCTTGGTCCAACAAGTATATCATATCAGCCACAACATGGGGAGACTAATTACCAACTTGAAAATATCACTCTTGGTGCAGAAAAATAGTCTAGCTTCATATTTGAAATCAGTCTTGGATACAAGTGGTTTGGAGACTAATATAAGTGACACAGTGTTGTTTGATCTCATCAATCAGATTCCAAGTGAATCTACAAACATCCAATCACCTTCTCAACCTTCAACAATTATGACTGAACAATCGCCAATTCATACTCCATTTGTTCATACTAATTTCATTGTACAGCTTGATCGCTTCCTTGAATATTACTGTTTACTCTTTTTTTAGGGGGTTGAAAATGGTCTAGGTAAAAGAGTGAAGTATAGATGTGGTATATGTCAAAGATTTGGGCACACTCGAAGTAGTTGTGACTCTATATTGGCTTCTCTCTATAGGAGGCACCCATGGAAAAACTGCTATAGTCTACTTTTACATATGAGATTTTAGATATTGTATGTATGTAATGATTAGGTTCCTTATTGTTTTGTTCCTCATTTTTTTGTTACTATCTTTAGAGACATAAGAAGACACCAACTACAAAGGTATCAAATTCTAATAATGCTACAAAGAATGGCCAAAAACTAACATGGATGACAACTAGAGCTACTACTGCAATTTTGAACATTCATGTTGACTATTGTAGTTTAGTTTTTGTGTGTTAAGAAGATGTGAGGGCTCGAGCGTTTACCTTAATTTTATGCTTACTTAGGAAGTTGGATGTGTGTTATTTACTTCATTAAGAATTAAAATTTCGTGTTCATTTTATTTCATAAAAATTCTTTTATTTACATGATTAATTCTTAAGGACTTAATGTTTGCTAGAATGAGACCTAGTGGAGTAATAGCATAATAAACCTAGAAATTATAGGACAAATGTGGGATTCTTTTCTTTCATGCAAGCTTTAGGACAATTGTCAATAGTTTTTGCCATTTATCAAGAATCTCGTGAAAAGACTAAAATGCCTATCATTTTCCAAAAAAAAAATACCATGCAACCAAGGTCAACAAAATAAAAACAAGGCAATTCCATTTCATTTCCATTTCTGGTCTGAAGCTTCTTGTTTGAGAGAGTGCAAATTCCATTTCCAAATTGTTGGTTCAAAGCTTCTTGCTTGAGAGAGTGCAAATTCCATTTCCAGACAAATTCCATTTCTAATTTCTGGTTTGAAGTTTGAAGCTTGAAGCTTGAGAGAGAGCAATTCCATCCTTCCATTTTCCTTGCTACTAAGAGGTAAAATGGCTAGAAACTCCCTAATCTTCTAGTAAAGCTTAGATATACTGGATGCATACTGTTTTAGGCCATTAAAAAGGATATTTGGTGAAGAAAATCTTGTTCTTTAGATTGTTCAATTGCTGGAAATTTCTATGTTAGTTGATGACAGATTTGTATGTGGTTTCTTGGTGGAATTCTTTGCTGAAATTACATGCTACTTGCCTCAGTTTATGTCAAATGAGTTATAGTGGAAATTCACCATGAGTTTAAGTGAGATAGTTGGGAATTTCGGTGGAAAAATTCTGGAAACTTTGCTGGAAAAATGGTGATTTGGCTGAGAGAGAAGGAATGCATTTTCATGTCTATTTCTAGAATTTTGGTTGATAACTTGACTTGGTATTATTGAATACAAGTTGTATATCCTTAATCATGTTTTGCATGTAGGATTTTACTGGATATAAACTAGAAATGGCTGATGGTATTGAAGAAACTCAGGAAAATGCTTACTAAATTACTGCATTTCTGGCTGAGAGAGAGAGGGAGGAATAACCAACTTTAATCTTTGAATTTTAGAAGGAAATGATGTAATATTGGGTTAAAGACTTTATAGGACATCAGTCTTAGTGTGCATGTGAATTTCTCTTGTTTTGAAATTTCAAAGTTGATAAAACTTGAAGGAAAATGTGAAAAATGCTTGCTGGAATTTCACAGCTTGAATAGTGAGATTAGGACTTGGTTCTAAAGTGGAAAACAAATAAAAAATTCTTAGACATAATGGGCTGCTTTGGGTTTAGTTGAACTTATAAGCTTAAATTCTTGGTGGTCGCATTTGGATGGCTATAAAAAAATTTGATATGCATGTAAGAATTGTTGCTCTAAAAGACTTAGCTCTAAAAGACTTAGCTCTAAGAATTCATAGCTTTGGGTATGTAACAAGCTATAAACTAGTTAATTGGTTTTAAATTAGAAAACCCTTAAAACCCTAATTAAATTTTCTAAGTTTCATATATATTAACAACTAAATAATTGTGGTTTTGAACCTTGTATCAGGAATCGATAGTGAGCAGGGTTTTGTCCTAGAGACTGAAGCTTAATCTATTTTATTGATGAGTATTCCTTGTATGTTTTATGAAGTAAATGCCTCGTAGTGTTAATTAATTTGCTTGGTGGATTGTTAAATGTATACCAAGGACTACTCAACTACTTCTAAGGCGAGTGTGTACTTTATCGCACTTGATCTAATTGAAATTGAGCTTCTTGGTTTTATTGTTATATTGGTTGTGCATGATTGTAAGCCATGTGTACTTATCACATTGTCTGAACTTGCCCTATGCCCTTCATCGGTTGACCTAGTCGAGTCAATAGAGGGCTTGGTCAGTAGGTTATCGACCTTGGCAACTGAATGTTGGTATACTCAAGTAGTACCTTGAAGAAAGGTGATTAATGGCTAAATACTAAATGTAGGGGATTGTTCAAATGATTCAGAGGATATAAGGTGGAGATGGCTGGAGTGTGAAGTGATGGTGACAGAAATGGCTCCTAGTGAGCATGTATCCTTTAAATGATTGTATTACTATTTTGATTGGTTATTGTTGTAATTGAGAAGGTTCGTTCAATTGTTAAATATGCTTTATTGCCAAACTATAATATTTGTATGTTTTTCTTGGATGCTATTTTAGGAACCTCACTGAGTTTTAGCTTATTCTTTTAGATGTTTTTCTTACAGGGTTTAAGGACCAGATTTGATCGAGGTAGATCTAGCGTGCTTGGAATCTTGAATTTTAATTTTGGAAGACAATTGTTGTGTAATCACTACCTTTTAGAGGTGTACTTAAAATGAATTTCAGATGACTATTAGACTGTACTGAAGTTTAATCCTAGATGATTTTAGACCTTTATTACTATTTTGGGAAATGTTATAGTGAGGCTTGGTGAGACTCAGGTAGGCGACCTGCCTAACTCGCTAAACCCTTTGGTGTGCCTTAGGGTGAGGTAGGGTCGTCATAGGTGGTATTAGAGCTCAGGTTTAAGATAGCTTGGGCGGATTGAGAATTTTATAGTTGTGAAAGTTTAAGTTTAATAACCTGAGGTGTAAGGTGTATGAATATTGATAAGTTTGAATAAGACCGATTTTAATTGTAGGAAATGGAAGGAAACGGTGGGAATGAGAGACCTCATCGAGTTATTCGTTATCAGCAGGGACCAAGGGAGCTCGTTCGACTGTGGGCTCTGGGGCACCGAATTCGGTGGTGCGATTGTTAGAGGACCTACTCTTACCCAATCAGGTAGTGTTAGCTATGGTAGACGAGCGATGAAGGTCAGCCGATGTAAATAACAGGACCCATAATAAGATGCGGGCAATGAGAGCAACCTTAAGAATACAGGGTGAGAGGATCCAAGAGCTCGAGGCTAATATTCTAGAAGAGTAGGAAAGGACTGATGCTATCCATAGATAGCTTAACGAGGCCGATAATTGCCTTACTAGGGTATTGAGAGACATCAGGGATAGAACTAAAGGAATTCTAACTAAATGTGGGATACTGATTGAAGAGGTAGTAGACGCAAATTAGCCGAGGTTGATCAAGGAGATGAAGCACCTAGTGTGGGAAACTAAGCCAGTTCAGCTCAAGAGATAGAGTCCTCTAGATTTGTTATGGACTAGTCTAGTGAGTCACTGATTTTGAACTTTTGTAAAAGGGAAGGGGTGATTGGGTTTGAGGTTCGATTCTGTCTTGATGACTAATGTACTTGTAATAATAGCTTGTTTGAATTTCTCGTTTGATGAACTCGAACTTAGTATGTACTATACTTGACTTCCGTTTACGATACAGTTTAATTAATTCTGGATTTGTGCTGGTTGTAAAATGATTGAGTTTGGTTTGCTAATTGTTGTCGATTGTGTGTTTTCGTAATTGGCTTTCGTTTATGCATTTATAGACTGATTGTGAAATGGAAACCGAGGAACGATGACTGAGACATCCACGTAGGCAGCCCTAAGATCAAGGGAGTGATAGGGAGTCTATAGCTGGCCAAAATGCTGAGCAAAGGGCCGAGGTAGGAGACCAAGTAGCATTAGCTATAAATCGAATGACCGATCTATTAGAACACCTAATACCCCAATAGGGTCAATGGGCCAGGAAAGTGAACAACCTAGAGACCAAGAGATGGGAGAAGATAGAGTATTAGAAAGATTTCAAAATTTTTCCTCACCTAAGTTTTCCAAGGGTCCTGAACTCGAAGTAGTAGAAAACTAGTTAGAGAGGATAATCAACATCTTTAAGGCATTAAGGTACCTGGAGGAGAGACAAGTGACATTTGCTGTATTCCAGTTTGAGGGAGTGGCTCGGTCATGATGGAATGTCATAAGAACTAAGTGGGAGAGGTAACAAGTACCATGGAATTGGGTGAATTTTACCTGAGACTTCAATGAGAAATTTATTTCTCCTCTTATTCAGGAGAAGAGAGAGGATGAATTTATAAGGCTTCATCAAGGAACAATGAGTATTGCTAAATACGAGGCTCAGTTCACCAAATTATCAAAATTTGCCCTAGAACTAGTTACCACTGAACAAAAGAAAAAAAGGCAGTTATCCAAGACCTGAACCTAGAAATTCAAGAAGCCCTTCTTGCGGTCTAGATCCCTACGTTTAGTGATGCCCTTGAGAGAGCCTTAAGGGTCGAAAGTGCAAAATCCCAACCGAAAGCCTTTCATGGCCAAAAAAGGAACGCATCTAGTAGTAGTAACTTGGGAAACCCTAAGGGAAATGTACCGCCTCCCAAGGTTGGGAGAGGAGCTGGTGGAGCAAGGTTTCCACTCCCTTCTCCACCCGCGCTTGGGAAACCAGAAGGAGTCATGATGAGAGGAACTCAAACAGAAAAGGGAAAAGCTAGGGGAACTCAGTGAGGAGGCCAAGCGATGGCTCCTCATGCAGCCTGTGGACACTGTGGGAAGACAAATCACACTGAGGATAATTATTGGGTAAAGAGGTAAAAGTGCTTGGTTTGTGGGAGTGCCAACCATCAAATTAACAACTACCCAAGAAAGCAGCAAAGAGGAAATAATGCTCAACAAGTGGATAGAACAAACCCTAAACAAGTCAATGAAGGAGGGAAGAGACTAAAGGTGTGAGAACCCTAGAAAAAAAAAAAAAAAAGAAAAGAAGAGATTTCTAAATTTATTGCACCATTTAATCAATTAGTGCATTATTTTCCCTCAAGTACTCTATTTTGTGTGTATTGCATGGCATTAATCTAAAATTGCATTTTACATGTTTCATGTAGTCAAAACATCAAACTTATAGTGTGTTAATTAGGTCATATTGTATATTAAGGGATTTGAAGGCAATTTGTATATATTATATCCAAATTATGGCCAAGACTTCAACACTTGTCAACCATCCATCAAATCCTTGACTTAAGCTTATCTATTTAAACTCTTGTCTTCAAAAATTCAAACAAAACTCCCTCTCATTTTTCTCTCTCTTGGCCGAACAACATGAGCAAGAAAACCACAAAACCCTAAGCTTGGATTAGCCATTTTAGTGAGGTAAAAACTATTCCAAGTGAAACCCTAGGTTTGATTACTACTTAGTCATCAAGCTTGGTTGGAAGAATTGAAGCTTTTGGGTGGATTTTCTCTCTCAACTCTCAAGGGAATTAGTCACTTAACTTTGCTTTAGTTATGTTTAAATTCAAAGAGGATGCATGATAGTTAAGTTTAAGGAGTTTGAGGTGGATTAGGAGGAAAAATTATGGAAGAGTTTCTTGTGTTTGAGAACTTGAACTTAGGTTTTTGTTTTAGGCTTCCATGTGTTTGATGAATTGTTTGATGATTTGTGATGTTTTGTTGATGGAATTAATTTATTTTTTAGCATGTTAAACATCTTATGAAGTGATGGAAATAACCTTCAGGGGGTTAATTGAAGAGTTTGCACCAAGGCTGGAAATTTAATAGAAAATCAGAAACAAAAATCAGTGAACTTTCTGAACTTTCTATTGATTGTAGAAATTGAATTAGAGCCTGAGTTTTATACCGTTAGAAAGGTCTATGAACTTAGTTTTAAACGCCGCTGACGGAGCTCGATTTTGATTTTTCTACATTGAGTTATGGCCATTCTTTCGAGACTGTTTGACCAGCCTGTTTCATGCCTGACAGTTTTTTGGTGTCTCTGAGATTTGCTATTTCGACCCTAATTTAGGGTGATTTGATATTAAACCTCTTCATGAAATTGTAGGGCTATGTCTTAAATTCGAAACGCCATAAAGTACACCTCAATCCGATAACCGTAGCCACAGTTATGATTAAATTACTGAAGGGTGGCAAACCTGTCAATTGTTGTTTTCATCTCCACAATTGTTTTCCTCATTCCTCTTGACTCTTGTGCATTCTTGCTATCCCGACCTGGTAATTTATGATTCTAATATGTTGACAGGATTTTTGTTTATTCACTCTTATAATTTGGATTGGTCATTTTGTGGTTTGTGCATCCAAGTTGTAATTTCTATCAAGTAAAGAGAACCACGAGCATATGCATTAGGTCTTTCTTGTTTGGAGTAGCCGAACTTAAATACCTTTCATTTCATTTGTTATTAGACTTGGAAGGAGGAAATAGAGAAGGTTTGGGTAAGATCACTTGAAGATACTTTGCTTAACTCGGTGAGTGTTTCATGCTTGTTACTTGACCAACTTGATAGCTGAAATACTGGACTATTTGAATTATGTGATGATTTGTTCTCTTGTGATTTGCGAGCCAATTAATGTGATCGAGACGAGTGCGTACTTTATCACACTCGATCTCTTCTGCGAAAATTTTGGTACTTTGATGTTTGAATCCGTGTGAATTGGCCTTTGGCCTATATTTGATTTGTGAGTCGCTTGGGTGATATCCCATCGACAAATTTGATTTGTTTGGAGCTCAAAAACCTAGTTGGTGAGTCAATCGATTTGAGCCGGCACGGGCTTGGTCGAAGAAGTTGACGAGCCAGTGGGTATGATATGTGAATCCGGAAAAATTGGTATACTCGAGTATTACCTAAAATTTGATTTGTTGAGGTGTTCGGGCCCGGTAAGGGGGTTAAACGGTGGACGGTACTTGGTGTTAAGTGGGGATCTACTGTTGTGGTTCTGAACTTCAAATGTTGACGGAGACTCAACGGGATGTAATATGATCAAGCTACGGGAAATTGGCTTTTGAAAGCCATCCGTATCCTTTAATTGAGTATATTCAATTTATTTGGTGATTTTACTTGTGATACTTGTTTATTAAGTGAATTCTAAATGTATGCTTGGCTGCATGTTTTTGGAACCTCATTGAGCTCTTAGCTCACCCTTTTCCCTTTTGTTTTCCTTAGCAGGGAAATTGCTTGAGTTCGGGATTTGAAGTGCGCACGATTAGTATAAGTTCGGGTGTTAGTTTTGTTTAAGGGATGATGTACTGGAAAACCCTATCATGGATAATCTTAGATTTTGGTTTTGTACCCTAAATCCCCTGTTGAATTTTAAGTTTGAATTGTGGTATGAAATTTATGTAACTATGTTGGCTTGTCATTTGGACTTTGAGAATTTAGTTTAGTAAGTTGGACTGTTGGTTTCTTTTATTAGTTATCGAGTCCTGGCGAGAGTTGGGCAGGCAGTCCGTTGAACCCTTTGGTTCGCCTTAGGGGAAGGTGGGGCTGTTCCAAAAGGTGCCAGCTAGGATATATGCCATAGACAAGAAGCAGGTTCCAGAGCCGTCTAAGGTGGTGAAAGGTATGATTCCTATATTTCATCATCTTGCAAAAGTTTTCATAGATCCTTGTTCAACACATTCCTTTGTAAATCCTAGCTTTATGTGTGGAATTGATATGAAACCTGATCAATTATCTTATGATCTAGAAATTAGAACACCCACTGGCGATCATCACGTGTTAGCTAATCAAATATATAACAATTGTGAGATATGGGTTGGAGAAAGAAATTTATTGATGGATCTAGTGGCTTTGCCTATTTGGGGATATGACATTATAATAGGTATGGACTGTTTAGCTCGGCATCATGTTCAGTTGGATTGTAGAACCAAAATGGTTGAATTTTGTATACCAGGGGAACCTACTCTAAGGATGGATATTAAGGATAAGTTAGCCTCATGTGCTCTTATTTTAGGGATTCAAGCCAGAAAATTGTTGAGTAATGGTGCACAAGGTTATCTAGCCTATTTGATTAATACCCTAGGGGATAATGTGAAGATTAAAGATAAGCCTGTAGTGAAGGACTATCTGGATATTTTTCTTGAAGAATTAATGTCATTGCCTCTTGAGAGGGAAGTAGAATTTAAAATTGAGTTAATGCCTGGAAAAAACCTTATCTCGAAAACCCCTTATCGGATGGCACCCGCTGAAATTAAAGAATTAAAATTGTAGTTACAAGATTTGTTGGAGTGAGGATTCATACACTTAAGTTAATCTCATTGGGGAGCCCCAATACTATTTGTCAAGAAGAAAGATTGAGGCCTGAGATTGTGTGTAGACTATCGAGATTTGAATAATGATACGGATTAAGAATAAATACCCTTTGCCTTATATTGATGAATTGTTTGACCAATTGTAGGGAGCCATATTATTTTCTAAGATAGATCTCAGACAAGGCTATTACCAAGTGAGGATTAAGAATGAAGATGTATCAAAGACTGCCTTTAACACCAGGTATGGACATCACGAATTTGTAGTGATGCCCTTTGGACTAACCAATGAACCAGCGGTATTTATGGATTTTATGCATCTATTCTTTAGACCTTATTTGGACCAATTTGTGGTGATTTTTATTGATAATATTCTGGTATATTCTAAAACTTGGGAGGAACATGAACAGCATTTGAGGACAGAATTATAGATATTAAAGGAGTAGTAGTTGTATGTTAAATTTAGTAAGTGTAAATTTTGACTAGAGAAAGTGTCTTTTCTCGGACATGTAATTTCAAAAGAGGGAATCAGTGCAGATCCGGTCAAGGTAGAGGCCCTTGTTGAATGGAAATGACCAGAAAGCCCTACTGAAATTTGCAAATTCTGAGGTTTGGCAAGGTATTACCGCCAATTTATAAAGGATTTCTCTAAGATTGTGGGGTTCTGACCAAGTTAACTCAGAAGCAAGTTAAATTCGCATGGGATACCAAATGTGACGCTAGTTTTCAAGAGTTTAACAAACATTTAACCATGGTTTCGGTTCTGGCATTGCCAAATGGGAAAGATAGTTACATCGTGTATACAGATACATTTCAAGAAGGATTAGGATGTGTGTTGATGCAAAATGAAAAGATTATGGCATATGTTTCTCGAAAACTAAAACCCTGTGAGCGAATTACCCGACACATGATTTAGAATTGGCTGCAATAGTGTTTGCATTTAAAAAATAGAGATATTATTTATATGGGGTGACTTTTGAAATTTATACAGACCATAAAAGGCTTAAGTACTTGTTTTCTCAGAAGGAGTTGAATCTGAGAGCAAAGGTGATGGATGGAGTTTTTAAAAGATTATGAGTGCACCATTAATTATCATCCCGAAAAATCTAATGTAGTGGCAGATGCTCTTAGTAGAGAGGCCCAAATAGTGAGATTGATGATCAAAGAGTGGAACATGTTAGAAGAAGAATGTGAGTGGAACTCTCGACTTAAGAACTAAAGGTAGTTTTTGAAAATATTATAGCACAATCCTCGATGTTAGGACGTATCAAAGATGCTCAAAATCAAGATCCAACTTTACAAAAATGGTTAGAAAAGGCTCGAGAAGAAAAATTGCTCAATTATAGTTTGGGATCTGAAGGGATATTAAGATTTTGAAGTAAGATAATTGTACCAAAAGATGAAAGGTTGAAACGAAAAATTTTAGAGGAAGCTCACTATTCTAGTGCATCCGGGTAGTAATAAGATGTACTAAGTTTTGAAGAAATTATACTGTTGGGATAACATGAAAAAGGCAATTACTCTCTTTGTTTAAACTTGTCTCACTTGTCAACAAGTAAAGACTGAACATCAGAAACCCTTCGGATCTCTACAGCCGTTAGAAATCCCTAAATGGAAATGGGAACATGTTACAATGGATTTTGTGTTAGAATTGCCATGTACCCAAAGAAATCATGATGCAATTTGGGTGATAGTTGATTGGTTAGCTAAGTCAGCACATCTCTCGCCAATGAACACGAAATATCCATGTGAGAAATTAGGTAAATTGTATTTAGATGAGATTGCCAGACTACATGGAGTACCTATAAGTATAGTCTCAACAGAGATCCTTGATTTGTATCCCGGTTATGGCAATAGATGCAGGATGTCTTAGGCACCAAATTGAACCTTAGCACCATGCACCACTCTCAAATAGATGCACAGTCTTAAAGAACCATTCAAACTCTTGAGGATATGTTGAGGTCATGTATAATGGATTTTAATGGAAGTTGGGATTGGCAATTGACATTGATTGAATTTGCATATAATAATAGCTGCCATTCTTCTATTCAAATGGCACCTTATGAGGCTCTTTATGGGAGAAAATGCCTATCACCAATTCACTAGGATAAAGTGCTAGAAAGAAAAGTCTTAGATCCGAAAAAAGTACACTGGGTAGAAAAGGTATATGAAAAGGTGAAGTTGATACGTCAAAGAATCCAAACAGCTCAAAACTGACAAAAGAGCTATGTAGATCATCGAAGGAAGGATTTGGAGTTTGAAATTGGGAATGAGGTATTTCTTAAGATTACTCCGTTACGAGGGAGTACTAAGGTAGGAAAAGGAAAGAAACTCAAGCCCAAATATGTGGGACTTTTCAAGATTGGGAAAAGTGGCATACCGGTTGGACTTACCAGCTAATTTATCTCGAATTCATAATGTTTTTCATGTTTCTTTATTGAAGAAGTATCACCCAGACCAGACTCATATACTCCAATTAGAAGATATCGAGTTAGACAAGACCTTGACTTATGAGGAGTAACCTATACAACTTCTAAATCGAAAGGTGAAAGAACTGAGGAATAAGCAGATTCCCCTAGTCAAGGTTTTGTGGAGGCATCATGGATTAGAAAAAGAAACTTGGGAGCTGGAAAAACATGTTTAAGAAGTATTCCAAGCTTTTTGAAAACAAAGGTAAGAATTTCTAGAACGAAATTCTTTTAAGGGGAAAAAGTGTGATGGCTCGAGCGTATACCTTAATTTTATACTTACTTAAGAAGTTGGATGTGTGTTATTTACTTCATTAAGAATTAAAATTTTGTGTTCATTTTATTTCATAAAAATTCTTTTATTTGCATGATTAATTCTTAAGGACTTAATGTTTGCTAGAATGAGACCTAGTGGAGTAATAGCATAATAAACCTAGAAATTATAGGACAAATGTGGGATTCTTTTCTTTCATGCAAGCTTCAGGACAATTGTCAATAGTTTTTGCCATTTGTCAAGAATCTCATGAAAAGACTAAAATGCCTCTCATTCTCCAAAAAACCTTCCATGCAACCAAGGTCAACAAAACGAAGCTTCTTGTTTGAGAGAGTGCAAATTCCATTTCCAAATTCTTTGTCCAAAGCTTCTTGCTTGAGAGAGTGCAAATTCCATTTCTAGACAAGTTCCATTTCCAATTTCTGGTTTTAAGTTTGAAGCTTGAGAGAGAGCAATTCCATCCTTCCATTTCATCCTTGCTGCAAAGAGGTAAAATGGCTAGAAACTCCCTAATCTTTTAGTAAAGCTTAGATATACTAGATGCATGCTATTTTAGGCCAATAAAAAGGATATTTGGGGAAGAAAATCTTGTTCTTTAAATTGTTCAATTGCTGGATTCTATGTTAGCTGATGACAGATTGTATATGGTTTCTTGGTGGAATTCTTTGCCGAAATTACATGCTACTTGCCTCATTGTATGTCAAATGATTTATAGTGGAAATTTACCATGAGTTTAAGTGAGATAGTTGGGAATTTTGGTGGAAAAATTCTAGAAACTTTGCTGGAAAAATGGTGATTTGGCCGAGAGAGAAGGAATGCATTTTCATGCCTATTTCCAGAATTTTGGTCAATAACTTGACTTGGTATTATTGAATACAAGTTTTATATCCTTAATCATGTTTTGCATGTAGGATTTTACTGGATATAAACTAGAAATGGCTGATGATGTGATGAGAACCAGATAACGGGTCAAGGTTCGGATTCTTCAAGTGTCGTTTCTGATAAGAACCCAACCTTAATTGGAAGAACTCGTATGCCAATTCCCTGATCTAGACAATAATCCCACGTTTGGATTGATGGATGAACCATGAACCCCTTAAACTCTTTGATTCAAGGGCTAAGAGTGATATTCTTAACCCTCGAACAAGTGAAAGAAAGAACTAATGGTGTAGGTAGAATGGCGCCACAAAGAAGGGTGATTCTTGTTTGATAAGCCGAATGAACACTCAGAACCAATCTAAGGTATTCAAGGTTGCACAAGGCACAAGAGAAAGCTCTCAAATGTTTTTGAAAATTATTCATTGGCTTGAATGAAGAGTCGGCAGCCTTATTTATAGGCTTGCAAGACAAATCCTAACTTGACTAGGAAAATGACTTAACTAGCTAACTAACCCTAGTTTACTAACTAAACAATGAATCGACCGGTTCAGCTACTAACTAACATGCCCAACATGAGCTAATTTATTCGTGTATCAGCCTACGACATAAATTAATTAGTGTTTAACAAAAACTAACAACGACTAAAGCAATGACATAAGCAACGGCTCGGCTAGTCATCTCTTCTATCGTTTCATCCGTCGCTTGTAGCATGGAAACCATTATTGATGGACCTTCATGGATGGTGCCAATGCCTTCGTGAGTTACACGTACAAATGTTTGAAGAGACTCTCACATCCTACGAGTTTGTGCATGCGTCATTGATCCAACGTTCACAAGAGGAACGACACTTGAAGAATCCGAACCTTGACCCGTGAGCTAGTTCTCATCATTTGATGATATGAACCCAACCTTGATTGGAAGAACTCGTATGCCAATTCCTGAATCTACACAATAATTTCCACGTTTGGATTGATGGATGAACCACGAATCCCTTAAATCCCTTGATTCAAGAACTAAGAGTGATGTTCTTAACCCTCAAACAAGCGAAAGAAGGAACTAATGGTATAGGTAGAATGGCGCCACAAACAAGGGTAATTCTTGTTTGATAAGCCGAATGAACACTTAGAACCAATCTAAGGTATTCAAGGTTGCACAAGGCACAAGAGAAAGCTCTCAAATTTTTTTGAAAATTATTCGTTGGCTTGAATGAAGAGTCGGCAGCCTTATTTATAGGCTTGCAAGACAAATCCTAACTTGACTAGGAAAATGACTTAACTAGCTAACTAAACCTAGTTTACTAACTAAAGAATGAATCTGGTTCAGCTACTAACTAACATGCTCAACATGAGCTAATTTATTCGTGTATCACCCTATGACATAAACTAATTAGCGCTTAACAAAAACTAACAACGACTAAAGCAATGACATAAGCAACGGCTCGGCTAGTCGTCTCTTCTATCGTTTCATCCGTCGCTTGTAGCATGGAAACCATTATTGATGGACCTTCATGGATGGTGCCAATGCCTTCGTGAGTTACACGTACAAATGTTTGAAGAGACTCTCACATCCTACGAGTTTGTGCATGCGTCATTGATCCAACGTTCACAAGAGGAACGACACTTGAAGAATCTGAACCTTGACCCATGAGAAAGAAACCTGTGGTTAAGACCCTGCCATTGTACTACTAGACATGTGGATTAGCGAGAAGTGAGTTCCATTTGCTAAAATAAGGGAAACTACTCAATTTCGTGGCTCCAGCTTTTACAATGAACGAGGAAAATTTTCTTGCCAGGCATGCCAATAAAACAAGCTACATCTTGCTAATGGTCCAACTTTTGTCAAGGAAAATTTTTCTCGCCCAAGTTTTTGACAATTGGGTTCCTAGATTGGATCGTATTTTAGGTCCGATCCTTTGTTACCAATGTAGACACCAAATTTTGACTATTTCAATTGTTTTATTATGTTTTTATCTGTTAATGTTTAGTTATTTATTTTTGAATATTCTAACACAGCTTTCTTATTTTTGTAGGTTTTTCTTAAAAAAAAAAAAAACGCTGACCAGCTGATCTATCCTGCAACTAGTCCGCAGAATATGATCGGTTTAAAAAATTACGCTGCTTTTTCCAGCCTTTCCTTCCTCATTTCCATTGTATTTTCTCTTCAAAGATCAAGAAATCAATTTAGATAATACCCAACACACCCTTAATCCCTTAATAATTCATCTAACGTTCAAAATCAACCCACCTCAACCCAAACTATTTAAACCCTTCATGCTAGGTTTTTGTGGCTATAAATAGCTTATAGGAGGGTTTTCTGAGAAGGGAGGGTTTTTTGGGACTGAGAGAGGATTCTTAGGCAAAAGGCTGAGAAAAGAAAAGACAAAAACGAGAGAAAAGAGGAGAAAAGAAAAGAAAGAAAAGGATTCTAGGGTTTTGCTTTGGGAAGAGAAGGAAACCATCTTCAACCGAACTTTCCTTTTTTTGAGATCAAGAGGCTCGTGATTCCCTTCTCATCCCTATTTTTTCCTCGTGAATCTTGTCGAAAATGTGACCTTTGGTGGAACCAAGGTCTTGACTATGTTTTTTTTTTGATATTTTATAATAGTTGATGATGTTTATTTGTTGTTATATGAGTATGTTACGCTTAGATAGCCTTGGTAAGGCTAATAGATTTGTTCTTACGCTTAAAATCGACGCTTGTTGTTGAAGTGATGATTCATGGTTTTTCAAAATTTCTGGAAAATGTTCTTCACGCTTTGAAGATGTGAAGAAACGCTGACTACTTGGTCACTTCAAGAACGGTCCGCTTCCTCTTGAATGTTTGAAGATGTGAAGAAACGCCTTAGTTCGCAGAATCCTCCGTGATTTCTACTTGAGTATTTGAAGATGTGAAGAAACGCTGGTTTGTTACGCAGGCCAGTCCGCATAACATCCCGCGTTTCTAGCCTGACAGTTTTTCCCTTTCCCCTTTTTGTCCATTTGATGATGTTGATGCTTAAGATTTGGCCTTTTTCGGTTTTAGCTTGTTTTGACATGATCTGAATGATGATGTTTAATGTTTTGAATAGATCCCCTTGCCTCTGAAGATTTTGTTTGTGTTATTGTTCAAAACTGGAAGCAATCTTCCCGATATTTTAAGACGAAGAGACGCGACAGCTACGCTGCTTAGTCCGCTTTCCGTCCGATTTCCACTCGAGCTCTACATTTTGCATGTAACACGGACCTAGTTGCGCTGCTCTCTGCTTTCTACTCAGTAACCTCTCGATCCTCGCTTTGTTGCTATTTCCCGCTCTTTTGTTCCGTAATCTTACTCTATTATTCGTATTTCCTAGTATTGTCCATGGTTTGCGAATCTGTTTTGATACCTTTCTTTGAATTTTGGTTGATTTTTCCTTTAAATTGGTACCTTGATCCCTTTTGTTGACATTGAGTCTTAGATAACCATTCCTCCTCATTTAAGGATTCACTAAGGCATCACATCAAGGGATGGTAACTTCTTTGCTATGTGCTTTTATGTGTTTTTGCATGATCTTGCATGTTTTAAATTAAGTTTTCCTTTGCTTTTATTCATGTCTAGTCTTTCTTTATGTCATTTAATTTTTGGGTAAATCATTTGGAGGCCTTGAATGCCAAGTTGTAATAGATAGGTTTAATTTTGCAAAAAGTGTATTTATTCTAGAAAATGTAATAGTTAGATTATTGTTCCGAATTTTTTCCCCTTAGAATGTATTTAGGTTCTCCCAATGTAATAATTAGGTTTTATACGCTTATTTTGCATGCTTGCATGTTTATGTGTTTCCTTGCTTTCCTAGAGTCTTGCATTTAGATATTATGCCTATGTGTTATGTGTTTATGTGTTTTATGTGTTTACTTGCTTTATTATCATGTCTACATGTTTATTGTGTAAATGTATTGACGTCACCACACTAGTCCAACGCTAGTTGTGGCTTTTCCTTTCGATTTCCCACTAATCCAATGTTAGTGAGAACTTTTAGACGATGGTTAGTCCAATGCTAGACCCTTAATGCCGTTTATGCATTAGATACAAATTTCACACACTTTTCACTTTTAGAGTTTCTTTTCCATTTTTGCATGTTAATATTCTCCCATCCCATATGCGAAACATCTCATTTAGTTTTCTTTTTCGTCAAAAAATAGATTAGTGCATTTAAGGCATTATCCTTTGAATTAGGGAAAAGTGCGAGTATGGGTTCCTAGCCTTAACACGCTTTTATTCCTTCTATGAAAAGGAAGATTTAAAGTCATGAATTTAGTCCCCCGCACCCATTATGTTGCATTATTCCTCTATAGGACATACATGTGCATTATTTTAAATTCTATCAAAAATCATTCTTTAAAAATCAACTTTCTTCTTCATGTTTAGCAATTCAAAGTCAAAATCCATTTTTTCTTAAAAATTGCATCTTTTGGAAATTCAAGTTCCTCTTTGCACCTAAAATTGATCTTTTTAAAAATCCAATTTCTGAGATTTTATAAAATTGCATTTCTTTTGAAAATCCTATTTTCCCGTTTGTTTGAGTCTCATCATTTGCATTTTTCGTGACCTCCTCGAGGGATCAAATTTGGATGACACAATTAATGTGGTCAATTCCAATCAAACCTTAAGGAGACATTTTGCCCCTCTCAATCCAACATTAGGTTTAGGTTTTGCATCCATATAGATAACATCCAAATGTGATAAATTTTAAAGTTAGAATTAGGAAATTTTTAACTAAATCACGCAACTAGCTTTGGCTAGATTAGAAGGGTGCCTTAGAGACGAGTAACATCGAATCTTTGCCTTCCCTTCTTTCAACCGTGACTCCCGAACCTCTTTCTCTAGTTTTTCAAAGACCTGGAGTCATCTAAAAAAGGGTTTTCTTAGTTTATTTTCATTAATTAAAATCTTTTGGGTGACTTGGTACACCTAAACTACATACCAAGTGGTGACTCCAAATTTTTTCGAAAAAAAAAACCCTTTTCTAGACTTTTGTTTTGGGTCCAAATCGTCGCATTTTTTGTAGTCCCATGACCCATTTCTTTTTTCAAAAATCAAAAATCAATTTTTAAACAAAAAACATTTTCCAACTAAAAATCCGAAAGACGAGGGTGGTTTCTTCCCCCCTCTCCTCTTCCAAAAAATGGGGCGCGACAGCTTGGCGACTCCATTGGGGATTTTCCTAAGAGGGTCCTAGCACTTGATTTAGTTGGCTATTTCATTTTTCTAACTTTCTTATATATCACATTTGGATGTTTTAGGTTGCATTCCTTTTTCTTTTCCTTTTCTTTTTTACAATTTTTTTCCCGTGCAATCACTCCTTACACATTGCGTACATGATGAATGAATTATTGTTTATTTATTTGTATTGATATTTACTTGTACCGCGCCTTGCATTTGGGGTGGGTGTACATCTACCCTAGAGTCTCGAGAATGTTTGGTATTTGAATCCCTCCTCTCAAAGGGACTTTCATACGTGCATATGTATTTTACTTTGACCTTACTTTTTTTTTACTTTTAGTGGCTTGTCACGCCACTCTTCCCTATTAGGATTAGGATCGATCCACTTGGACATGTGGCCGTGGCACGACGTGCACGTAGCAATGTCTAGGGGATCACTCGAACCACCGACTTGAGGCATTTGGATTGATGACCTTTTGCCTTTTAGTCTGAAGGTTTGGGAGCCTGTAACCTTTGTCAAGTCTAGATGCATTAGTGAGTCCAACCTCATGCATCCATGTTAGAATTACCTAGGGGAGAGTCTACCTTACCCTATTAAGGATCACTAGACACGAGAGGAGGGATTCCACCCCTCTTTATTTTTGTGCAATTTGTTGCTCCAACATGTTATGTGATATCTGTCGATTAAACTAACCTTTTGTTATCTTCTTTTTTCTTGCATTTCACAAACTTGAGAAAATAAGAGTCTTAGCGCTCTTTTAAAACAAGCCATCCTTCTAGATAGGCTATTGCACATTTAAATTTATGTTTATTGCATTTAAGTTGTAATTGCATATCACTTTTAGGCTTACCCGGGCATTCAAATAGGGCTCCTATAGGCCATGTTTCATTTTGCACCCTTACTTGCTTTAATAAAATGACATCATGCATAAGCCATAGAGGGAATGCCACATAGGGAATCCTATGTTAGGAATAAACCATCCTTTCTGTCTCGGATATATAATCCAATGATACTTGCATGTTTATGTTTTCAGTAACATCCAAAGAGATAGCGCACAAGGTAAGGTAAGGTCCGATCCCTTCTATGATGGCACCAAAGATATGGAGTGACCTTCGTATGCTAGAATATAAGCCCCTAATAATCACTTTTTGGCCATTTTATCAATCCCATGCATAAGGACACTAAATCGAAAAAATTCACAAAATAATTTCTCATTGTTGAGATAATAAAGGCCAAATCTTGATTTTAGAAGGCTTATGAGCTAGTGTGTTGCAAATAAAATTGAGATGTGGAGTTACAGGTAAGCAATGAACCCAGTCGACTTTTGGGTAAACCATCAATCCCGTCCAATCCATTTAAACTAGATCCATGTTTCACTCAAGACTAGTCAAGGCAGTACAATTCCTTCAAGAATAATCCTTTTCATGCCAAATTAACCTTTAACCTCTCTTCACATATTAATTAAAATAATTCGGACTTTGTCCTCGTGATGCATCAAGTATCACATATTCTTTTAGTCAATCCTCTAGATTGTTTTACTAATCGCATATCAGCGAAGTGATCGGATCCATCAGGTATTGTATGGTGCATACCCCAGAGGATTGCATTTTTCATGCTAGGCCGACTCTTGGCATAAAAGGGCTCCCCCATAGGACATGCATACCGGTTTTACAATTCTGCTTACTAACTCCAAGTTTTTTTTTCTTTTCCTTTCCCCCCTCCCTTGCATTCATAAAATGTGGGCGTTGATAAGAAAGAAACATTTTCTTGATCTAATAAAGTTTTGAAGATTAGAAGTGTTATTTGATTCTTGGGTAGATCCTGCAATGCAAACTATGGAGAATTCATTTGGGGAAATACAAGCTCAAAGCATCTATGAGATTTGTGGCATGGAGGATTAACGACTTGTCTATGAAAATCAATATTTTGACATGTTTTGTAAATAAAAGAGAGGGATTAATGAAAAGTAGAGTTGTATTTTAGATGTTTTCATTTTTCTTAGTTGAATAAATTTTTACTTCAAATTTTTACTCCAAATAAAGATGTTCTTTTGGACTTTCCTTATTTTGTAACTTTGTGCATGTTTACGTGAATTTCATCTTCTCTTATAAGGAGACTTCATGATGGATTTTAAGAAAACAAGACTAAGTTGAATCTTGTCATTTGTTGAATAAAATTCACAAAATTTTTTGCATACAGTAAATTTGTGGCCTCAATAATGTAGTGAGAGAGCCTGAATTCAAAATTTCAAATGAGTCACTCGAACTTGTTATCTTATTTTCAGTGACCAAGCAAGATGGTGTTTTCCTGTCGTTTTACTTTTCTGATCCTATCAAGCCTTCAAGAATGAATAAATCAACTACATTGGTTAGTACACTCCAAGTCAGGGCAGTTTTATTCTGTAAAGGTTCACTACAGCTAGATTGATTCAACTCATATTCAGTTGAAAGCAAAATGTTCATTACTTTTGATTGTTTTGAAAATTTGGGATGATGCTTTAGGCATTCGTTTTTGTCTCCACACAAATTTTGTCGTTTATTCTCCCATTTGAATCATCAGAAGTACAATTTAGTTTCAAATAAAAGTCTTGATGATCATCCCCCTATTAGAGTGATTTTCAAATGCTAGAAAGGAAAAGATTTTCACAATGATTTGTTCTTTACTTTGGTTGTCATGGGACTTGGAAATGACGCTTTGGCCATCTCTTCTACTATCTAAACACTCTTTACCCTTTGCATCCCAAGATTGAGCCTAAATTGGTGGGTCGTTTCAACAGCACTTATGATCGCATCCCCACATTGGGGTAGGAGACATAAATTTTTCAATGACGTCAAGAATGCTAAAATTTTTTGAAAAAAAAAAAGAAAAAAAAAGAAGAAAAAAAATTGAAAAAGGGAGAATAAAAGAAAAAAAAAAGAAGAATGAGTGAAGTTAAGAAAAAGAAAAAAAAAAGGTGAGAAAAGAGGGGACAGAAAAATATGAAAAAAAAAAGAAAGAAAAATTGAGAAAAGCAAAGAGAAAATTCAATGCCAAAATTCATCCAAGGAGGATAGAAGTCATGATGAGATGCAAGATCTTAAAAGTCAACCCCAAACTGGGGCAATTTTTTGAAAGAAACACGATAATAGGTGCAAATGTCCTTAACAATCCTATTTCTTTTAGCTGTCGTCTTCAAGCCACATTACAAGCTCACAAAGTCCATCGCTGACTTATGTTTCATGACAACTTGAAGTGTAGATCAATCTCTAAGAGGCTCATGAATCACTCACGATCGCAAGGTTATGACCTATTGTGTTTGGCTATCTCTTCTTCTTAAATATTACAAGCCCTTGGATTTTATATGCTGACTAAATCTTCATACAAATTAAGGGTGAATAACTTTTGGCTTTCATCAACAATAGGGTGTTGAATCAGATACAATACCAAGAAGAACCTTGATATACAGATCTATTCATTTCTCTCACCTTCTTTTCCTACCTGAGTGGTCTTGAAGCATGAGTTAGCAAGAAAGAGTGGCCTTTTTCCCCAAAATATTGACCCTAAGTGAGGGTGAGACCTATTGCAATTTGATCTAGTTTCAAGAGGTTCATCATGAGTTCTCCTATATGAGTAAGCATGACATTTTGGCTTACTTTTTATTTGAGTAATGTAATTTATTTTGTTTTGTCTTGGATGTCTCTAATAACAGACTAATGCATTTTTTGATATTGCCATTTGGATTGCTTTAAAAAAAAAAAAAAAGAGCCATGGAGCATTTCTATGATGTATTTCTGGGCATACCCAAGGGTCAAATAACACATCTTTAAATTTGCCACTCAAAATTTGATTTTTGATAAGTTAGCATTTTTTCTTGAGCAGTAATTATTGCATAATAATAAAGAAGGCAAATTGTTTGAGAATTCAAGTGCACATCATATTTTGCAAATCCCCTCTTGTATGCAGGTATTCATGGCTGAGATCCGCAAGAACCAGAAGACAAATTTTGTAGATCCAAAGATCAAGCATGAATAAAAATCAATAACACTACATCTCAAGATGATGGCATAGCCTATCAATTTCAAAGGAGCGCCAACTCTAACCTAGTTTTGATTTACCTTTCAAAAAAAAGTGAAAAGAAGGAAAGAAAAGTTTTCCTTTAATGCTACATATAGTTCCTTTGACTTTGAAGTATTTTACCTTTGATAGCATTTCTAAATCAGGCAATTTTTGTTGAAAAAAATTTTGAAGGAAAATTGAGAAAATTTTTCAAGGAAAATTTTCAATAAACAAAGAAAATTTGAAAAAAAAAAAGAGAGGAGAAAAGAAAAAAAGAAGAGAGAAAATTTTAATGGTCCAAGCAATGTTTTATTTGATTAAATTAGACAAATTTTTTGGTTGGCTACATTAGAACCAATTTTTATTGAATTAAACTGGAGCAAATTCTCCATTAACTAAACTGGGACATTCTTTTTTAAATTGAGGCAAATTTTCGTTGACCAAAATAGGCAAATGCTTAAAGGAAAATTAAAAAAAAATCTGCAAGAAAGAATTTCAATAAAAGGTGAAAATTGGGGACAAGTTTGCAACATTCGAATGATTTTGTCAATGCATGCATGAGCATATTGCACATTAAGGCTGGATGGAAGTTGCATGGAGACGCAGCTCGAGCTTTGAGCACTCGACTAGGTCGTATAGAGCGCCGACATTCCGCCCGAGCCGCCTATCCCGAGGCCACCGGAGGCGATAATGGAGTGAGGGGACGATAGATCCTACCGATTTGCGCTTTATTCCATTCTTGCTTTATTTCTTTTATGTTTGATCTTGTGTTCGATTTTAGACATAGGTTTAACATTAAAATATTTTGGTTAAATTACTGCATCAGGATGTATATATTTGTTTAAATTTGGCTCTTATGTGCTTGTATGTGTTTAAAAAAAAAAAAAAAAACTTTGTCTAAATTACACATTTGCCACACAAATTGATTTGTTCTTCGAAATTTGATTCAAAAAGGGTGCAAATGTCCAATTTTGGTTATAATTGCTTTCATCCTTCTGAAATAAAACCCGTGCATTTTGAAAGATCCATTTTACTCAGGAAATAATCATTATGTGATTAAGACATTGGCATTTTAGAAAGTATATTTTGTAAAATTGGGAAAGTTATGCCTCAGTTTTTTTCCCTATTGAATGAGATTTCTTCTTTTATTGGATTTTGTAAGAAAATGATTGATATAGTTGGCAAATGATCATTTTTCAAATGATATGCTAAAAAAAAAAGAAAAAAAAAGAGAAAAGAAAAAAAGAAAAAAAGGAGAAAAAAAAAAGCAGCAAAGTGAGAACCAAAGTTCTACTCCAATGATTCTAGTACTAAGTAACCGGAGATTTAGCATCTACAAATGTTAACTTTCGCGTAAAACAGTGCTTGAATTACGAGTATGCAAAGCAGTTTGAACAAGTAAAATGTTGAGTAATCAGGAATCTTCACCTAAAAGTGTTGATTTTCGCGTCAAAAGACATCTTTACTATTTGAGCAAGAAAGCATATGACGAGTAACCGGGAGTCTTCACCTAAAAGTGTTGATTTTCGCGTCAAAAGGCATTATTGCAATTTGAATAAGAGGATGTGTTTCAGTAAATCCTTTTTAGCAGTAAAATTTGAGAAGCTGTGGAAAAAGCAAGCTTTAATTGACTATATGAGTCGTTTGATTGCAAAATCTGGTGAAAGTGAGAAATCAAGTTTGAATTGTTAAAATTGAGGTATAATTGCCTCTCTTTTACTTGATATTATGAGTACTTGATGCAAATTGAATAATTGCATAATAATGTTTTGCCTGATTTATGAGGATTTGGATTTCCAAGATCGCATGGTTTATTTCAATCCCATAGTTTGTTTTGATGAATACTTCCTACCACTTGAGAACAAGCAATGTTTCGTGAACATAAGTATCTCATGAGTGCATTTTATCTCATGATTCTGATACGTTTTAGTCATTTTAATGGCTAACAGTTGTGATCCCAAGAGAATTTGCACTTTATGATTAAAAAAAAAAGAGGAATTGAATTTCCATGGACTAATTGGTTAATATTTCATGACTTCTGCAGGGTTAACGATTTAGTTGACACTGGGGCAATTTTGTTTTAGGAGAAGTGATCTCCAATTTTGGATAATGCATTCAAAAATTAATTTTTGCCAGAAAAGGTTTGCAGATCAAGAGGATGGCAACATATGTGTATTTGTTTCAACCCTACAGAGGAAAGGTTTCAATTATACTCCTCAAATTTCCAAAATCCATCAATTCTTGAAAAAGAAAAAAGAAGAAAAAAGAAAGAAAAAAAAAAAGAGAAGAGAAGTCATTGTTCCTATCAATCGCTTCCTTTTCAAGACAAGAAAATCAAAAATCAGAATTGCACCATTTCATCGAGTGCATCATTACTTGCATTTTACATTTATCATGTTTGAACAACTTGCGTTTTATTTTTCAAAGTCTGGCAATCCAGCATTTATGTTTTCATCTCTTCCACTAGTGTTTAGATTTGGGTCTAATCCCACTAGCAATTTAGACCTAGGGCATTTTTGCATTTTCCCATCTAGTCATTCAGTCTTGGGTCCAATTCCACTGAATAGTCTAAATTTGGAAAGAATTTAAATTTGTTGGTTCTTTGTCTCACCTCCACACCCTTCTACCTCCCTCTTCAATTTAAATTTGTTGGTTGTCTCAGCCTCCTACCTTTATCCCCCCTTCAATTTTAAATCCCATTTGGTGAGTCTCAACCTCCGCACCCTTCTATCCCCTTTTCAATTTTAAATCCCTTTGGTGAGTCTCAACCTCACAGCACCTTCTATCCCCTTCTTCAATTTTAAATTTTGGTGAGTCTCAACCTCCGGCACCCTTCTATCCCCTTTCTTCAATTTTAAATCCCATGACCTCTCATTCCCTTCTATCCCCCCTTCTTCAATTTTAAATTCCTGTTGGTGAGTCTCAACCTCCGCCGGGCACCCTTCTACCTCCCCTTCTTGATATTTTAAATTTTCATTGGGAGTCTCAGTCACAGCCCTTCTATCTCCCGTTCTCAAATTTTCACATTCTTGTTGAAATTTTCAAAAAAAAATCCATTTCATCGCAGTTCATTTGCATTTGAACCACGTTTGACCTGATTCTCATGGCGAGATAAGTAGGCAACTCTATATGAGTTCGGTCACATTATGCATTTTTAGTTTGAAATTTGGCAATATAACATTCCTGTTGTTTACAATGGTTCAGATACAACCAGCGAAACCAGGTAAGGATTTGGTGTCTACGTCTTTGTCTAGAGAAAGAGGGGCAAGCTGTAGACACCAAATTTTGACTATTTCAATTGTTTTATTATGTTTTTATCTATTAATGTTTATTTATTTATTTTTGAATATTCTAACACAGCTTTCTTATTTTTGTAGGTTTTTTCTAAAAAAAAAAAAAAGCAAAAACTGACCAAGATTCTGATCATGAATAGATTAGAAAAAAAAATTACTGCTTTTTTCCACCCTTTCCTTCCTCATTTCCAGCTGTATTTTCTCCGCCTATTTTTTTCTCATCCCTATTTTTTTCTGAACGTGAATCTTGCTGAAAATGTGACCTTTTGGTGGAACCAAGGTCTTGACTATGTTTTTTTTTTTGATATTTTATAATAGTTGATGATGTTTATTTGTTGTTATATGAGTATGTTACGTTTAGATAGCCTTGGTAAGGCTAATAGATTTGTTCTTACGCTTAAAATCGACGCGTTTGTTGTTGAAGTGATGATTCATTGGGTTTTCTGTAAAATTTCTGGAAAATGTTCTTCACGCTTTGAAAATGTGAAGAACGCTGACTACTTATGCGGTCACTCGCGTAACGGCTCATGCGTTTCCTCTTGAATGTTTGAAGATGTGAAGAAACGCGGAGCTCTTGCTGCTTAGTTCGTAACTCTCAAGATTTCTACTTGAGTATTTGAAGATGTGAAGAAACGCTTATTTTGCCACCCCGTAATATCCAGCGTTCTAGCACAGCTTCTTCCCTTTCCCCTTTTGTCCATTTGATGATGTTGATGCTTAAGATTTGGCCTTTTTCGGTTTTAACTTGTTTTGACATGATCTGAATGATGATGTTTAATGTTTTAAATAGATCCCCTTGCCTCTGAAGATTTTGTTTGTGTTATTGCCTGAAAAACTGGAAGCAATCTTCCTGATATTTTGAAGACGGGAAGAGACGCGGACAGACTGCTTAGTCCAGCTTTCCCGTCAGCGTTTCCACTCGAGCTCTACATTTTGCATGTAACGCGGACCTAGTTGCAGTCATGCTTTCTACCCACGTAACCTCTCTGATCCTCAGTTTTGTTGCTATTTCCTGCTCTTTTGTTCTAGAATCTTACTCTATTATTCGTATTTCCTAGTATTGTTATGTTGTTTGCAGAATCTGTTTTGATACCTTTTCTTTGAATTTTTGGTTGATTTTTTCCTTTAAATTGGTACCTTGATCCCTTTTGTTGACATTGAGTCTTAGATAACCATTTCCCTCATTTAAGGATTCAATTAAGGCATCACATCAAGGGATGGTAACTTCTTTCCCCTGTTATGTGCTTTTATGTGTTTTTGCATGATCTTGCATGTTTTAAATTAAGTTTTCCTTTGCTTTTATTCATGTCTAGTCTTTATTTATGTCATTTAATTTTTGGGTAAATCATTTGGAGGCCTTGGATGTCAAGTTGTAATAGATAGGTTTAATTTTGCAAAAAGTGTATTTATTCTAGAAAATGTAATAGTTAGATTATTGTTCCGAATTTTTTCCCCTTAGAATGTATTTAGGTTCCCCCAATGTAATAATTAGGTTTTATACGCTTATTTTGCATGCTTGCATGTTTATGTGTTTACTTGCTTTCCTAGGGTCTTGCATTTAGATATTATGCCTATGTGTTATGTGTTTATGTGTTTTATGTGTTTATTTGTTTTATTATCATGTCTACATGTTTATTGTGTAAATGTATTGACGTCACCACACTAGTCCAACGCTAGTTGTGGCTTTTCCTTTCGATTTCCCACTAATCCAATGTTAGTAAGAACTTTTAGACGAGGGCTAGTCCAATGCTAGACCCTTAATGCCGTTCATGCATTAGATACAAATTTCACACACTTTTCACTTTTAGAGTTTCTTTTCCATTTTTGCATGTTAATATTCTCCCATCCCGTATGCGAAACATCTCATTTAGTTTTCTTTTTCGTCAAAAAATAGATTAGTGCATTTAAGGCATTATCCTTTGAATTTGGGAAAAGAGCGAGTATGCCTTCCTAACCTTAGTACGCTTTTATTCCTTCTATGAAAAGGAAGATTTAAAGTCACAAATTTAGTCCCCCGCACCCATTATGTTGCATTATTCCTCTATAGGACATACATGTGCATTATTTTAAATTCTATCAAAAATCATTCTTTAAAAATCAACTTTCTTCTTCATGTTTAGCAATTCAAAGTCAAAATCCATTTTTTCTTAAAAATTGCATCTTTTGGAAATTCAAGTTCCTCTTTGCACTTAAAATTGATCTTTTCAAAAATCCAATTTCTGAGATTTTATAAAATTGCATTTCTTTTGAAAACCCTATTTTCCCGTTTGTTTGAGTCTCATCATTTGCATTTTTCGTGACCTCCTCGAGGGATCAAATTTGAATGACACAATTAATGTGGTCAATTCCAATCAAACCTTAAGGAGACATTTTGCCCCTCTCGATCCAACATTAGGTTTAGGTTTTGCATCCATATAGATAACATCCAAATGTGATAAATTTTAAAGTTAGAATTAGGAAATTTTTAACTAAATCACGCAACTAGCTTTGGCTAGGTTAGAAGGGTGCCTTAGAGACGAGTAACATCGAATCTTTGCCTTCCCTTCTTTCAACCGTGACCCCCGAACCTTTTTCTCTAGTTCTTCAAAGACCTGGAGTCGTCTAAAAAAGGGCTTTCTTAGTTTATTTTCATTAATTAAAATTTTTTGGGTGACTTGGTACACCTAAACTCCATACCAAGTGGCGACTCCAAATTTTTTCTAAAAAAAAAAACCTTTTTCTAGACTTTTATTTTGGGTCCAAAACGTCGCATTTTTTGTAGTCCCATGACCCATTTCTTTTTTCAAAAATCAAAAATCAATTTTTAAACAAAAAAACATTTTCCAACTAAAAACCCGAAAGACGAGGGTGGTTTCTTCCCCCCTCTCCTCTTCCAAAAAATGGGGCGCGACAACCAAACAATTAGTGATGTAAATGAGTTCAAACCAAATAGAAAAACCTAGTGTTTAGGCTTGTTTAATTATTTTGACGATTTTAAAATTTTGTTCAAATTTAGTTTGCAGTACTTCTCAACAAGTTCGAAATTTTGTTCAAATTTGACTTGTTACTTCTCGAGTCAAGTTTGAACAAACTTTTATCAAGCAAAACTCGAGTCGAGCTCAAGTAGTTCAAATTTTTACACATAAAATTCAATTTTATACTAATTGAACCATGTTCGAGTTAAGTTTGAAAATTATTGAACATAAAATGCTGTTCAAGTTTGGTTTGACTTGTTGGTGAATCAAATTCAAATGAATTCTTACCAAGTCGAATTCGATTCGAGTATCGAGTTGCTTGGTTTACTTTTAGCCCTACAAACAATGCAAAAATGTAACTTTTTATTTATTTATAAACTTATATTTCACAAAAATGTATGCAAGTAAATATTGGAAATGCAAAATTAGCCAACAGATATAAATTCTAGCCACTAAAAGTTATGATTTCTAGCATTATAAGCTAATAGCATGAAAGTTCAAGTCACCATGGAACTCAGATTTACTTTTTGATTAAAAAAATAGAAAGAGCATTATAATTGATTTATTTTTTGTGAAATAATTTTGAACTCTGAATTTTTAAGAAATTCCCTTAGTTTATACAATACATGCTAATCCTAAGAGGATAAAAGAGGGAATGAGGTTATGAATATTACTCTTGGTCCCTCATTGGCTGGTTGAGTGCGTGGGTACTTTGGTAATTTTGATCAATAGGGAGTGTGGTGATTGTGTGCTGGTTTAAGGAATGGATGCTTGGTTGGTTTTGTTGTTGGGTTGACTTTTGACAATAGTGCCCTTACATTCCAAAATTACCCCTGGTTTAGTGAGTTCAGCAATTTGAGAATGATTGGCTTTTTTGTCTTCTGGCATAGTTCATTTAATTCAGACGGCCAAAATTTGGATTTAAAAATTTAATGGTGCAAGCTGTGGTGGGTTCTAACTTTACTCTTTTCATTGCATATGATCATATGGAGAACTTCAGGTCGGTTCTCTCATCTCGCGTGGCTGATTTTGCATCTAATCATCTCTGGAATTGCATATCGAACTGGAGCACTGCCTAACTTCCAATTCACATGTCTAACCGGGGCAATGTAACATTCCGAAAACCACAGCCACATAATATCACACTATGATATCATATCATGTATTTAAAAGTTTCTTATACACATTTATACCTATATTGTTACATTCTTCATTAAACAGGTTAAGGTTTCTTGTTCACGTCTCTGATGGAACTGGCATGTTTAATGGAATAATCGAAAATCAAATTGTACATTAAATCTTCCGAATCACTGCAGAAAACATAATTCACATGCGAAGAGAGGTAATAAAGTTACATATAACAATAATCATAGTCCTTTTATGAACAAAATCATTTATTTATCTAACACAAATATTGCCTAAAACAGAACCTTCAACGAAATATTCCAAGTGCAAACAAATGGCTAGCATATAACATCTTCTGCCTCCAAATCCGAAAGTTCACCCATCCTCTAGGCAATGCTATAGTTGCAAAATACAATATAACTGCCTATATCCCAACTGAAGACACAACTCTCAAACTTCCATCCAATCAACATGAGGTCATCATCACAACTTCCAACTCTCACTGATGAAAAGAGTGAAAAATCTGAACATGAAACATTTCCTTCACTGACTGGTAGCCAGGTTAAATCAACAGATACATTTGGGACCACTGGCCCTACTGCTTACACTTCACCTGAATCCACTCCACCCAGCAACCAAACACACGATTCAATCAATGAACAAAGCCCCAATCAGCAAGAATAGTAAGAGAAAGCCATCTGCAGACAAGAATGCGCCAGCCAAGAATCTGAAGAGCAAGTAAGCGCGCAATGAACAAACTTCATCAATGTAAATAGAATCTTTTGTGTCACAAATCTATTGTAGTATCCACTGACTACATGAGACTTTTGGCAAGGTTATCAGCTATTAGAGCTACAATCCAAATTTTGCAAATGTACATATACATCTGTCAGGATCAAGCGCTGACCGCTACACCAAAAGCAATTGCTGTTAGTGAGGGTGCTACTTTATTTCCTTAACCCAATGGCCGCGCAAAGCACCGTACAATGCTCGGTCAGCCTAAGGGTCTACACCCCCCATGGGTGCTGCGGGCCGGGCGGTTAGTCACACGATCAGGTCTAAGTCCCCTGATCCGAGTCAAAGGGTGGTGCTGCAACTCCTCAAATCCAACAACATCAGTATTAACGTCCAACTAAGGACATACTTGCCGCAACTTTATGGGACAGTAGATATGCTAGCAATGTAAATGCTAAATTTGTTAATGCTAGCAGAAAATACTATATGCTAGCAATGTAAATACTACTTTTGTTAATGCTAGCAACTTATAAATACTATTTTTATTAAAGCTACTACAATAGATCAATGTCCAAACTACATCTTAAATATCCTACTAACACAACTAATTACCACAATAAAAGAATCTCAGAGGGATCATTACACCAACACCATCCGGGCACCCTCGCGCCTCGTGCGAGGCACATGTCAACTAGTTATAATAGAAACGTACGGTCGAGATTTTAACGATTAATTTCCTAGCTATCAATTTTACATGACAAATTTCAAATTTCTTATTTATTTATTCATTTATTTTGGTAGAAATAAAAGTTTGGATGGATTTGACTCCGATCACCACTACGAGTAGATTTGACTGCTATCACCATTACGAGTCACAACATACCTCGAGGATCATAGATCACTAACAGTGTTCTTCTAAATTGCCCACTAATACTCCCCTCACATCAACAACAAAATTCTAAGACACAATCTTTTATGAAGTGGTTTGCAATGAACCAAATTACATTGGTAATTTATCCCTAATGCTAAGGTTTTCCTTACATGCCAAAAGTTCATATAGCGAGCAAAGAATCTTCACCACAGGTTTTTAATATATTTTTCTATTATTAAATTCTCATTTATAGTGAGAAATTGTTTGATCTCAAATGCTGCTAAATGCACAATATCCCAAGAATTTCATGAGAAACAAAGAAATTGTTATTACAAATAAATGCTTTGTCCAGCATATAAATTTTCAACAAAAACAATACCGAAACGAGTCCTGATTGGACTTCAAAAACTACCTATTATAACTGGATGATACAGCATGACAAAACACTGTAAAAAGAAACCTGTGCCACTCTGGAACTACAAACCGTGAATGAGCATCACATCCAGAATCTATACTTGAGTAGTTTAAACGAATAGGATGAGTAGATGGGCTCTCTATGATAAAAAATCAATCTACAAGGATAATTATACACAATCTTAGATGTTGGAAAAAGATGCTGCATAATGAAAGCAAATAAGTTAATGCGTAGGAGATTCAACTGAATCAATTAGTGCCATATACATCCTGAATAATGCTCCATACAGTATGACTTCTCCTTCAAGACTAGTGTATTTCATGAACATATGGTACTATTGTTAGGAGTTCTAAGCAACAAAAAACTAAGGAAAAAACAGAGCAGATTCTTAATGAAGCAAGCCATCATATATAAAGTCTAAAAAAGGTATATGAACCTTTGAGTTGAACTTTTTTCCTTCTTGAATATGATTTATACCTCAAGGTTCCCAACTATAAATCATTTAGAAGACTTTTTTTCCAGTTTCAATTTTGAAAGTCTGCAAAGATACAAATCAAAGAAGTAACAACATGCAATAGAAGATTAACATCTGACCAGATGCACTTAAACCATGACTCTAGTGGGGGAGAGGGGGAAGCTAGGATGTGCTTACCCACACTACATCAGAACCACAGGAAAGTATCCATTTTGTGACCACTCTCGAGAAATCAGGTTATGGACGATTATACAATTAGCACACAAAGACTTCATGAAACTCCTGCCACAAACTAAATACCAGAAAACAGAAAGGAGCACATCAGGGGTATCTTTGTTCCCACTACAGTAACCAATTACCAAATTGGCAGTAAATCCTTATCAGGATTATACAGTTCAGATGAAGGGGAAAGTACGGGTTAGTATCATATTCAAACCAACATTTTTCTTGAAAATATTAAACACTGAAAATGGTAAGCGAAATTTCACAAAATGCACTAAAACACCTCATGCAGTTGCATAAACAGTCAAGTTTGAAGACAGATACTTGCCCAATTAATAAGTTTTTGTAACCTTTAAAGACCTAACATTGATGGAGCACTATACAGTATGGTACCTAAGAAAGCTTCCACATCCCAGCTAACCAAAAGATTAAAAAAGTAAAGCTATCTGAAAGATACAATATAAACGAAATGACAATTGGCTCTACTAAATCAAAACTATCAAATTATTCAAGAATAAAATAGAATGGCAAGTAATTACTTTACTAGAAAGAGACAAAATAAAAATAAAAATAAAAAGGTGAGTTAATCTCTCCCAGCAGAGTGGATTTGTTAAGGGCAGGGTGATTTCGGATAACATTTTGCTTGCCCAAGGAATGATAGCGGCAATCAGGAAAAAGGTTCAGGGGTCGAATGTTGCTTTGAAACTCGATATGGCAAAGGCTTATGATCGTGTTTCTTGGCCTTTCCTTATTCAGGTTATGCAAAGGTTTGGCTTTGGTGAATTCTGCCTTGATATGGTTTGGTGATTGGTCTCTAATTGTTACTTTTCAATTCTAGTAAATGGGAAACCATGTGGATACTTTAAATCTTCTTGTGGCCTCCATCAAGGAGACCCGTTGTCGCTTGCTCTATTTATAATTGTTGCAAAGGTGCTCTCTAGATGTTTGAATGCAATGTTGGATGATTCTAGGTTTGTGTCTTATTCCACCCATAGTCAGGTGCGGGGTCTCACTCATTTGGGGTATGCCGATGATATCCTTATTTTTTTGAATGCTTGTAAGTCATCATTGCAGTGTGTGATGACAGTTTTAGAAGGGTACCAACAAGTGTCGGGTCAGCTCGTCAATGCTTCTAAAAGTTGCTTTCTGGTTAGGCCAAAGGTTGGCAGGCACAGAAAGTCGATCATCTCGCAAGTCACGGGTTTTGCTCCCAAGTTGTTCCCGATTTCTTATCTCAGCTATCCGCTCTTTGTGGGGAGGAAGACTCGGGCATTGTTTAGGGATTTGTTAGATAAGATTGCTGGAAGGATTAATTATTGGCAGACTAAATGGCTATCGAAAGGGGCTTGGATGGTGCTTATCAAGCATGTTTTGGCATCATTGTCGATTCATCTATTAGCTGTGTTGGCTCCTCCGAAAAGTATTCTTTCGGATATTAAGAAGCTTTTTGCTAGATTCTTTCGGGGTTCTTTGGATAGTCTCAATTGCAGACATTGGTCGTCTTGGCAGAAGTTGTGTTTTCTAGTGGATGAAGGTGGGATGGGATTTAGATCCTTGCAATCTATCGTCGATGCCTTTTCTTGTAAATTGTGGTGGAACTTCAAGCAAGGTAATTCGTTATGGGCTCAATTTATGTGTGATGCTTACTCTCTTGACCTCCACCCGAATCAAATGGCTTGTTTGTCCAGGCCTTGATGTCTTGTAAATGTATGTTAAGTGTAAGAATGATGGTTGAGCCACACTTGTGGTGGGACGCGTCTAGTGGGCAGATAAAGTTTTGGTGGGATAATTGGAGTGGTTTGGCCCTCTTGCCTAGAAGTATCCGAGCTTGGCCTCGGATGCTCTGCTTTCTGATTTTATTTCGGATGGTAAGCTGGTCTTGGCTCGACTGCCACCAGGATTTTCTGGTGAAGTGGTTCAAACGATTTGGGATTTGGACTTTGTCATGGATGGGGTCCGGATACAATGTTTTGGGATTTGACCTCCACCGGTGACTTTTCTGTTAGGTTAGCTTATCAGTTGGTTTGAAAGTCCAGGCAGGTTTCCTGGCTATATGCCTCCTTTTGGCATAAATATATCCCTACTAAAATTTCTATTTTTCTATGGAGGTTGTTCTCAGATAAATTGCCCTTGGATGATGTTTTGGCTCTCTTTGTACATGGGCCCTCGAGATGTGGTTGTTGTGCTTTGCCACAGGTGGAGACTGTTGATCATGTCTCTCATTGGGGGAATTGGCAGAGTCAACCTGGAAATTCTTCGAGGGTTCATTAGGGTATTGTGGTATCGGATAAAACGGTTCGGTCACGGTGGCAATATTGGTGGATGCGTATTCAAGGCGGGAAGGGCTTGAGGTAGGTCTATAGTGTTCTTCCTACATTCATTTTGTGGCACTTGTGGATTGCTCGAAATAAATGTAGGTTTGAAAGTGTTTGCCTTAGTCGGGAGCAGGTACGATGGTTAATTATTCATGACATCCAAGATGCTTCGCGGATTTGTTTTAAGAGTATTTGCGGAGGGAACCTGGAAGGATCTATTATGGTTGTCGGCATTGGGGGGGATGCAGCCGCAGGTGATGGTTACTCGGGTTATCTGGGTATTTCCAACACATGGAAGGATGAACCTCAACACTGACGGGGCTGCTAATAGCGCTACTGCAAGAGGAGGTGGCATCTTGAGAAACTCGGTTGGCCGGCCGGTTTTTGCTTTTGTGGAAAATTTTGGAGCAGTGGATGCCTTGCAAGCTGAAGCAAGGCTATCCTTTGTGGTTTGCAACTTTCTTGATCTCTGGGATACACGAAAGTACAGGTGGCTATCCTTTATATCTGCTAACTTGTGATTCGGATCCATAGGGGTGGCTGCAGGTCGACATCCACTCATCCTTGTTTCCTTTAAAAGGTCCAAAACATACTTACGTTGGGACATAACTAAACCCTTCCTGGATCGAGCTACCTCTATCCCTAGGAAATATCGTAGTGTTCCTAAATCTTTGATTTCAAAGCTAGAAGCAAGACTTTTCTTCAACCGCTCTATCTCTATCAAATCATCTCCTGTGAGAATGATATCACATTGAAATTCAAAATTCTTGAGAACATTCTATTTATGAGATATGTAGCAGTTAAAACTACTTCACCCCAAAGATATTTAGGAATATTTCTTGAAAAAAAATAATGCCCTTGCCACTTCTAAGAGGTGTTTATTTTTCCTTTCACCTACCCCATTCTGTTGTGGGGTATCATTGTAGGAGATTTGATGCACAATCCCTTTTTCATGAAAAAATTTTCCCAAAATTTTATTAAAATATTCTTTTCCATTGTCACTCCGAACAATTTTGATTTTTTCTTGAAATTGTGTTAGAAACATGGTGTAAAAAGTTTGAAAAACACTTTCCACCTCTAATTTTTCTCTTAATAAATATACCCAACAAATTCTTGTGTGATCATCAATGAATGTAACAAACCATTTTTTTCCAAATTGAGTTGAAATCCTAGAAGGACCCCAAACATCTATATGTAATAGAAAAAATGGTTTTGAGAGTTGATAAGGCTGTGTAGAAAATGTAGATCGACGATATTTAGCTAATTGACAGATTTCACATTGAAAGGAAGATGAATCCTTATTCTCAAACAATTCTGGCAATAAATGTTTCAAATAATAAAAACTAGGATGTCCTAATCTGTAGTGCCATAACATAATCTCCCTATTACTAGTAATAAAGACAGACCAGTAACATGCGTTTTTGATTGGCCTTGTCACATTGGATCCATCTTCAAGGAAATAAAGTCCTCCATCTTCTCTAGCACATCCAATCATCCTCCCCATGGTCAGTTCCTGAAACTCACATAAAGAAAGGAAAAAATTAACCCGACACTTAAGATCCGTAGTTAATTTTCTTATGGACAGCAAATTGCAAGATAAGCCTGGAACATGAAGAACTCTATAGAGTGTTAGAGTAGGAGAAATAATAACAGAATCTATGCTGGCTATAACAGATAATGATCCGTCAGCAAGTTTGACCTTTTTATTGCCTGCATATGGATTATAAGTTGAAAATAATTTTGACGAACTGGTCACAGGGTCAGTGGCCCTAGAATCAATAATCCATATAACCCATGGACAAGATGCATCTGATGTTTTATATGAAATAACAGGAGTAAGACAATTACCATTTTGAACAAAAGAATAGGAAGGAGTGAAGGTTTTTTGCTCAGTGACTGAAAATTGTGGAGACTTAAAAAGTTTGTACAGTTGGCTTAATTATTCCTTTGTGAAGGCCGGTGTCTCAGAGTCGATTTGCTGCTTTTGAGAATCCCCATTCACAGTCTGCAACGCCCTGCTATCACCTCCGCTTTTCTTCTTGAAATTCGATGGTTTCCCATGTAATTTCTAATAATTGTCCTTTGCGCGCCATGGCTTTTTACAGTGTTCACACTAGGATTCCTTCGTTTATCTCCATCTAGATCTGTCCCCTTAGAAACCAATGCCGAACTCTCAGCTTCAGGCTCTACCTTGGACTCAACCTTTTGCAGCATTACTTGACATCTTGATTCTTCTTTACGAACTTCAGAAAATACCTCACGAATGGAGGGAAGAGGCTTCCTGCCCAAAATACGACCTCGGACTTCATTAAGTTCTTGATTCAGTCCTGTAAGGAAGACATAGACTCTATTGTTCTCCTCCATTTTTTTAAATCGAACACTGTCAATAGAGCAGTCCCATTCATCCTCATAACAAAGATCCAGTTCCTGCCATAAGGTTACCATCTGATTGTAATAGGTTGTAACATCTCTATCTCCCTGTCTTGATTTCCACAACTTCATCTTGAGATTGAAAATCTGAGATGAATTTTTGATATTGGAATACATATCCCGGACAGCATCCCACACATCTTTGGTTATAGGCAAAAATAAATGTGGTTTTCCTATCCTTGGTTCCATAGAGTTTATCAACCAAGCAATAACAAGAGAATTCTCTGATTGCCATCTTTTCAAATTGGAATCTCCAGTGGCTGGTTGGTGTACTTCCCCAGTAAGGTGGCCGAGTTTACCCCTGCCATCGATAGCAAGTTTTATAGATTGGGCCCATTTTAGATAATTGGAACCGTTTAATTTATGAACGGTTATCTGTGGAGGAGAAGGAGAGTTCGAAGCAAAGGAATCTAGAGTTTGGATAACTTCTGAAGACAAGGATGAGTCTTCTCTTATGTGAGCAGTAGACTTCTTGGATGTGTGAGCAGTAAACTCCTTGGATCCAGTCATGGCTGCTCGGTAATTCATGAACAGGAATTGGTACAGAGTCGAAACTCTGATACCATGAAGATTTTTGAAGAAACGGAATTGAAGAATTTTAGGAGAGAGAATTCTATATCTTTTATTTCTCACATACACATATTTATAGGATTACAATCCTGTCACAATCTTGTCACAATTTTAGGTAACAAAACCATGATTGTAAGAATAACGTAATCAGAACCATGATTTTAGGAATTAATCAGAAATCCTATCTACTATTTTAGTTATTCTATTTAGACTACCATAATCATAGAAAACTTCTATAATCATGAGAAAGTTCCTTTAATCATAGGGGTCAATATCTTTGACATATCTTTGACACTTATATATAGAGTTCAATTTAAATTAGGGAACATTAGGCTATAATTTTGGTAATTATTGGTCCACAACTTTATTTCGGGAGATAGTGCGTGAACTTTTCCTTTAATATAAGGAAATTATAGTTATGTAAACATTGTTATAATTAGATGGCAGCTATGTAAAATTTCAATACAAAATCTTTCCTATGCATTTAATTATATGACGAATAACAGACTGGAACTAACATTTGCATCAAACATAGTCAAAACAGTTTTATAGTTAAAAGTACAAAAAATTTCCATCATCAGAAAACTATCAAGTCCGTATAAGGAGGAGTTTAATCATAAGGTTAATTTCTATACCTTCCCAAAGAAGGAAAAATGGGAAACAAACAAAAAAGGAAAAGGCAATTGAAATACAAACCGCACAACTAAAAGCAACCCAATAAGCTCCAATCACTTGCATAAAGTGCTTGTGAGTTTCCAAAAATTAATGCTGAAACAAAAGGTTCAAAATTGATTTCAATCCCACTATACATTTCATATATCATTATAGTGTAGAATTGATCTCAATTCGCAATATTTTTGCATGCATGATATTGTAAATAGGTTACAACATCTCAGCCAATAACTTGAAAATTCACAAATTAAGCATAAGTAGCATCTCGATAAATAGATGTAATCTAGGAGATAGAATGATTATTTGGTATTACAGTTAAAACACATCTTGCACTTAAAACCGTTTCATATTGCTGTCAAATTGCTAGAAATTGACATATAAAGAACTCTCCATAGATAACACACTTCATCATCGATTTGATGGTGGCATTATCCACTGAGAATGATAGAAATGCAGGTATTGCTAGTTTTGAAATGTTAGAAAATATTAAAAAAAATAGATACAGACTATGAAGAAAAACATGTAAAAAATTAAATAGAAATTTAAAAGCGTCAATCTAGGATTGAGACATATCATACTGCAAGTTGTTAAATATAGAGGCTAATAGTCAGAGGTTATACCAAAAGGCTAGCTATTCACATACGATGCAAAACCTTTAGCATTTTGGACAACAGTTTACACAAGATCCTACAAATGCATGTTTTAGGATAATAGAAAACAACTATTTCAAATGAATACTCCTGACTACTGATACCTGATTTGAGCCTCTAAAGACATCAAGAATTCATTTTTAACTTTAACCTTTGCATATTTAAGAAGCATTGCAAGGATCAATAACTCTCCAAGACTGAATAAGCTCTGAAGCAAAAATTCACAAAGCAAACCTCAGCTGTGTGGACTTGAAGAATTCCAAATTTGGCTACCATTAGATGAGATAACAAAGATTTGGGGGTAGCAATCCAACTTCCTCAAGATTGTAAAATCATTTGAGCCATTGGTCTACTGTAAATGAGAAAAAGCCATATTTCAAGGATATTGGAGATCACCATGTAGCTAAATAATCGATTAAGTAGTTGCATGTTGGATTCAGGTAATCAAGCTTGTGCATATTTCGAACACTGTCAGCAGAGCAGTCCCATTCTTGACTAACGTATTTCCCATGGCATCAATTCCTAATTCATATTATGAGGCAAAAAATTTCATCCGTGAGTTAGGGCTCAAATGTGAAAAAATCCATGCTTGTGAAAATGATTGTGTGCTTTATTGGAAAGAAAATGAAGGCTTAGATCATTGTCCAAATGAAAAATGTAAAGCACCTCGGTACAAATCTCCAAATTCTAAAGTTCCTAGAAAGGTGTTGCGCTATTTTCCATTAAAGTCAAGGCTACAAAGATTTTTTATAAACAAGGAGATTGCTCAAGATATGAGGTGGCATAAGGAGAGACAAGTAAATAGTGACAACACAATAAGTCACCCTGCAGATTCGTTAGCTTGGAAAGATTTCAATAAAATGCATAAGTCTTTTGCTGAAGATCCTCGAAATGTGAGACTCGGGCTTGCAAGTGATGGCTTTAATCCATTTGGAAACATGCACAATTCGTATAGCATATGGCCTGTGATTCTCGTTCCTTACAATTTGCCACCCTGGAAATGTTTAAAAGATCCTTTTTTTTCTGTTAACCATGATTATTCCTGGTCCAAAAGCCTCGGGAAATGATATTGACGTATTCCTTAGACCGCTAGTA
Organism: Gardenia jasminoides; assembly: GCA_013103745.1. NCBI lineage: Eukaryota > Viridiplantae > Streptophyta > Magnoliopsida > Gentianales > Rubiaceae > Gardenia > Gardenia jasminoides. Next base: position 33,797,273 of record CM023095.1, read on the forward strand.
GATGAGTTGAAAATGTTCTTTTCCACTGGTGTGGAGACATATGATGCCTTCACAGGAGAGAAGTTCATGCTACGTGCAACACTTTTGTGGACAATTAACTATTTTCCAGCCTATGGCTATTTATCAGGGTGGAGTACAAAAGGGTACAAAGCATGTCCTATTTGTTTAGATGACACTAGTAGTTTATATTTGAATAATGGTCACAAATGTTGTTACATGGGACATCGCCGTTTCTTGCCCAATGATCACAAATGGCGTTTAATGGAGATTGAGAACTTAGGTAGCCTCCTATGACTTTATCGGGTGGAGAAATCCTCCAAGGACTACTTGGTATTACCCAAGCTGAGTTTGGCAAGGCCTCTGATATGCTCCAACAGAAGAAGAGAAAACGCATGCAAAGCACTTCAAATTGGAAGAAGAAAAGCGTATTCTTTGAACCTCCATGTTGGAGTACCAACAAAATCAAACATAACTTGGATATTATGCATAGTGTAAAAAATGTGTGTGAAGCTTTGGTTGGTACATTACTGATTATCCCTTCAAAAACTAGGGACACTTGGCAGGCTAGGGAGGATTTGAAAGAATTGGGATTGAGGGAAGAATCGCATCTACAACCTGGAAGGGGTACATCAAAAGTTATGCCACCTATATGCTACACTTTATCACATGTAGAAAAAAAAATTTTCTGCCCATTTCTGACCTCTATCAAGTTTCCGGATGGTTTTGCCTCAAATATACCCCGATGTGTTAAGATAGAAAATTGTCAACTTTTAGGGATGAAAAGTCATGACTACCATGTGTTTTTACAACGGCTTCTTCCACTAGCAATTAGAGGAATGTTACCGAAAGATGTATCTCAAGTTCTATTCGAGATCAGCAATTTTTTTAGAAAAATTTGTTCTAGAACTCTCAATTTAGATGAGTCAGAATTGCAAGAAAAAAATATTGTTCTAATATTATGCAAGTTGGAAAAAATATTCCCTCCAAATTTCTTTGATGTAATGGTGCATTTGATGGTCCATTTACCTGCTAAAGCAATGGTTGCTGGACCAGTACAATACCGGTGGATGTTTCCATTTGAGAGATATTATTCCTTATAATTTATGATACTACAAATTCATTATGAGTTAAATCTCTTAATTGCTAACAACTTGGATCGGATTTTCTATCAAAAAAATGGGTCAATACAAGGGCTATGTGCGTAATAGGGCTAGGCCTGAAGGCTGTATTACAGAGTGGTACTTGGATGATGAATGTCTTACATTCATTTCCAGGTATTTGCACAATGTCCCTACCAAATTTAATCAAAGGGAACGAAATGCAGAGAGGTTTCAAGCTACTAGAAAATTATCTATGTTTTCTAGCATGGCTTGGCCTTTTGGTGTAGCAACATACAATTGCCTAAGTGAGTCCAATTTGCAGAAGATACACCTCTTTATCTTGAAAAATTGTGAAGAAGTAGATGATTATATGAGATAACAGTATACTTTAATATAAATTTCTTAGACCTTAACCACGTAATATTTATTCGTCATATTTAATGCTTAATTATTACATCAGTAGTGCCATTGTTGTATAGGGAGCATAAAGAATTCCTTGAAAAGCAGAATGTAGCAAATGTTCAACAACGGCAAGATTTAGAGTTTCCAAAATGGTTTGAAGAGCGTGTAAGTATAAAATATACATCAAGAAAATTAACATTTACATTTAATTCATACTTGAACTAATTATTAAAACTTCTAATTGGTTGAGTAGGTCACCTTTATGCATAAACATGGGGAATGTAGTGATGAACTCTTAGCACAAGCTAAAGGACCAGATTTTCGGGTGCAAACATTTGTTGGTTGTAATGTCAATGGGTTCAGATTTCATACGAAAGCACGTGAAAGAGAAAGAAAAACGTAGAACAGTGGCATTATGGTCAAGGGGGATCATGGTGATGAAGAAATAAACTTCTACGGTGTCATTACTGATATTGTAGAAATTGAATACTCATTCACTCAAAATCGAGTAATTTTGTTTAAGTGTGATTGGTGGGACTTGAGAAATAGTTTCGGAATCAGAGTAGACAAGCAGTGTAACATTACTAGCATCAACATGTCAAAAACATGGTATCTAGACCAGCTGTTTGTATTAGCCTCCCAAGATGAACAAGTTTTTTATGTTAAGGACTTGACGATTGGAGCTAATTGGCATGCTGTGGACAAAATTAGTCCTCGTTCTTCCTATGATGTTCTAGAAAGGCATGAAAATGATTCTCAAGCTAGCGAAGAGGCTTACCAAGAGGAGTATCATGAAGATCTAAGTGCTGTACAAGAAAACATTGAATTGACCAACTTGAGAAGAGGAGACATGCTAGCTGAAGAAATGATTGAAGCTACTGTCCTGTTTAGTGAATCAGCTCGTAGACATGCTAGGCAGATGGACGACATTTTTGTTGATGATGATGAAATTGAGCAATGTTCGAGTGGCGAGGGTGAAAATGAACAAATTCTTGATAGTGATGATTATGAATTTGATTAAATAATGTTGTAAACTAATATTCTAGATCACTTTACATTTTGTAGTATGTTTTTTCTGATGGTACTTAAACTTCTTTATGAACATTTTCTGCTTTGGTGTGCCATGGCTTAAATATGTAGTTGTGTATGGATTGTAAGTAAATATAAGTTGGTTCTGGTCTGGCATGAAAAACACTAGTTTTTGGACTATTTTTACTGTTGAATCGTATAGGTAGATGGTTGGGCCAAGAAAAAAGGAAAAAGCTCCTATTCGACCAATTCGAGAATCTGGTGATAAGGCTAGACCATTGCAATCTGCAGCTGATACAAGCACCCAGGTAATGGAATTTGTTAAACCAGGTGCACTTTTCATCATGAGTAATTTACAATTTTGTCAACCTATTTTTCTATGGCTGTAGCAAGTAGTTGCACTTCAACATAGTGTACCTACAAATACAAGCAATGTCAATGATCTAGGCTTACCAAAAAGGTCTTCTGGGATACGTTTATTTGATGAGCCTGAGGTAAGAAAGGTCTTCTCGGATACGTTTATTTGATGAGCCTGAGGTAAGTGATTGTATGTTAAATATCTAACTTTGTTAACACGTATAGTGACTGAATTTAAAACACTTTTGGCTGACTATTGAATAAATGGTGTACAACTCATTGTATTATAGGTTCCTGAAGCATCAATTGGTACGGAACAAGGAATAAGATCTCTAAATATGCAAGCTGATGTTAGGGAGACTACTACAAAAACTTCAGCTAATGTGATAAAATCTCCCACATCTGTTGGGATGCAAGTTGATGGTACTCCGTCTTCACAAAATGTTGGATCCAATCAGTCTATTGGATGTGAAAGTAATGAAACTGGAAATAGTAGGGACCTTGATTCACATGGAAATGGTATGTTAAATCTGTCCAAAAGTTCTTTACATATTGAATTAATGATGCAAGCTTTTGAGATAGCTGCTATGAGGCATTGTTTTCTTTGTGATTGTAAGGCCAAGTGAATGTGAAAAGAAAAAGAGGATTTACTCGTAACATTGCATTGTCAAATATAAAGAAGGTCGGGCAAAAGGTACATGTTAATGTTTCAGAAATGAGTGGAAGATTGATTGGAGAAGGTGCTCAAAGATACATTTCAAAGGCAAGCTGCGTGATAAGGAAATATAGCAAATGGAAAGCCCCCAAATGGTCTCGGCTCTCTAAAGAAGAAAGAGAACAAATGCTGAAGATCACTAATGTAAATTTACTTGTCTTTTGGTTATTTTTCTATTTAACTGGTTAGCAATTAAACTCATCCATTTCCCTGTTGTTTTCTGGTTGTGACACAAATTCTATTATTGTGCAGAATAGCTTCACGTATGATGAAGGAGCTCATGTCAGACAAGCTTTGGTTAAGCAGCTAAATTCACAATACCGAAGTCGACGGTATAATTTTCACACAATTTTCAAGACATTCGGACTAAGGAGGAAGCTCTTGCAAATCGTCCACAATATGTGAAGGAATCTGATTGGATTTACCTATGTGACTACTTCTGCAGTCCAGAATTTAAGGTATGTGGTTCATGCATATTTGATATTCTCCAGAAATCCATGTCTTCAATATTCTGATCAGCACTGTTATTTACATGTACAGGCCATAAGTGAGCGAAATAAGATAAATAGATCCAAGCAAACAACTGCCCACACAGCTGGGACAAAATCTTTTCTCCGTCATAAAGCTGAAAGGGTAAATAAATTTGCTAAGCATGTGTTTAAGGGTGTGTAACTAGGTGCATTAACTTCTTGTGTAAATAGGAAGCAAAAGAGGGAAGGACAGTTGGACCAATAGAGCTTTGTGACATGATGCACTTTAGCAGGAAGAAGAATGCTATGGTTGATGACATATCAGCTGAAAACTTAGTAAAAAAAATGCTATTTTCAACTTCAATCTCATGATTTCAGATATTCTGTAAACATATCAGCTTTGGAAATCTATCTTTGTAGCGAAAGATGAAGGAGATACAGCTGGAAACTCAAGCTAGCAATGCAAGTAGGACTGAGGAAGACATTTGTGTTGAAGTCACTGGGCGCGTAACTGGATATGTACGTGGTCGTGGCTCCTCCAAAGCTAGCTTAATAGCACAAAAGCTTGCAGAGATTGAAGAGTTCAAGAAAAGAGCAGAACAAGCTGAGAAACGCTCAGCTAAGTTGGAAATTCAGGTTCAATCTCAACAGCAACTTATGCAAAGGCTTGAGCTTCAACAAACTGAAATGCAAAACCAACAAGTCGAAATGCAGGACCTCCTTAAGGCTTTAAGATCTGAATTGCAGTCTAAGAATCAAGGCAACGGAAGTTCATCGGATAATCTTTGATGGTAAACAAACTCTTTCTTTGGCAGCTACATTCTTTTACAAATATTTGGGTTACAATGCAATGGACAAGCTTAAAATCCAATTAGAATTTTTTTGCCATATACTACTATTGCAGTTTTCTACCTCTAGCTATTTTCTTTATGATATTAGATTCTTAATAGCCTTACTTTAGAATGCATCCCTGTTTTGGCATTGGACTTTTTATCATAGGCTCCTAGATGTTACTATATGTCTGTAGCCCTTGAATATTACTAAGGGTAGATAATATTTTGCTAATTTATCTGAAAATTATCCCTAATTTTTTTGGGCTTGGGAGCAACGCACAACTGAGTATATATAAAATTTAGGGGATTTAGTGCATTTAGCCTTTATAAAACTACTATTATCTCTATTCTCTCACTCACTGCCGTCGTTGAATGATTTCGGGAATTAGGCCTAAATTACAGAGGCTATTAAATATTTTCAGCTAGAAAAGGAGAAATTATGATGCTTCTGCCATATTTAGGTAACTTTTGTGCAGGAAAATACTAGACGAATAGAAAATCATTTAAGCTATATGATTGGAAAAATAAAACAATGAAAATGTCATCAATCTTGGCAGATAATTTGAGCGCCATTTCAGTTTAGACAAATTGAACATAAGAGTAGTTTTCTTTTCTTTTCTACTCCAAATTTCTAGTGTAATCGAGAAGAGATAAGGCACAATTAGGCAAAAATCAGTGATGTGGTGAAAGAACTAAAGGAATACAGTTGAAGTTGTCATTTTCAGGTGCAATTGAGGATTTCTTTTGCATTCTGAATTTGTGTTTCCCAAGTTTGACATATAGAGATTACAGTCTATGTTGCATTGATCTGTTGGCTAACGTAATTGACCTCAAATTTATTAGAGTAGTGAGACTTCTGCAATGTTTCATGCTCTATTGGATTCTTGATAATGCTTTAATCTAATAAAATGATCCTAAATTTGCATTCTTGCTAGATGGGTTCTTTTTATTATTGTTCATTTGGTGCTCAGAATGATCAAGAACCAATTTGAGATTAAAGATCCGATCTTTATGCAATGTACAAGTTTATTGCTTTATTTGGTTGTCCACAATGCTTTAATTTAGTGATAGGACGTCATTACTGTGGTTTGTTCTAATCATTATGCATTTTTGGTAAATGGTTTCTTTTTATGTTGTTCATTTGAAGCTCATAATGATTATTAATCAGTTTCAGTTGATCTGCAGCTTAGGTCCATTTTGAGATTAAAGATCTGATTTTTTGTTGTTTTTTCAATGATTATGGAATGCTTCAACTAGTTATCAAGTTTAGTTGATCCGGACCAGCTATTTTCTTCATTTTCTTGTAGCCTCGTTAAAGTTGTTTATTGAGATTCTTGGTTTTATCACATCCTAAACCGATGCAAATATTGCCGGGTTGAGCTGACGGATTTTGGATAAATGAGTTGTGTTAATATTGTTTACCAGAAGCTGTTGGCTGCTTATAATTTTATGCTATCAGTTTTTGGATTGAAGATCTGATCTTTATCTGTTCAATGGTGAGATAGTGATATCAATTTCGGAGTTTGACTTTCATAGTGTACAGCATAGTCTTTCAAGCTTTTTGAGTTTGCATTGATCTTTCATCATTCAGTCTCAAAATTCTTTATCTTAATCCATTGCCATTTACTGATAGAATGCTCTGCATCCGCTAGCCTCATGCTTTTTTTCTTCGTCATACATCTACCATGCTTCAGTAAAATTCATAGTTGATGCATTGATATATGCGAAGATCAAATCCGGATGTAGGTGCTTATGGTGGTGGTAGTGGTGTTGTTTCTATTTAATGATTTAATGATGTTTAGCTCAGAGATCTTTATTACATATCTAAGGTGTTTAAGCAATTGAAAATGATTTTTTTTGGCTTGAAACACCATGAATATATTATTTTTTTTAAAGAAAGTGTCATTTCATAAATATGCACTAATGAATACATAAAACAGACATTGTTGGTTATCACACCTTGGACTTCATCTCACGGTTGCCTGGTCCCATTATTCATAACACTTTTTCTTATTTGCATGCTAGAGATGTCAAGGACTTGGAATCACACCTTGTCCACTTATCCTTATCTTGTATTCCACTTTTTCTATAATAATTAAGTCACAGAACGAGAGCAAGTTCTTGGTTCACATCATATTACTTAGTGTATAATATTACTTACATCCTTCTTATTTTTCTAATTTTTTGTAGAAAATGCTATTGAATTAGCATTTTTGGATGGTCAAGAATTATGATTTGGCTGATGACTGGATGACTTTGGAGAGGAAGGTGGCTTTTGCTCATGCAGTGCTGCACTTTGGGACTTGTTTTTTGGATTGAAATTCCTTTTGTATTGCTACCTTGTTTAGATGCCATATTTGGGACAAATGCAATTTATCAAAGCATTTGGATGTTGATGTAAACCTTGAATTTGACATGAATTTGTGTAATATAATATTTTGGCTTTCAATTTGTAATGTAATAACTTCTTTTATTGGTTTAATTATCCCGGTATAGTATTTTTACTTATTTGGGTATGTGATTCTAGTTGAAATATTGTGGATTCATTAGAGCAACGGCTGGAAAAATCATAAATCTCTATTGACAAAATGAAGTTATCATAGAACGTGAAGCTGACAAGATAAAATTCTCAGTGACAATAAAATTTCGTCACTAATTGAAAGCTTAATGGTGACAAAAAATGTCGTCATTAACCTGATTATAATAACTGACAACCCATTAACTATTATTAGTGACGACTTCTGGGTAGGTATCTCTGACAACATAAAAATCTCGTCAATAAAGCCTAAACCGGAAGGTTGTCACTAAACATATATCTCTTACAACATAAGAATGTCGTCAATAAAGCCTAAACTAGAAGGTTGTCACTAAACATCGCTTTTCACTGACGACTTTTTAACTTGTCATTGTTGACTTTTACCGACAGACATATAGTGACGACCTAAATCTCGTCAATAAATGTCATTTCTGACGACTTTTTCTATTTTGTGCTGAAGACCAATTTTCTTGTAGTGCAAGCAAATATCAAGTCCGTAGAATCTCCACTAAACATTCAATCTCCATCCACCGTTTCTCCCCCTACCGGGCCTGAATGTCAAATAAGGATGGTAATACTCGAGTATACCAAACAAGTAATTGACGAAGCATGCTCCAATCAATCTTCACGCATGAGTCCCAATGGATCCCCAATCTCTTCGGCCAAGCCCTTGCCGGCCCGAGTCGAATGGTTCACCAAAAGGTTGCGATCCCAAGAGTACAAGTGAGTCGAGGAGTCAACGCTCCATTCGACAATTAAATCACAAGCACAAATAGGTTGAGGAGTGAACACTCCACTTGACTTTTCAAACACAAGCATGAATATTTAAACAAGTGGATCAAGTGTATTCAAGGATCATCAAGTCAAGTAGGAGAGATCGAGTGCAATAAAGTATACACTCACCTCGACAATTTCCTTCATATTCAAGCACTTAACATGTCACATCATGTTGCAATATATAATTCAACAAGTCATGCACTTGAGACTCACCAAGAGATAATCAAACGAGTAAACTTTTACTCTTCCAAAACTAGATCACCCTCGTAGGTATCCTGATCACTTGAGGTAAAAAGTTCCAGAGACCTTAATTAAAGCTCGGATACAGGACAAGATAACTCAAGGAAAAGATACCACTCTTAACCCAACTAAAATAGCTAGTAGTTAAAACTTTTTCCGGCAAAAGTAAGGTGAGAAAACTTATCACTTTCACTGCTTTAAAGTTCAAGGTTTTGGCTCAACTTGACATATTTTCAAAGACAAATGTCACAACTTGGAAACCATATCACAAATTCGGATTTCAAGTATACAATTTTTCTCAATTCAAAACACAAGGTTTCTCATTTAAATCAAAGGAAACATCAAGCGCATGCTAAGCAAGGGTTTGAGTGTAATATAGAGTACAAAGGTTAATTTGAACTAAGAAAAAGGAATGGAATCAAGAAAAGTGAAGAAAGGAAATGCTAAAGAAAAGAGGCATAGATGACAGCTTTCTCACTCCTTGGTATTTTGATCAAAACTGGAGCTACACTTATCAAATTGGGACAAATTTTATGCCATTTTGAAGCTAAGACCTAGACCTACAATTCATATGAGACTTTGAAATTCAATTCATGCATTTTCGTGGTAAAAAATCACAATTATAGAGGCAAAATGAAACTATCGGATTGAAAACAGTATCTCTGGACAGTTTCGGAAGAAAGACTATAACTCGATGTAGGAAAATCAAAATTGAGTACTGTCAGCGGCATTTAAAACTAGACTCATAAAAGTTTTAATGAAATAAAACTCAAATTTTAGTTTGTCTCCGGCAAGTGCCATAAAGTTTAGGAGATTGTCTGAAAATGAAGACTGTCAGCTGAAACAGGGTAATAGAGCAGTTAGGGGTATTTTGGTCACTTTACAAGCTACAGCATTCCGATTACTCTGAAATTTTGTGGGTAGAAAGTTAACTCAATCCCATACAATGTTCATGTTTTGAGAAAGAACTAGTTTAGCCTTTATGATGGACAAATTTGCAGGTTAACCTGGTTTTTTCAACCAACTCACTAGTTTGAGCAGAATTTTTCTTTCTCAGTTTTTCACCAATTAAATCCAACCAAGAAGCATTATATCTATCAAGAATCCATAATACACATAATTAAACATCTAGTAAGTCATGTTATGCCATAATCTCCCAAAAATTCCAACCACAAGATCATATAAAAGCTCCTCAAGTCATCTACCTAATATATCCACCTCAAGACATCTACCTAGTTTGGGTTTGATTAGCCCATCAACCAATCTTCCATAATCTACCAAGATCTACCAAGATTTGTAAGATTAAACAAGAATTTCATGATTTACCTCTTCTCCAGCCAAACCCTAAAGGAGATAGCACAAGATCCTTCCAAATTGCTGCAAGAATCAACCCTTCCTCCAAGCTTCTAGCAATAATTAAGGTAAAATGGAGTTTGAATGGTGAAAGTACAAGTGTTTTGTCTAAGAAAATGAAAGTTCTCCAACCCCTGAAGAGAGAGAGTGTGGCTGGCCAAAACAAGAGGAGAGAGAAGTGAAATGGAAAAGTGAGAAGAATGAAGAGAAATAATGGAAAGAAAAGGAAGAGTGATTGGTGGTCTTTAAGCTCAAAAGTCAATTTCACAAGACAACCCTATCAATCAAATTTTCCCTCCAAACTTAACTTCTCCAAAAATTTCTTCTTGTACCACTAATACCCACTCTTAACTCACTAATGTCACTTCATACACTCACTAGTTAATCACTCGAACATAACTTCCCAACTCAATTATCATAAAAATAGTAAAACGATTAGCAAAATAAAATTTCAGACTTAAGTGACATAATTAAGTGGTGATTCGGTGCAGTTAAACTTGAATGAGTGAAAATAATAATAATATAGAATAAAATTAAATAATATAAAATAAATTAAATTAAATTAAATTAAATTAAATTAAATTTTATGAGTCCTCACAAATTCAGTTATATTGGGGTGGAAAAGTAGTAGACATTAAGGGATCAATGTCATATGACCACCCGAGATGCAACAAAGTAACACTAATAAAACAACATGTTTGTTTTGATGTATTGTTGAATAGAATATACAAGGCCATACGTTTAGATTAAAATGCCGCGAGGCTTAGTCTTTGGCTAAGGAATCCTGTAGTGACGGTGGTTTTACCAGAGTCCCAATAGTAGATGATGACGATGTGGAGACTCTGTACTATATAAAAGTGGATTCTTCACATATGGCCTGTGATATTTACGTGGAAGTAGAGAACATTTCATGTGTTGACAAGGGCGGGATAGAATACGGATCAACAATGTATGAGTTGCAACTAAAGATACATATGGAGCAATGTTGTATGGTCAGTCATCGGAACCATTGTATACAAGCACCTCGTGCAGTGAGCTAGTGGAACTAGTACACCTACCAACCTCGCATGAGATGTCCCCGAAATCAGTGAACACTACAACTTCATATGAGGTGACACAGAGTTAGAGTACCGAACAATATTGTATGATGTACCCCTAGGGGAGAGACTACATTGACGCCCTACGATGTGTAGGTCCTCTGAGGTTTGAGGATGGATGGATTACCAGTGACCCTTGTGGAAATGGAACTGACGATGAATGAGCTAAGAAGCCTTGCCATGAGTTGTTAGGTTTCAACCCCAATAACAGTTTCCTCAAGAATAAGAGAATTAACATAGCAGCACTACACCCCCATGTGTATGTCCAGCTACCTGCAGATGCTTTGGATGAGCATATACGATGCTATACTCGCATGTACATTCTTTTTTTTACTAACAGGGTAGCTATTTGCAGATACATGCAGTAATCTTGTGAGCCCACATTGGTTGGATTATGTTCGAGATATAAAGGGGATGGCATAGTTTAGTTGGAACAGTGTTGTCCTAGTAAATCTGTACAGGCAGATGTGTCGTACATGCCGATCTAATGTTTCCAGCACAGCGGAGCCATATATGGTGCTATTAGTGCACTCTCATTTCTATGTGGTACGTTCTCATTTTTACATTTTACCTAATTCACATCACGAGCACTACTAGAAAAATAGTCTTTAATGACACAATTATTATGACACTTTTAGGAAAATGTCATAACACAACCTTAATGTGACATGTAGTAGAAAGTGTCATTAAAAAGGTAACGGAAAGAGTCAAAACTACGTCGTATCATTTTAATCGGATGAAAAGAAAAGGCTGAAAAAAAAGGCGCCACACTTAGCGCCTATTTTTTTCAGGCAAACTTGTAACAAAAATTGAAAACCCCTTTTTAAAGAGCGAAAGCCCTTCATTGACTCACCTTCTCTTCTTCCCAACGTATCTGTTGCCTCCCGATTCTCCTCATTCGGAGCCAAAAACCAATCCACCCCCAATTCTTGTCTCAGCCCAACTTCCTCATCACTCTACCTAAATCTCGGATGCTTGAATCAAGTGTGAAGAGTGGCAATTGTTAGGGCTTCGTCAAATTGGGGCTTTTGGAACCAGAGGAAAAAGAGATTTTCAGCTGGCCAAACGGTAATAATCTCTCATCCTAAAGCTCTTTCAGTTGCGCTCCTCCAGCAATTGCTTGCATAGTTTGTAATACTAGATTTGTGATGTGGTGTATCCTAACAACGAGATGCTGTAGAACTGTCTAAATCTTGGACTTGAATGGTTGCAAGAGGGGCCCCCTCCTCTTCCTTTTCTAATTTTTTTTAGCAATTACTTACTTTATCCCATAATCTTTTAATCAAATTTGTGGAAATGATCTGATTCCTTTCTCTCTGCTCTCTATAAGCTTCCACTGAATGCTGCCTTCAAGTCTGATACACACAGTCAGTGTGAATTGTGTGTGTGTGTGTGTGTGTGGAAGTCACTCACTAGTTGGCTGCTGTCAATGGATGGGGGAATAAGATGAACACACACAATCACGCAATCGTGGGGTGATGACATAGTGGGGTGGCGACGTTGCTAATTCCTACGGGACTTTTGTTTCGCCACCTAGACTACTAATTCAGTAATTTTCCCTACGGACAAATCCCAAATTTCAGTGTCATCAAGAGGCCAAGAATTTGGAGAACATAAATTTAGTTTCTCTATATATTTACAAAAAAAAAAATTACTTGTATCATAAATATTTTTATTATATATACATTATATTAGAAAAAAATACGAGGGATTCTTTCAAATAATCTTCTATCCAAACACGCGAGGAGCCCTCGTAGAAAACCATGATAAGGTGGAAACGTATTACTATGTTTTCTCATGACTATTAAGTGCAGCTAATCTTACTCTTACCGTGTTCATCTTGTTGTGTAGTTCTGTCTGTGATTTACTCTTACCGTGATCATCTTCTTGTGTGGTTCTGTCTGTGATTTATTATTGTCAAATTGATGTTACATGTATTTGGATGAGAATTTACCTAAAGTTGCCTAACTTCAACGTCTGGCTCTCTAAGGACATTGGATTAGAATACTTGAATCCAAACTTTGTTTAGTTTATACTTCACATAGTGCTATCTTGAAGAATTGGCGGTACCATTTTTTTCCTTAGCTGAATTTCATCTTTACTTACTAGTAGAATTCAAGCTGCCGTCCTGTTTCGGTACCATTTCTTTTCCCTTTTTTCAATTTTCTCCCACACTTTTCCTTTTTCTTTTTTCTTTTTTTGGGGGAAAAGAATTTGCTTTGCTGGAGAACAATTCTGATTTTTCTGCTATTGGGGATTAATTCGAATTTTGTTGGGTAGGTAATTGGTAAAAGGTTCTGGTTCTGGTTCTTATAGCCACCCCCACAGGACTTGTATATGAAAGATGGTGTTTAAAACATTAATTTGGTAGAGAAAGGAGCGAGCTATGAATGCAAAATAGAAAATGTCACATCTTTTTCTGGTTAAGGCTTAGTCAGTAGCTGCACGGTCAAACTTCTAAAGTGAGATGATGTCTACATTTTAAGAGCATGACAGCTCTGAACTTTGAAGGTTCATGAGCATTGACTAGTGCTTATGGCAACAAGCTTTTCCTTCCCAGGGGCCTTCCATTTTGATAATATGCTTATTGACTTTTGACAAAAATTCATTTGGACCAGTTTGATCAGGGGTATCAATATCATATTGTTTAGACAAGAAATTACAAGGTGAAATACAAATGAAGGCAAATCATAATGTTAGAGAAGGATTTGGTGGGTTGGGACTTGGGAGGAGAAGGGTGAAAGAGTGAATCTTATAAATCCTGTTTTGGCATTGATTTGTTGCGTCTGCTTTCCTTCAAAAAAATGTTAAGGCCTGTGGCTCTGTTCATGGTGCAAAAGCTGATTCCGATAAAACAGCTAATGAGAACTGGTTTAAAAACTGGATGATATTAACAGCCTGTTAATGTTAAGACACATGTCCATTTTTTGTTGCCTGATTTTAGTTACCATGTGCACAGACTATGAAACATTTGATGACAATAAAAGCTGAAAATTAAGAGGCAGTGTTCCAGTAAGTTCACTGTCTCATGAACAATGAAAGGTGTTGTACTTTGCATGTTCCCAAAAATAGAAAATTAGTTAAAACAACTGGCTTTGAAGTGTGATTTTCGTCTGTTTGTAGATCATATGCAAAGTTACGTTTCAAGTCAGGTAGCTATGACAAAAGCCAAATTCATGACTACTCAGCTTTGAATATGGTGAAGTCTTAGAAATTACGTGGCTTTTAGGCCTGATCTTAAAACTTGCAAGTATGCTTTTGGTGAAGATTTTTGGTAGAAGAAGTTGTGATGATTTTGCAATTTGGTTGCCAATGTTGAGTGGGATAATGTGATATATTCCTAAAGTGCTTCGATAAAGGGAAAATTGTTTTTCTTTTCTTTTCTTTCAGTGAAAAATTTGATCAGCATTTATGCATCATTTCCAGGAGCATTTTAGACAGATTCTTAGGGGTTAGGCTTCTCTATTTGATTGGTCAAGATCCACTTCCTTGGCTAGGACACTATCTCCAAGGATATTGGAAAGTCAAATTGATGCTAAGAAGGTACTTACATTGCTTACACTACCAAATATGTTTATTTACCTCAAGTGACTTTTGCGTATCCAGATTGCTCATGCTTCAACTTGTTTTGTAATAAATGTTCCATTATGCAGCATGGTGCAACTTGCTACATGTTTAATTGTTGAACCTAGAAGATGTGATTCTTTCAACACATTTAATCTTGAGCCTATTAGCGTTGTAACTTCACTGTTAGGAATGTAGGAACGTTGGGTAAGAAATACAATGGTGCTTCTTAAAAATCCACTTATATTTTAATATAATTCCATGTTCCATCAGAGTGACAAGTTTCTTTTTAGGAGTTGAACTGTTTTTATTAGTAAATACTCGGGAAAACATAGTTTCTTTGGAGAGAAAGACAATTAACTTTCACATATCAATTTCAGCTAATTACACATAGTTTTCACTATTTATTAACAAAAAATTTTCACTTGAACTGTCTATAACCAAGAACAAGTTAAAAACATGTGTTAAGTTTTTTTTTTTTTTACCTTTTTGAAATTCTGCAATAATCTTTTGAATGACTCTTAGATCATATAGGTTCACTACAGCTTTCTACCTAGATATATTCATGGGCAAGTAGAAGTAACATCAATAAATATGCCAAGAAAACAAAGAAATTAATAAATGAATAATTAATACAAAGATTAGCATGAGATTAGATCACCCCAAATTTTGTTCATCCTAAAATAAAAATTAAAAAATACAACATTATAATAAAAACACAAAATCACTTTTCCTTCTCAAAATTTTCTCCCACAGAACAAGATGAACGCTTACTGTAACTATTTTAATTTTCTGAAAGGGTTGGATTTGGTGTTAAGATTAAAACGATTATATCTAAAAGATCTTGGGTTCAAAACCTCCCACTTAAAAAAAAAAAACATTCCAACTGAGGAAGTGGTGTCTAAAATTTCTTAATCAAGCAAGAACATGGGTGGTTGAGAAGTTGTTGGCCTAAAAGTTCTTAATCTAGCTAGAGCACTGGTTTATTGGGAAATTGCTGGCCTAAATTTTCTTTGGTCTTATCAACTTTTTGAGTTGTATTCCAAGTATCGTTATCCTAGAGGAAAAGATTCAATTTATATTTAATGTGCCAAAATGGTATAAATGCATCAAGAAGAAGATTAACCAGCCAAGACTTGGACAAATATTCAAAGTTGCAGCCACCATATGCATGTTGGGCCTAATTATCATCGAAATGGATTTGGGGCTAAAACAGTGATGAAAGATAATTGTTCACAATAAACAAAAATTTGATACTTGTCATGGAAATGTTTTACACCATAAACTTATAATTGCAAATCTATATACAAAAAATAGGAATTTTGGCATAGTGTAATATACCAAAATCATGTTTTCCACGTATCTCAATTTCAGATTATTCCTTTTTGTTTTTTGCTTTTTGTCCTTCCTCTTCTTCTTTCCTATCGTGGATTTCTCTAACTTGAATTGGATGTAGACATTATGATGACTTAAGCTAATAGCCAGTTGTATTGTTCTTGACTTGTCGGACTAGGAAGAATTTAATTCAACAAAACTTTCTTGTTATTTTGTCCTTTTTGATTTAACGTGTTTCTTCATCACCACAAGCTTTGAAAAGTATTCTGCAAGAAATGTCAGCATATTTGGATGATGGTGCAAGCTTTGTTATAATATTTCTGTTTCTTTACTAAGAAGCATGCATCATGGATATGAACACACAGTTTATACATTGTACTAAATTTGATCTGACTTTCCCGGATAAGACCAAGCTTGGCCGTCTATTAACAATACACCCAAAATGCCTGACTAGATAAATAGGATATCATTTGTTGCAAATGAATATTTGAGCATTTGATTGTTTTTATATGTACCAGTCAATGGTGGGAAAATATTTCTAAAACAAGAGTGGAGTGGACTGGTTAAAGAGGATACAAGGAGGAGAAGAAGAAGGCCTGACCAACTTCTATAGCTGTATTTGGACTTTGGTAAGTACTAAGACCTGTAATTGTATTCCAATTTTTTACTTGAATTTTGCATACCTTTGGCAATAATTTGTTGTTCAACTTTTACCTTTGCAATGATTGGAATGAAATGCTAGTTTGTTTATCGTTACCATGTAACA
Organism: Gardenia jasminoides; assembly: GCA_013103745.1. Lineage (NCBI taxonomy): Eukaryota > Viridiplantae > Streptophyta > Magnoliopsida > Gentianales > Rubiaceae > Gardenia > Gardenia jasminoides. Next base: position 33,813,847 of record CM023095.1, read on the forward strand.
AACTCTTTGCTGTATTTTAATATTTCTTGACTAATTTGTGTTTTTTTTTTCATTTCTTTGAAATCAGTTTTCTTATTTAAGTAACTGTTTCGTGCAAAAACCTGCAATATTTTGGCTAAAATTTTCATTTAGATGCTAATTGACACACATTTTTTTTGTTTTTGTTAAATTAGAATCTATGTGAATATGGATAAAAGCTGGATGAACGTGTCCCGATCAAGTGATGAGTATAAAGCTGGTTTAGAAGATTTTCTTGATTTTGCATTTGCAAATGCGAGTATAGGGGAGATGATTTTATGCCCATGCATTAGGTGTGGAAATGGGGTATTTGTCACAAGAGAGCAGGCTAAATCACACTTGATGTGGAAAGGGTTTATTAGAGGATATAGTCAATGGATAGCTCATGGAGAGCTGTCTTCGAGTGTCTATCATACATCTTCACATGTCCCTTCAAATCAAATCCCTCCACTTAATCCCATAGATGATATGCAGGGGTTGTTGCAAGATACATTAGGAGTTCTAAACCAAGATCTAGATTTGGGAGAAAGATTAGAAACCGAGCGACCTAATAGTGATGCTGAAAAATTCTACAATTTGATAAATGATTCTAAGCAGCCCCTTTATCCAGATTGTCCACAATTCTCCAAACTTTCTTTTCTGGTACGTTTGCTGCATATTAAATGTCTCAGCAAAATGCCTGATTCTGTATTTAACACACTTCTTGATTTGTTGAGGCAAGCACTCCCAGAAGGTGTAAATCTACCCAACTCTTATTATGAAGCAAAAAAGATAATGAAAGAACTAGGATTTGGATATGAAAAATATGATGCTTGTCCTAATGATTGCACATTGTATTGGGGAAAAGATGAATCAAGGATAAAATGTGACACTTGTAAGCACCTTAGATGGGTGCCGTCAAGTGATGATCCTACTGGTGAGAAAAGGAAAGTTCCCCACAAGGTTTTGTGGCACTTTCCGTTGAAACCCAGATTGCAGCGTCTTTTCATGTCATCTAAAACAGCGTCTTTCATGAAATGGCATGTTGAGGGGCGTACTAAAGATGGTCGCATGAGACATCCTGCAGATACTCCAGTTTGGCAATCATTTGACTACCAAAATCCCGAGTTTGCAGAAGAACCTCGTAACATCAGATTGGGTTTAGCTTCGGATGGATTTAATCCATTTAAAAACATGAATGTGAACCATAGTACATGGCTGGTGGTATTAATGCCTTATAATTTGCCGCCATGGATGTGTATGAAACAGCCGTACTTTATACTTTCATTGCTCATTCCTGGCCCACATGCACCGGGGAACAATATTGATGTTTACCTTCAACCTCTTATAGCTGAGTTGAAGGAATTGTGGGATATAGGTGTGACCACTTATGATGCGTCATCAAAGCAGAATTTTCAGCTACGGGCTGCTTTACTGTGGACTATTAGCGACTTTCCTGGCTATGCTAATTTATCTGGTTGGAGTACTAAAGGTTATTTAGCATGTCCTGTATGTCACAAGCACACCGTTTCACAACATTTAAGGCATACTTCAAAACAGTGTTATATGGGTCATCGACGATTTCTTGAAAAAGATCATCCATATCGAAAGGATAAAGTTCACTTTAATGGAAAGGAAGAGCATGGAGTTGCACCAGCCCGCTTGACAGGAGATATGATTTTGGAAGAGTTGAAATCTTATAAAATCAAATTTGGAAAAGAAGCCAAAGATAACCTGTATTACCCTCTAATTGGAAGAAACAAAGCATTTTTTTTGACTTGCCCTATTGGAAGAATAATTTGTTGCGCCATTGTCTTGATGTCATGCATATTGAAAAAAATGTATGTGAGACTATAGTTAGAACATTATTGAATGTAGATGGAAAATGTGATAACCTTGGTGTGCGTGATTTGGAAGAAATGGGCATACAGGCCTTCACCCTATTACAGATGAGTCTGGAAGAGCATACTTGCCTCCAACTTGTTTCCATTTGGATAAGAAAGAGAAAGAATTGTTCTGTAAAATTCTGAAAAAGGTCAAAGTACCGGATGGTTATTCAGCCACAATTTCAAAATCCGTGCATTTGAAACCTCCCAAACTATCGGGACTCAAGAGTCATGACAATCACATATTAATGCAGCAATTGTTACCATTGTGCTATAGAAAACTTCTTCCAAAATCGGTGCGGTCTCCCTTGATAAAGTTGTCCAAATACTTTAGAGATTTATGCTCTAAAGCTCTTTGTCCTAGGGAAGTGGTTCGCATGGAAAGTGAAATTGCTGTTGTGCTATGCCAATTAGAGCGTGTGTTTCCACCATCTTTTTTTGTTATAATGGTTCATTTAACCATTCATTTAGCAACTGAGGCAAGGATAGCTGGTCCAGTGCACTATCGTTGGATGTATCCGGTTGAAAGGTAATCCCCACAAGTTAAACATTTCCTCTTTTTTTTTTCCTAAATATGAGTAGCCTTATTGATCACATATTGTTTTGTAATTGTCTCAGGTACCTATGCACATTGAAAAATTATGTTCGAAATAGAAGCCGACCTGAAGGTTCTATTGCAGAAGGGTACCTAATTGACGAGTGCATGACATTTTGCTCTCTTTACTTGTCTGATGAAGTGATAACAAAGTTTAATCGACCTAGTAGAAATGAAGATGGAGGTGAAAATTCAACTGAAGGCCTTGAGATTTTCTCTATACAAGGTCGGCCATTAGGAAAAGGGAATTCAGTTATAGTGGATGATGAAGTCATAAAAAAGGCGCATCAATATGTGCTATTCAATTGTGAAGCTGTGGAGCCATATATAAAGTAAGTAATTGTACTCTCACCATGTATTATTAAATTTATTGTATTTTATAAATGAATAATGTCTAAAAACTACAATTTTCATTGACTTTTATAATTGATACAGCCAACACCAAAAACTGGTTGAAGAGGAGCATCCGCGTAGTTCAAGGCATGAAAAAGAACGAATCCATAGCGAGACATTTGCAATCTGGTTTGAGAGTCATGTGAGTGAATATACATGGTAACTTTATACTCTTATACATAAAAACTCTGTTCTTATTGTGTTTATTTACTTTTCTATTTTTCACAGGTGGCTCATTTTTTGCCTGAGAATGAAGCTATAATGAAAGATCTGACATTGTTGTGAAGGGTCCAAATGTTGTGGGTTGAAGTATGAGAGGTACATTGTGAATGGTTTTAGGTTTCATCTGAAACAGTTGAGAGCAAAAGGAAAAACCAGAATAGTGGGGTGATTGTTACCGCGACATCAAGCTTTGCAAGCACCGAGATCTGAACCCGATTTCAAGTGACTTGGCTTATTATGGTGTCTTAAATGATATTCTAGAATTGGATTATGGGGAGGTCAAGAGTTGTATTGTTTGATTGTGATTGGATTTCTAAAGGGAAAAGATTAAAGCAAGGACGATGATGGGTTTACACTTGTGAATTTTACAAACGCGTGGAAGCGCCATCATGAACCATTTGTTCTTGCATCCCAAGTGAAGCAAGTATTTTATGTAGAGGATCCTTTAGACAAGGGGTGGAATGTTGTTATCCCAACTACACCGAGAGATGATTTGAAAATGGATCCCATAGACATTGAGATGTATTTGCAAAGTCGGCCTTCAAATAGTAATCAAGGTCATACGCTTGAAGACATTAATTGGGTTGAGAGGATGTCATTGGAGAAACAGCTTGATACTGGAGCGGCACCAAAATCCAATGGATGATCTTTTAGAAATTTATTTAAATAAAATCATGTTAATGTTTGACTTTTCTTTAGTGCAGCTTAAATTTAATTGCTATTTATATATTGATTTGTGCTGCCTTTATATGCTTAATTTTATTTATGAGAAACTATTTTTTCATGATAATGCATTATTGGCTACCAACTCTTATTACTTATATGTATGAACTTACAGTTTAAAATTTTAGTTGTACACCAATGGTTAGAACAAGAGGAGGAAAGAGTTATAGTGGAGAAAGGAGTTTTCGGCCACGTGATGAAGATCCTGAAGATGAAATCAATTCAGGAAATGAGGAAGGTGCTGGTATGACTCACATTACCAATTCTTTCTTATTTTATTTAGATATATCTACAACAATAGTTTCTACTTTATATCATATGTCATAAGTATCTATTGAACTTGTAGGTGGTGGTTCTAATAATGACATGCCTAAGAAAACTCGGGGACCAACTTATATGAGACATATTTGGGGTAGACATGGTACTGACAAGAGAATTAAAGTGAAGTTCAATAGGCTTGGTGAGCCAATAGGTGCAAATAGAAGTAGATTCAATGAATTTTTGGGAGCACTGGCTAGAAATGGCAAATATGCACCAATTGACATTGACAATTGGCGTAAGCTATCCAAGTCTTTGAAGAATGACATGGTAGATGTAGTAAAGGTATATATTTCTATAACATACAAGATCAATTAGAATGTTTGTGCTTGTTTAATTGATGATTTGACATTTCAGGAAAAATTTGATCTTCCTCCTGGCATAGAAGAACGAGTCAAGCAGTCATTAGGAAAGAGATGGAGAAGTTGGAAACATGCCCTCAAAAAAAATTATTTTGATCCAAATGAGTCAATTGAAAATCAGGTGCTAAAAAGGCCAAGCCAAGTTCTTCCCCAACAATGGAGAAATATCTTGACTAAATGGCATTCTGAGGAGTCAAAGGTATGAAAAATTAAATACTAGTTTGTCTATTTATCTGTAGCTAAATATTTTGTATTGTACTTAACTATGTAGATAATTTCTACAACAAATAAGGAGCATCGAGGGAAGAAAAAGATGAATCATAGTACCGGAAAAAAGCCATTTGCTCAAGTTCGAGTAGATAAGGTATAAAATATAAATGAATTTGTAACCACATCTAAACTTTTAAATTTATATTTTCTTTGAATGGACTAAATTGTTGCGTGAGGAAAAAGAGTTTGGGCATTCTCTCTCTAGAGCAGATATGTTCGGCATATGCTACAGTAATCCTAGTGGGGTGCCATCTAGTTATGAAGCTGGAGAAAAAATGGTATGTTAATGCTATTTATTCCTTCCACTCAAAAATATGTATTTTTTAGTTATAATGAGCATATAATAACTTTGAATAGCTAATTTTAGGAGGAGATGCAAAGCTTAAAGAATCAACTTCCAGAAGGCGAAGAAGATATTGTGGGTAGGAATGACGTGTTTTCACAAGTAATGGGTGAAGAAAGGAGTGGAAGAGTTCGTACATATGGTTTGGGAGTTACACAATCTGATTTGTGGGGTGATCTACCAAGTCGTTCAACATGTTTTCGCTTGGTCATGGAGCAAAGTGCTGCATTGTCAAAAATGGAGCAAAGGATTCAGCAACTTGAGTCATTACAACAAGAAAGATCACAAGGACAGACTTCACCATCTCAACAAAGATCTACATCACAATCATCAAATGCTATTCTTCGACCAATAAAGGTAATGAAATGTTAGTTTGTTACTTTATATAGATGTCGCTTCTAGAAGATTCATGAACCCTGTTTACATGTTGGCTATATGTCCTCTTTTTTTTTTTTTGGCAAAATATGCTATATGATACTTAACAATTGAGGTACTTGTTTTGGATATCATTATTAATTAAAATGGCGTTCAGTTTGGTTGGGTACTTGTTGTCGCTATCATTTTTGCTAGGATTTAAACCAATTGAAATTTGGTTTGGTTCTTGTAATATTATGTATTGAATTTCTGTTTAAGAGTTGCTCTCCTATGTGTGATTTTTTACAAACTTTGCCAAAATTGGTATTTTTAAGGTTGGGGATAAAGTTACAATAAGGAGCATGATTGATTCAAACAAAATTTTGGCTGTTGGAGTCATTAGAAGTTTGGATCCAACGACTGAAGTTGGTGACACTCCTTTGGGATTGCATTGGTGTGAAATTCATGTGAATGTGCCTGTGGAGAATGATGAGGACCTAATGAGGCCATACCATAATTTCCGGAAGATTGGAGATGTAATTGGAGTGGCCATTGCTTGGCCAATAAATCTGGTACTCTTACATGCCTTCATCATTTGTCTAACTTAGTTTTTATTTATTTTGTAATTTTAAAACTGTACAAGAAGAGTTTGTGAATTGCAATTCTTATTGCTTGGTTTATGACACTTGTAGGTGAATCTTGAAGAAAACTAAAGCATCATTGGATCAAGTGGCGGTTTTTAGAAGACAGTATCAATACTTTTTAGTTGAGTTCCTGTCTAATGCATCCTTTATATGTATTGAGTCTATTGACGCTGCTACTGCATGGCTTGACTTTTGAGGAATGTTAGAATTAGCATGAGTTGTTAGGATGATGTACTTTTGCACTAGTTTGGATGATTTTATTGCACTAATTACTATTAAAACATAATTTACTTTATTTTTCCTTTATATCATTGTACTAGTTACCTTATCATTTCTCCAAGAATTATCTGAAAATGTGTGATAAAATGTGGTTTTCTCAGTCAGATAGTATGCAGCAATTATGCTGGAATTACGTTAAAAAAATGTCTTAGCAAAAGTGTCATTTGAAAGTGTCATAATATCTTAGCAAAAGTGTCATTTGAAAGTGTCATAATATCTTATTATGCTTACACACGAAAGCGTCAAGATAGTCATAATATAGTTACACTCTGAAAGTGTCATAATAGCTTACTATGCTTACACACCAGAAACGTCAAGATAGCTTCATCTTACTACACAGGAAAAACGTCAAGATAGCTTCATCTTATTACACTCTCAAAGTGTCATAATATCTTACTATGCTTACACACCAAAAACGTCAAGATATCTTATTGTGTTTACGGTAAACATGATGACATTTCTTGTCATGTGAAAGTGTCATAATAGCCGTAGGTAATGACACTTTTGAAGTGTCAGTAGAACTTTAAATTGGGACGCTTATAATTGTCATAAACCTGTAGTGACGCTGGAATGGACGACGCTTCTACATGACCATCATAATAGCCGAAACGTCATTACATGAACCTATAATGATGCTTTTGAATGTCATTAAAGACTATTTTTCTAGTAGTGGAGCCAGTGTTTTTACAATTGGGATTGTAGTAGTGGGCATGAGAGCGGTTTCCTACTGTTCATTCACCTATTGTTGTACCTGTGGGCTCGGGGGACTGCCTATGAGCAGGAAAATGGGGCATGAAATATACCAGGGTGAAGACTTCACAAAATTGTTTGGCATATTATAGAGATCAACTAACAAAATTTACGCAGTATGAGGTAATCAAATTAATGATATTCCATTGCACTTAACAATTCTTGATTTCTTATATGCTATTCCAAATAACATACTTCTTGTATATCCCGTTTATGCAGTTTATTTGGGAGGCATACATAGCAGATGTCTTAGCTTTCCTTCCTCCATATTGCACTATAGATGTACATTTATAACGAGCAAGAGTGCCATTAATTTTTTGTCATATTGTAGAGATGCACCTCCCTAATCAGGTATTTCGCCAGTTCAGCATGCAATAAGAGATTTCAGAGCCACTAAGGACGCACGACAGGCTGCATAAGATTTCTCGATCTAGATATCAGAGGGCAAATTGGACCCAGTTGCACTCCGACTGGATCTAGTACTGGAATAGACGGGTATCATCTTTGGTTCAGGATAATCCAAGGGATCCCTACGTACCCTTGCCACAATATTTGCTCTGGTATTCGGCTCATATGGTCTGCTACATTACTCTTCCTGTCATACAGTAGCCCCAGCATGATAGGTTCTTGGGAGATGTTGGACAACATGACTACATGGTAATGTCTATTATTTAATTTACTACTCTTTCTATTGTCATGTTTGATTCTTACAATATCCAATTTCTCCCACCTTCATAGATTGATACGGTCATGCATAGCATGGGTTTCGTGTGATGTTCTTATCCCAAGTTCTTCATAGGAGAATATGCATGCATCTCTTCAGCCCATGGGCATATCTTTTGTAGTGATTTTGATTCTATGCAGTTGTTTGTAAGATTTAGTCCATTGGAACTTGGTGAGTTAATTTATTATGATAACTTATGAATTCTAAGAATGGAGGTTGTGAACATGCATTATACTTTTCTAACTTATAAGTTTTGGGACATGTGTAATTGTTGTGATCAACCAACACCATACTAAAGTAGAGCATGCTATTTTGTTTAATATAATTAAGTAATTATCCATGCTAGAATAGGCCATGTACTTGACATGAGTATGAATAACAACATTGAACTATACATCCATTCAACCAAACAAGTCTACCAGTACAATACATACATACTCATCCAATATATAGTCAGCAAAAAGGAGCTCCAGTTCCAGTACATTAATTTAAGAATTAAGTCACAAAGGTATTTCAAACTTAAACAAATAAACTACCTAATGACTACATCTGCTACTTATCCAATTCCACCAAATTAATAAAAAACCAGTCACAAAAGAGATCTAAAATTGACATTATTAATCTAAGAAACAAGTCATAAAGTAGCTCCAAAGTTGCCATTTTCCAATTGAATACTATCAAGAACAAGAGCAATTATAAGAACACAATTATCAAGATCAATCTTCATTGTCTTGATTCTAGTCTCTTGATAGTAGAATCCGTCGCATTCATGCTTCTCAACGAACTAGGAGTAAGAAATTAAGATCTTCGACATTTTGTTGGATCACATCATGCAAAATAATTTCATTTCACTATCGTTAATAGCAAATAGTAGGAAAATTTAATGACCCTCCTCCCTTCCAAAAGAATAAAAAAAGGAAAAATCTAAATACCTTATTTTTTGCAATATGTACTTGCCATTCAACATAATAAAAATATCCACCTCTGAGATTTTGATTTGTTGATGAAGTAATAGCTTTACCTTTCTACCATAGTTGCAAACACAAATTGATGTCATAGGTGCAAAAGTTCAGATTATATATGGGGGAACCAACATTTAAATCTAATTGAAAAAATTGAGAGTTGTTGCTTTCTACCTTCTTTCTTATTTTATTTGATTTTAAGCCTCTTTTTAGGCATAATGTCATCCCTTGAGGACAAGGCTACCATATGGGGAATCCCCACGGGATCTTAATCTTCATTTTTATCCATATATGAGCTTTTGTTGGCTTGTTGTTTTTCAATGATAGCCTCCCCAAAGAAAACAACCCTTATTCCCCTTGTTTTTCAGCGGTGTTTTTTTCTTGCTAGGCTATTTTCCCGAGCTAGCCTGGCTGGAAAAATGGATAGAGGGTATAGACCTTCTTCTGTTGGCCTTGGGTGTTTTTTCTTTCATGGAGGAAGAAGAGTCAAGTCAAAGACACCTATCCACCAAAGAACTAAAAGCCCTCAACGGTTACCATGAAGAGGGCACACCTTAAAGAGATGGGGCTCACAGAATACTTCAGGGCTGGAGTGAAGAGCCACAAAAGCACCTGCCAGGAACTATATAAAAAGGACCGAGAACTACATGAGGTCTGATGCCGAAAAGATGGAACCTGGGCTATGTAGGCACCTAGTCACTCAGAAGTAGCAGTAGATCTACCTTGAAGGTAAAAAGAGCTATAGCTCTCGCTTTCTAACAAAAAGAAAGCTAAATATGAATAGGAGAAAGGTTGGTAAGCTTTGCTAGAAAGAAGCTACTCGACTAACTCACAAGGCTACTAGCGGCAAAGTTTGCTTCGAAGCGTGCTCTTGCGTGAAGCAGAAAAGGGGGCCTAGTCACAGCGCAAAGGGACAATGGAATCTAAGCTCACACCAGATAGGGAAAAATGAGGACTAGATCTTTCTACTAGTCAAATGATCGATTCATTCCTCAATCGCAGCAGGCAGACCTTATTACTAATAGATCATTGCAAGCCTTTATACGCCTATCTTTCCCTCTTCATCTTGTCTTGAATAGAAGCTCAAGTGCACGAAGACCCTCTACCGAGCTCTTATCGGCTTTCAGTTTCTCTGTGGGCATGGAGACCTCTTGTAGTTGAAGGGTCCCTAAGAGCTGTTGAGTTTATGCTTTCAGGATCTTGAGATCTCTCACTGGGAGGGATGGCTCACTTGGAGAGTAACTGCTACCTATCCTTAACATTAGTATTAGGTATTAGTGGGCTTTGAGCCCCTCCCATCTAGTCTTGGACGCTCCCACCTTTCCCCGCCAAAGACCTCACATGCCTTTCTTTTGCCCGTAAGGAGATAGAAAATCTTCCCCTGTCCCAGTTTAAGTAGTTAAAGTGTAATTCCTTTAAAGATCTGAGAATTACATAGATAAGGAAATTCCTAACTCGACGAAAGCGAATCCCGAACTTTCCTTTTTTGCTCATTGAATAGATTTGTTTCTTTATTGGTTTTCCCGGACTGGTATCATAAATCAAAAAGAAGGGATGATCCCGGGTTAGATGGTTGAATGGATCTGACCAAGACAAGAATGGCTTTTGTTGACAGAGAGATTGTCTAAGACTAGAAGTAGGAGCAGTTCTCTTTCTCTTTTAACGAATCCTCTTATAGAAGCCTGTTACCAATCCACTGCTTTCGGCTTTGAAGGAGTAGGCGACCTTGGGGTCAGGGTATTAGCCTTTTCTTCAATTCTTGGGAGAAGGGCAGACTCAAGTTCCTAGGAAAGTTGAAGGATGTCATGCTGGTGGACCAGGATCTATTTCCTAACACGATGCTTGTGAACATGTTGACTTCGAAGTTCAAGCTAGTATTGGACACATCATCTGAAGAGCCACAAAGGACCAGTGTCCATAATCATAATAGGTTGAGTAAATCTCATAACCAATGCCCTTAGCGGTCTCTAATCTAATGATCCGTTGCTTTGTGCTAGATGTCATGCAGAGTTACAAGGAAGTTTTGGGGTCTTCTGTCCGATTCAGGTTGATTGGAGATCACTGAACTTGGTTTACTGAGGCTAAAAGAGGGAGCCTGCTTTCTCGAGGAAAGGAAGTCCCTATGCCATTAGTTTAACTCACCCCGTCTTCTTCTCAAACAAGCACTCGTTCCTCGATCTTCTGATACAGCAAGGGGCGCTACCCTCCCCCTTACCACACTTTTCCACCCTTTGACCATACCAAATAGTTGTTTAGCCAAGGATGTATTTGATGCCACGGAATGAATCAAAGAATAAAGGCCATTTCCATTACGAACGACACGCTTCGCCTGCTCCCACCCACTTCATTCCAGTCCTAGGGCTAGACTAGACACTTCATTATTATGAATCTTAGTATGTCTAGGGTGCCTTTCCCAAAGTCAGTGAATGTCTGTGATTATACGAGGTTTGCCAAACCTAGCTATGCTATTCCCGTGGGACTGGCTAATCCAATTTGTTTGAATTTTAAGAAATGTTGTTTGCTGCTATCAAAAATATCTTTTAGAGGGTTCCCCCTTGAAGGGAATAAGGCCCGATAGGAAGCTAAAATCCTACCTTTTATTTCTGCATAAATCTTATAAAAAAAGCTCCTTTAGGTTTTCTTTGCTACATGGGAGCAAGTCTCTTGTGCGTGTGAATTCGATTCTTGCTTTTGCCTTCATTGTGCATTCTCTTTCCTGTTGTCGTTGTAGCAATCTTTCTTAGTGCACCCTTAGGCGAGTAAAGAGAGAATGCTTGGTAGCAAGACGAGGGAGTTCAAGAGGGTAGGCCAGTAGCACGCATGCCAATGATAGCTGTCCAAGGGTTGAAAGCCAGTAGAATTCATATGTATTATAGGCTATTTGCCTTGGTTTAGAGGCCAGATTCAGAGCAAATCCCTAATGTTGAAACTCTCACGGCAAAGCCTCGTGGTTGGGACTTGTTTCAATTTACTGAGTGGATTAAGGATAAATTGCTTTTTCAGCCAGCTAACGTAGGGGCATAGAGTTTTTAAGCCAGTTACCGATAGTTGTTTATTAAACAGCATTCTACCTATTGTGAATAATGTAGGTCTCACCGGCTATTACCGCATTGGGGGCATCCCTTCTATTGAAATAAAATAAGCGCGAGATACTTCGAGAAGTATCGTGCTTCTTCTATTCTTTTCCCTGGCCCAGCTGCGCCTAGGAACTACGATTCTTCAGAGGCTACGTTTCTATTATGCAGAAAGAACTCGATTCTTTAGAGGAACTCGTCAAGTGAATCTATGAAACTAAATTTCACCAAGTTTTTTTATGATTTCACAAATGAATTCATAAAGTGTCAATGGAAATCAAGGTGTAACATTTTTTTATTTTTGTTCATCTGAGGATATGAGAAGAAAGAAGACGAGATGAGAGAAGATGGGGAGTTTCTATGATTTGCCAATTGGAGTATTTTTCTTATATCAAATTTGTTTTGTTTTTAAATGACTCAGTTACATGCCGCTATTTGTCCTTAAACTTGGTAATTAGTGCCAGAAGGATATTTTACATTTTTTGGCATTTTTTATATAATAGTTTCCAGACATGTGATGATCATGTGACTCTTTCTAGTAGCAATTTGGGAAAAATCCATCAAGGGTACTAAATATGCTCAAAAGTTGTAAGATTGGGTACTAGATTTGTTTCTGTCCAAGGTTAAAATACTAAAATCACTTATGTCTCAAAGTTTGGGCATTCAAACTATATTTTTCTGTTGTTTCAAATTGTATATAAAGTTATAATGTAATACTTTAAGATACAACCCTAACCTAATTATTGCACACAAAACTCTGCAAATTTTTTAAAGATTGTACAAGTAGTTAGGTAAATGAATGACTGATTTCTCCTTTATAGGTTAATGTACTACTCCCTCTATTCTTAAATTTTGATTGTATTTGAGGTTTGTGCTATCTATGTTCCATTTTCATTATATCTCTTTTTTCAATGAAATGATAAAAAATAAATGCCAAAAACTAAAAAGAATAAATTAATAGTCTTGGATATATGCCCATTTGCAAATTACTATTGGAAACAAGTTCATTATTTGAAAATAAGAAAATTGTTGTTGTTTAATTAAAGATGATACAATGGACAAATCTAGGATTAAATTAGGTTCTCAGTTTGGGCATATTTTAGTGAAATTAAAACCCCAAGAACATTGCAGTAGAAATGTATCTACATCTAGTAAAGAGGTGCTTTTTCTTTTTGTTACATGTAATATTGTTGTACATATTGTACATTATAATTTTGAACTTATCAATTCTTTTAGCATGCTACATTGGTCTTATTCAACTAATAGATTCAAAACTAGTTGAAAACATGCTTAGATGCATTTAACTAAATTTAAGAAATATTTCATACTAAGTGCAATCCTTTCTAAAACTCTATACAATACATCCATTCATAAACTAGACAATAATTATTAGATAAAATGTGAATCATAATAAACTCTTTATAAGGTTTTGTCTTTATTATATGTACCATTATTTGCTACTATATTTCATATTTAATAACATGCCATATTACCCAAGTGAATATGTTCTATGTTCTATTATTTTTAAATAAAAGTGCCCTTTGTTAGACATTTCAATAAAATTAATATTATCAACATATACAATTTATTAGAATTATGATTGTAATACCAACTTAATGGAAAACAATAAACTAGATACCATCCTATCCCACGTTATAAAAAAGTTAAAGATGAACTTTACCTCTATGTACAATTAGCAATTGAAGAAATATTTTCATCACATCTTGTATCGAGAAATAAAAAAAAGTAGAATATCCATACATAATTATAAGTATAAAGAAGAGGCAATGGTTGGAGGATTTTAGGAATGAAAATATTGGAGTATAAAAATTCAAGGATTGTTGAATTAAGATTCAAGCAAAGGGAAAATAAAATGGTCTAAACCCAATATTGATGGAAATCCAATGATCCTTCATTTTGAGTTTAGCCAAAGTAGACCTAGAATAAAGGCTACTGGCCTAATGATTCCCCACTTTGAGTATTTTCTTGCTTATCTTCAAATTTTGAGTTTCAATATGTGGCAATTATTGTAGAGTTTTCAAGATTTTACATTCAAAAAATTTCAGTTGCTAAGGACCTGAACAGAAGAATTGTGGTGTATATTCTCAAGAGGAAACATGAGATTCTGTGTCTCATTGTGCACTGAAAATTCAACATTTGGAATTACCAAAGGCCATTATTGAGTTTGAAGGAGAAATATTCCTTGCAGTGTCTACTAAAGCTGCTAAAGTAGTTATTTACACGAGTTCATTCACCCTTACTGTTAACCTGAAGCCTGATATGCATTTGATTGGAGAATTCTCCAAAGGAGATAACCAGTGGAAAACTGCAATTTGTATTTTCAAAAGATTACCTGGATTCTCTTATGCACTTTTTAGGAGGAATGAAAGGCTAGTTGATACCCTCAAAGTTTTGGGAGCACAAATTACAATGGATCCTGAAGGCAAGGAAACCAATTGGAGGAAGAGTCTACTTGATAATATTTTGTGGTTTGTGGAGAGGGTTCAGAGCTAAATGTTTAATCAATATATTATCAGGATTATAGCACCCATTTGGATTGTTACTTTCTAGAGTTTTTGTAGAAAAAATATTGTAACAATTTGATATATGTGAGATAAAAAGGTGATTGAAAAATATATTCATGAAAGCGTAAAAATTTTTCAAGAAAAAATGGTAGTTAATCAACTATTAGGTTTGCTTGGATTGAGATAAAGGTTTACTACTTGTAACGAAACATGATTTTGTTGGGTCTTTATTTTGGCAAAAAAAAAAAGTTAGCAAAGGAATTGGTTTGATGGATAGGGATAATATGGTTGTCTTACTAGAAATACCCTATTTTTTATACTCTAGTAACAATTTGCAGTTCTCTATTCCCAAATTCCACTAAACTAATGCTCTCCTTAAAAGTTTTAAAACTTTCACATACTATTTTTCAAATTTTCTCTATATCTTATTATTTATTTCTTCAACTAATTATGATATAAAAGGAGTTTATCAAATTGACAAGAATTCTAAATTTAACAGACAATCAAAATTTTATTTAGAATTTCAAACTTAAAAATATTACATCTAGCACAAATCACAAGTCTCTTACTTAACTATAATAATAATTTCTTTACCACTTCCACTACATAATTTTCATGAAAAATATTAAATGCCTCATGTTGTAAGAGGAAGGGGTTGTGAGAGGAAGGAAAATAAGGGTAGGGAGGAAGAGGAAAGAGGAAGAGGGAGGAGGAAAAAAGAGGAAGGAGAAGATGAGAGGAGGGAGGGGCAGGTGTGGTAGTGGATGGAAGAAGAAAGAGATGGTAGAATTTATTTTATCTACTTTTCTTTTTTTATATTTTTGTCAAGTATATTTAAGATTGTTCATATTTAAAGTGTTTTGGGGTGTTTTTGGAGTGCAT
This sequence comes from Gardenia jasminoides, assembly GCA_013103745.1. NCBI lineage: Eukaryota > Viridiplantae > Streptophyta > Magnoliopsida > Gentianales > Rubiaceae > Gardenia > Gardenia jasminoides. Next base: position 33,829,150 of record CM023095.1, read on the forward strand.
TATCATACTCTCAAGAAATAAAAACTTATATTTCAAATACAAGCTCATCCAAAAGAGCCTATAATAAAAACAATTTCAATCAAAGTTAAAAAGTTCACACACATGTTATGATTATTACAATTTACAATTTAGTAAATCTCATGATCCTTTTTCCCATACAAATACTATAATATACTATGGTGTTGAATAAACCACACGTGTCCAATTTTTAATCAAAACTTGTGTCACTATATTAATGTTTTACTGGTTCTTAACCCATTACATAAACAGAAGTGCACATAATTTATTGAAAAAGTTTATAAATTTGAAAATTATTTTTATAATAAGAAATTGGAATAAATATTTTATTTTTAAAGATGCAAAAGAATTTGATTTGAAGATATAAAAATATTGAAATAAACATGCTATGCAATAAATTTATAGAATATTGATGGACATTGATGATTCATGCATACAACTTACATGCATAGAATGGCTCATATACTCAATTAGTATCGAAATACTAATTGGAATAGAAGTGATCAAAAATCATCCATCAATACGTGATGTTTTAAAAATTGCCAATTGAGAAGAGTATAGAGAATAAGGCCTTGTTTAATAGTTAAGTTTTTTGCTAAGTTTGTATGCTACTAGTTTTTTACCAACTTTTACTACAGGAATCTTAAAAAACTTTCAAAATTTTTAACATATATATTCTTAAAACTCAAAAATGCATCCCACAATATATAAAAAAAAATCTCATTACAATTCTTTTTTCCCATTCTTCCTCTCTCTCCTCTCTCTCCTCTCTCCCTCCCTCCCTCTCCCTGCTCTCTTCCTCTCTCTCTCTCTCCCCCTTCTCTCTCGCCCTCTCCCTCCACCCTTCCCCCATCTCCCTAACCCCCCAACCTACCCTTCCCCTCTCTTTTCCCCTTTGGTCATGACCAGGTCACCAGATTGTGAATGGAGTGGGGGAAGGAGGGAGGGAGGGAGAAGGGGAGAGTGGGGAGGGAAAGAGAGGGAAAAGGAGAGAGAGAGAAAGGAAAAATGAAAAAAAAAAGGGAGGGAGGTGGCGGCAGCCGGTGGCCAGTGGTTGATGGTCAAATCTGGCTATTGACGGCCGGCATGGGAAGGGAGGAAGAAAGAAGAAAAGAAAAGGAAAGAAAAGAAAAAGAAAAGGAAAAAGAAAGAGAAAATGAAAAGGAAAAAAGAAAAGAAAAGAAAAGAAAAATTCTTCAAAACTCACCACAAAAGATTTTCTCCGAATTTTATAGTAAGTTACAGTAAAATTTTACACAAACTCCCAAAAAACTCAATTTCCAAACAAGGCTATAATATGATGAATATTCATGAATACGAATTTGTAAAAACAAAAGAAATACACATTAGGGAATTATACATACTTTTGATGAAGAGAAAAAATTTTTGGTACATAATAAGAAAACAAATAAAGGAATACTAATGTGGATACAAAACTTAGCTAAGGAATTTTATTGAAGCATAAATCAAAAAGATCAATTTTATAAGTGTAGATGGAATATTTATATTTATAATGATTGTAAAACTATAATGAGTATAATTATGATATATTAAATATATGCAGATTTCATCTACGTATAAATATATCTCTACACACAAACACACATATACATATATACATATGTGTGTGCATGTGTGTGTGTATCTTTTTAAATAGTTTTGATTTCACTAATCGCTTTGATTGAAAGAAATCACTAAGTCAAATTCTGTTGATAAAAAGATCAAGAAGGGAATTGCTTATTTGCCAGGTTGATATGTTGGCTATTCTCATTTTCCATGCTTACATCAAAATGAATTTTGACATATAATAAGTTGCTAAGAAATTAAATTTCAAAGGAGAAAACATAATAAATGATGGAGAATTTTTTGAAAAAATATACTTGATTATACAACTTAAACGGGTTAGTATACATAATGATAACAAAATTGTCAATATTTTAGAAGATTAACAAATAATCAAGCCAAATAATAGAAATACAAAACATTATATAAGAAAATTAAAAAAAAAGCAATCTATAGGTTGATTGATTAAAAAAAAATAAAGAATGGCAAAATTAAGGGTTCATAGATTGAAAAAAAACAAAATCAATGAAAACATATATAGAGTAGGAAGTCAATATGTTGATTGAAATTCTTATAAATAATGAAGCAATAAATTATAAAAAAATTGTCTAAATTTTTGTTAATAGTGAATTCTAATATGTAATCAAGCCAACTAATAAAAATACAAAACATGATTGGAAGAATTATAAATAAGAAAACCTACAAGTTGACAAAAAGATTTAATAAGGAATAATTAATACAAACTTATATAAGGAAAATTAATAAATTGATTAAAAGTTGGTATAATTCATGAAGTGAAATAGGACGGAAATTAATTGTTACAAAAAAAGGAATAAAAAGAGAAAAGAATATGTTGATTGAGGTCTATTATATATAAGGATGTAATGATTTATAAGGAAAAAATAAAAATTATCCAAATTTTAGTAATAGTAACTCTAACATATAATTAAGCCAAATACTATAATAAGAATATAAAACATGATTGCAAAGAAATAAAAAAATGGGAAACTATAGGTTGATTTGTAAAAGATTTATTAAGGCATAATTGATATGAATATATAAAAGGTGAAAACTAATAAATTGATTGAAATCTATTATGAAAAAGGAAGTAAAAAAAGGAAGAGAATTAATTGTTACAAAAAAAAGTAGAAAAAGAATTAAAAATCAAGAAACACAAATATTAAAGAAGTTGACATAGCGAAAAGATGGATAATCCACTTGGTAAAATTTGAATACGTCCAGTTCAACAATCTATAATATAAGAAACTGAACATCATTTTACTACACACACATATAATTCAATAATCTACCATATAGGAAACTGAAAACATTATTTTATTACACATACACACATACATGTGTGTGTGTATGTGTGTGTGTGTGAGAGAGAGAGAGAGATTGTTATCTTTATTTATTGAATTTCAAATGAATTTAAAACTATAAATGGATTTGTAGTGGGCGGTTTGCCATATTTCTACAACAACCTTCATTACCACTACCCTTTCTCTCTTTCTTCCTTAGTGTCCTCTTTCCTTCCTCCCCTTAATTAATACTTTTCAGCAACCTTTCTATTTTTCTTTTCTCCTTTCAATTTTTTGTTATCTTTTAGAGCAACAAATCATGATAGTTTCATTGTGGCAGGGCAGTCTTGCTAGTTGTGGTTACTTTGACCATTTTTTGTTGTCTTTCTATGATTTGGACAAAATTTTCTGTAACTATAGGAGTTTTAGAATTCTAATGTGTTATGGTATGTTGAATTTGCAATTTGTTGCTGAAAATTAGAAGACTAAATATAGTTTTTGTTTCAACTTCCCAAGCTTAGACTATATGTGTAATGGTGCTTTAGTGTTAAATTAACTGTCTTTAAAACTCTAGTTATAGAGGATTGTTTTAATACAACTAATAGACAATATGGTCTTAATTTGATTAGATAGCGATAATGTGGCTGAGATCTGTATGGTGGTTGGCAGTTAAGAGCATGCAAAAACAAGGAAAAAAAAGGGAGAAGGAAAAAGAATTAACTAATATTCCTTATGTTTTCAACCAATATTCATTATGTTATAGTCATTATAATTGTCATTGCATAGTCTGTACTAAATAACTGATAAGACTTGATTCTTCTTCTTCTTCTTTTCAACAAAAGACTATAGTACAATGTACTAATACACTAATATAATACTATTGAAAGGTTGACCCTAAAATAGGTGAAATTCTTAAGTACTTATTTCGAGGCTATAGTAATGCTGGGGAATTGGGTGAATATTGTGGAGAAAAAATAGGTACCATGTGAGAAATAGAATATTTTAAGATGGAAAAATTGATAACTAGTCGTGAGGCTAGTGGCCAAGGAGTTGAACTCCCGCTTGATAACTAGGGTTCAAATCCTAGCTGGCAGATTTGGGTAGGGAGGGAATAGAGGGTGGAGGGAGGTTAAAAAAAGATCTTTATTATCTAATACAAATCTTGTTTCAATATATTTAACCTTATTTACAAAATAAATCTTTAAAGTTTAACTTGTCTTACAAATTAAACTATGAGTTTCACATATTTATCATTAAGATCTTTGAATATTTTTTGATTTTACATAAGAAACCTTTAATGTGTGCATCCCATTAGATTTTCTACTACATTAATAATAAGAAAAGGTTAAAATTTTCAATAACAACTACTCCCTCCGTCCCATTGAAAGTGTCATACTTTCTTTTTTGGTCTGTCCAAAATTTATATCACTTTCTAAATAGAGCAAAGTGGTTTCCTTTGTTTTTCTTTTTATACCCTCAGTGGACCACCATAACTATGCGAGTAAAACTCATCTTGTGGGACTAAAGAAATATGACTCACATATTTTGTCAACTTCCTAACTCATGCGTGATCTTCACTTACAGTATTAGAACTTTATATTCCAAAGTCGTGTAAGACACGCCAAAGCTTCTTGCTTGGAAGTTATAAATGTATAGTGGTAGTGGAGCTCCACAAATTTTCTTGCTCATTGCTTAAAAGCTGCTGTAGTCCAAAGTTTGAATATATTGATAAGGGTAAAAAAAGGAACCAATGCATATTTCCCTACATGTGCAAATACTATTGATAAAAGCACAAGTCTCGAAAAGCTTCAATCTTTTCAGGACGGAGGGAGTATATAATAAGGTCCTTTAATTTGTAGTTGATCAAACATAATCAAATAATTTATACTTATAGATCAAAATTGGTTTCTAACAAAAGTATCATGAACACCCAATTATAGAGAAGATGAGTGTATAACTATGCATTTTCTTTTGCATTTGTACAATGTATTAATATTGTTCACCATGCTTATCTTGTGACGACCCCATTGATAGTGAGATAATTGTGCACTTTATTTGTTGGTATTTGGTCTTAATTTTGGCCACTTATTATGCAAAGTACTGGATTTCTACTCATAATTAGTTTTTGTGTCAATTGCAGGTAATTGGTGTTAAAAGTGGTGTTTAGGGGCGAATTTCCAGAAGACTATTCAATCCAAAGCGTACCCACGCCAGAGATCTCAAAGTGAAGCCTGAAGAGACGGACCCCGGAACTTATCCCTGGAATCTTTCCGCTAGTTTTTGGATGTGTGTTTTGAAGTTGCATTTGAATAGGAAACATCTTCAGATAATATTTTGGCAACAAAGTAGGAGAAAAATAAAGAAAGATATCCCTTATACATGTGCAACGCGCAATTGGCGAGAGGGGGAATTTGACTAGTAGTCTAACTCTATTTCCTTGTTGGAAAAGATTCCCGAATCACATTAGACTTATATCTTTAGTCTCCTGACGGGCCGGCAGCATGAGATTAGTAGTTGGTATCTTTTTTCTTTCTTTGTGAGAACGTCTTTGTTAAGTAGATTGGTAGTATTTTCTCGTTTTTCCATCGGAAGAGACTAGGAGATTAGTTGCTTTTTACTTTTCATCCAAATTACATGGAAGCCTCAGATTGAATCGTTGTCATTAGACGAGGCTGAATTATGTCTAGTTGAGGAATAATCAAGACCCGATGGCACAGACAATTGTGAGATCTGTTTAATTATTCTGCGCTATTTTAAATTCTGCATTTATGGGAATTTAATTATTTCTTGTTTTAATAGACTATTATTGCTTGGATCTATTGGATTAATTTGGTCAGTTGTTCAATTGTCTAAATAATACACTACCAATTAAGACATTGGTTCGTAACACTTAACCATCTTAAAAATAGTGGCAAACGGCACACTTACATCACCTCAAAAGTGGTCTAATCTGTGTCATGGGAATAATTAATCTAGTTTAAATGAACCCGCGTGTGTGTTTGTTAACTAGAATTGGGTCTCTCTAATTTCTAAAGCTGTGAATAGATTAAATCCTACGAGCATCTCTAGGGTTATCTATTTTACAAAATAGTAGTTTAAGAGCATCTCTAGACTACCATATAATTAAGGAGAGATTGGTGGTTTGGTGGTTGTCAGATTGCTAGAACCAATTTATTTGCAAACATATGAATTATTTCAGGTATCTATGATTAGTTGCGTGGACCGGTGCCGAGATTATTTCCTTGACTAAGTTGTGTCAATTAATTGTTTATTGTATTCTTTAATTACTACACGCTTTTCACATCTTTAATTTGTTTTATTTCCTTCCTAAAACCCCTTGAATTCTTTATAGGAAATAAATCATCCAATCTCTGAGGATACGACCCTACTCGCCATTATACTTGAATTCATATTTTTAGAGTAGGTATTTTATTTTTGGTGGTTTCACACCCATCACCCACCTCTCCTTAGGGCGGATCCTAAGGTATTAGCGGCCTGCCTGCCCAACTCTCATTGGGACTCAAATACAAATTCACAAGCCAAATCTTAAAAGTGGATGCAATCACTCATAACAAGAGCTACAACTCCAATCGAAGATATATTAAGAATCGACCTCAATAAAAATTCACTGTCCATCTAACAATCCTATCTCGAAGTACGATACTAGATTTAAACTTACAAGAATCAAGTTTCAACCTTACAACCCAAAAGAAAACTAGGGAGGCAAGTATATTACACTTCAAAACCCTCATCCACAAGCTCGCCCCCTGTTAAGGAAAACAAACTAAAGAGTGAGCTTTCGCTCAATGAGACCCAAGAAAACATGCAACCAACAAGGTATCATACAAGTCTCAAGAATTATAAACCAAAACAAGATAAAATATACACGTTTCAATAAAATGGTAACATGATCAGATAAAAGGATACAGAGCTCTCAAGAGCTAGCTCAAGTCACTTGATCAAGATTCAAGTCTCTCGTTGACACTCCGTCAACTTTATACAAAATTACCAACTAGTAGAACACCACTTCACGCCATTCTCCGTCCACCTCACAACCCCCTACCGGGCCCGCACACCAAAATCAAGATAGATGATAGTCGAGTACACTGTTCAAGTACAAATTCAAGATTGAATCCAAATTCATGATTCAAGTGATTTCATGTTTCAAGACCCAAGGTTCGTTGATCACCTCAACTGAGCCTTTGCCGACTCGATTCGACCAACTAGCCAATGGGTTGGGATCCCAAGCAAGTAATTCAAGTACAAGACATTCAATTCACAAGATTCAAGTAACAAAATTCTAGTCAAGATATGGGGTCAAGGGCACAAGTACACCCTTGCCCATCCAATAGCAATTCGAGTACGAGTATGAAATTTCAAGGAGACAAGTTGTCCAAGCAAGCAATTTCATCAAGCAAACATATACAAGCACTTGGAACACTCACCATAATTTCACAAGTTTTACTTGTCACTCAGAACAACACTGGTTTCTGCACTTACGAGCCTTGGAGTAATAAGACACGTTTCAGGTAGTGACTATTAGCTAAAATAGCCATACACAATCATGGATATCAATTTGAAACAAGATTGGAAACAAGAATAAGGGACATTGCATAGCGTATTCCAAAAACTTATTATTTCTCAAAAAACTCATTATTTACTTTTTATAGTTAAAACTAAGAAATGACTTGAGCACATTCCCAAGAAGTCTTAGCAAGTATCACCTCGCAAGACAAGTGAGTTTGCTTTCTTTTAAGAGACTCTAATTTAGTCTCAATTTATTGCTTAAGCAAAAATAAGATATAAGAACATTCGGTAGAATTAATCCAAATAACAACTAGTGTTTCAAGCCAAGCATAAAAGTAGACAATTTCTTTAGTTCCACTTAGTATTCATGCTATGCTAAACTTCACAAACATTAGTCATTTAGCTTCACTAGAATGTCATGGTTTATTCACTAAGTTTCATACATAAAAGTGCACTTAAAATACATAAGCTACTAACTTGATTTGGATTGTCTAGATTCCTTGTAGTTTCTTGAAGACAAATCCGTGTGTGAGAAACATTTGGTACACCTCAAGTTGATATTGAAGTTAAGACATAGACCTACATTTCTTATGAAGACATCGAGATCCAATTCATGCATTTTCATGGTGAAAAATCAAAATTTCAGAGGTTTAGAAAGCTGTCGGGTAAAACAGGATTTTTGGGCAGTCAGGGGTATTTTGGTCATTTCATATGATATAGTACTCTGATTGATCTGAAATTTTGTGAGTAGAAATTTAACTCAATCCTCTACAACTTTCACGTTTTGTGTAAGAGCCAATTTAGCCTTTATTATAGAGGAATTTGTAGCTCAATTTAACACAATATGGGGCAATATATCAAATATTTACTAGGCAAGAAATATTCCTTCATTTTCATGATACTCTGTCAATTAAGCTTAAACCTTAAGTATTTAGGCTAACCAAGCATCACTTAAATAACATAACAAGAATAAAGTCTTACTAAATTACTTGAGGTAATCCAAGAAACTTCCAAATATCATGCTAATCTGTGGCTTTAATACAACATATATATCAAGCTCCTCAAACTTAAGAGAAAATTTGAAGTGTTTTAGCATGCTATACCTCCCATAGAGATCACAAAACCTAGCTTGAGAATTGAACAAGTCTTCCCCCAAAGTTCCTTGCACAAACATGATCCAAAAATGAAGCAAGAAAACTAAGGTTTCAAGTGGGTTTTGTGGTTGTTGGAATTGTTTTTCTCTGCCTCTCTTTCTCTCTCAAGTTGACCGGCCAAGACAAGTGGTGTGAGGGCCTCAAAATTTAGATTTTTATTTTAAAAATACAAATATTGTTTATATTGTGTTTATTCATTGAAATATGAGTGAACTTATGTTTAAAGTGAATATTTTCTAAATTAGAGAATTTTTCAAGAATTATTTGCCGGTGTGTGGTTTCGGCCGAGTTAAGAGTTAAATTTTATTCTGAAGTGTGAATAGTGACTTTGAATTGAAATCGAGCATATGTAGTGATATTACGGAGATATTATTAAGATTGGACAGTGTTGGAATGAAATAAAACAGTGCAAGTTAGCCACTTTTCCTCAAATCAGGGGATTTCCACCTTTTTGTCTCTTAAAAGCCTGACTTCTTGGCTCCTTGAGGCTTTATTTTCAGCTGCCATTTTAGAGCATAGAGAGAGAGAGAGGCCGAGAGAGTGAAGTGAGGAGAGAGAGAGAGAAAATCTTGCACTTTGTCTTCCATTCCTTCTTCCTTCCTTTCTTGAAGCTTCAAACCACCACTGAAGACATCCATTTCCTTGCTTGGAGCAGCCGTGAGAGAGGGAAGGAGAGAGAAGGGCTGGTCCAAAAATTTGAGGGAGAAAAGAGAAGAAAAATTGTAGCTTGATCTTCCATTTTCTTCTTCATCCAACATCTTGAAGTTGTGAGACTTTGGTGGAGGATTTTGGCTTGTTCTTCTTCATCCTTGGCTTCCGTGTGAAGGTGAGAGGAAGAGGGGGAAGATCCAAAAATTTGAAGGAAGAAAAAGAAGAGAAAGAAAGATTGTAAGGGTGCCTTGCTCTTGTTCTTGAGTTTTTTGTTGGAAATCACTATCAATGTAGAAGGATCTCGGGCTAAGGTCGAAGCTTTTGGTGTTTCTAAACTTGGAAGTATCTTTCTCAAAGAGGAGCTCACGAGATCTTGAGTGATCTTGTTAGATCTGCTCAGATTTGAAGGTATAAGACTTGAACATTTTAGATCTGGCTTGATTAGTGTTCAAAAAGATAGATCTACAGTTTATTTTGCTAGAAATGATAATGTTTGAAATGATTGAGTTGGACTCTTGAATTCCGAACCTAGGTAGTAGACTTGAGGTGGATTTTAGGTAGCGGACTTGGGGACCTGATTGTGGATGTGTTTGAATTTCGTGAAATAAGTTTATATTGTGGTTAGAAATTAGTTTGTGTTATTGAAAAATTTGAAAGAAAAGAGGTGTGATGGCCGAACCCTTACCTGGCCATTACGAAGTGTGATTTCAAAACTTTATGATGTTTCTTGAAGTGATTGTGCCTAAGTATATATGTGTTACGTTTATTTGTGAGTGTATGTTTGAATAGAGTGAAGTCATGAATTTTAAATGACAAACGGTGAAGTTTTCTTGAACATTTGGATAAAAGTGTTGTTTAGACAAATTCGAGGGTTTTACAATATTGTGGTTAATTTTTATGAATTTTGAACGTAAAGACTTGATGAGAATTGTTCAAACTTGTGCTAAAGCTTTGATTAAGAGCAAGTGTTGAGTAATTGTGAAAAGAGTGATTTTGAGGTAAGAGACCTTACATAAATTTCGTAGTAAAAAGGATTTGAAAAATGATGGTTTGGGAGTACATCGATGGAGTGCTACATTTGTAATGAAATAGTGATTGTAAAAGATCCGATAAAGACATTGTATAGTGTAAAATGAATGTTTTTCCTTGAGGGAAATTTTGGGAAAAATACTGATTGAAACTAAAAAGTGAAAGTGATTTATTTTAGTGAACGAGTGCAAAGTGAAACTCAACTATTGTTTTTATTTATTTGTTTTAGGGGTTGTGGAAGGAGGTGAAATCGAACCTAACTTGGAAGCTAAACCTTACTATTTCGGTGAGTTTCCATGCTTGTTATGTGTTTATGTGAAATTGATTGCAATTGTGTTTAGTGAAGTGATTTTGAAGTGAAACATAGTTTTCGAACCCTCCGATGGGGTGGTGTGTACTTTATCGCACTTACCCTCATTTGAGTGGAAATAATCGTGAAAGTGTTTTGAAAGGATTTATTGTGAAAGTGTAGTGTAATGATTGATTGTAAAAGTGATATGTAATGACTTATATGCATAAGTGAAATGTCGGGAATTCCTGAGACCTATAGGTAAGACTTTCAACTCGAGCCGGAGGTTAGGCCTAGACCGAGGAGAAAGGTCGAGCCATAGGGTTCTTTAAGTGAAATGAAATGTACTCTGGATTTGGCATAAGGACTCGTCCCTAATACTGGAGAGTACACAAACTAAGTGAAGTGAAGTGAAGTGCAATGATACAAAGTGTTAAGTGTTTGGAGTCGGGCCCGGTGGGGGTTTCGGAGGAGTAAGGAGTAAGTGAAGATCTACATGGTTTTAATTGTGAAAGTTGACGGAGTGTCAACTACTCGGATCGTGGATCTTAGCCCCTGAGGGTTACCCGTATCCTACCATTGTGCTGTTTAATGTTTACTTATCTGGTTTATTTCGATTATGAATTTTGAAGTGAAATTTCATAAGTGCTAAGTGAATTGCATGCTTTTTGAAACTCACTGGGCTTTTTAGCTCACTCTTTCCAATTTGTTTTCCTTAACAGGGATTGAGAACCCAAGTGAAGGAATCGACCTTTAGATTAAGGGTTTGCTTTTGTGATTGGTATGACAAACTCAAATTGTGATCTTGAGAGCTTTTGTATTGTGCGAATTTAATGTTTATGTAAGTGCGATATGTAAATTGAGATTCTAAGAATGGTAAAGGTATTTGGAAAATTATTGTTGAGTTTAGATTTGAGATTGGAATGTTAGTTTGGAGATTTAGTGATATTCATGTGAGTGAGTCCTGGCGAGAGTTAGGCAGGTGGCCCACGGATACCTTAGGGTACACCCTAGGAAGAAGTAGGGCTGTCACAAGTGGAGAATGGAAGAGAAATTGAGTTTGGAAAGTTTAAGACATAATGCTTACTTGGTTTGATAAATAATCTCTTGGAAAGTTGTAGTAAAATTTGTGCCACATGGCAAGTTCCTAATGAAATCACATTTCATGCTTCTAAATCTTTCATTAAACCAACCATCTTTCACTTCCAAAAATACCCTTCTATATTTTAAGTAATCCAATTAAATCCTAACTTTCACTTTTCAGAAATACCCTTGTCCATTTCAAACAATTCCAATGAAAACATAGGTCATTTCTTGAAATTAGAGAAACATAATAAGTCTTGAAATCATTTTTCTAATTCACTAAGAAATTCAATTCAACCAAAGTAGAAAATATATAAACAAAAAATGTTTTGAAAGCACCTTGAATTTTCGGGGTGTTACATATCTCACATTATTCAAGAATATGGAATATATGCTCTCTCTAATGAGATTAATATTTTACTTATTACCAAAATATAACACTTAATGAATAGATACATTGAATCATCCATTTTAGATCTTTCAAATTATTAAGATTTATTAAATACATTTTAATAAGTGACCTTAATGAAATAACTCATGTACTATTAGAGGTGATGTATCTTTATAGATTATTTATTTTCCTTCCATACTTCATATTATATCCAATTTCTAATGATATATGTTACTCTGTTATGTGTAATAAATTGAGAGAATCAAAGTATAACTATTCACATTCAAGATAATTAGGATTACTTACACACATAATATATGGAGAATACATCATTGACAATCAAATAGTTGTCTATGTGCTACTTTCTATGCTAATTAATCTAGTGAACTTGATTTTCTTGTCAAGCACTTACACAATTAGTTTTAATGTCACTACTACTCGCGCTGACTTTTAGCAGCTGACGAACCAACACCAATGTCATGATGGTTGCTGTGACGCCCCCACCTCTCCCAAGGGCGAATCCAAGGGTATCAGCGGGACGCCTGCCTAGCTCTCGTCAGGACTCACTACAAAATCCAAAATATAATTACAAACATTCATTCCTAAAACCCTAATTAACGTCCAATCAAAAATACTAATTAACTTACAAGAGTAAATCCTCAATAATTTCTATCAAAATTACAATAATAGTAACTTCAAGTACAATAAACCATTAACTTCACAATGAATATCAATCCGATACAAAAAATAGAAATCCTACCAAAGAAACTAAATCCTCGAACTATGATCCCCACTTCAAGACCTGTTAAGGAAAACAAATATATTGGGGTGAGCTAACGCTCAGTGAGGCCAAGAAAGCATACACGCAACCAAGATAGAGCAATACTTTAACAATTAAAACAATTTAAAGAAAACAAGCAATAATTCACATAAGGCAATTTAATAAAACCATATAAAGGATACAGGTGGACACGGGTGGTAGAGGTGTCAACCGTCCTCAAGGACGTAGCACTTACCCCCGATCCAAATTTTTGCATTTTTCCACAGTCATATCCGATCCATGGGCTCCGACTTTCAAATCAAGATGTTGATACTCTATCAACCACACTCTCACATCCTGTAGAGACCACTTGAAACCCTCACCCATCTACTTACACCCCCTGTACCGGGCCCACTCGTCAAAATATGTAAAGTTGGTAATACTCGAGTATACCTTGGTCAGCGAGCGCACTCCAACCGACATAACACTTTTAAGACCCATGATTCACCAATCCCTCGACCAAGACCCTATTGCCGGCCGAAGTGAAAGGTTTCCGATGGGGTTTGGGTGTCCTCACAATTTTCAATAGCAATAACAATCATTCAAGCAATTGTAATTCAAGTAACAATTGTTCAAGCAGTCAAACAATTGACAATTCAAGCAATGGAACTCACTTAGAAGCAATTCAATTATGGTGAGTGTGATAAAGTACACGCTCACCTAGGCATACAATCATGCTTTTCAAATCATTTACATTAATTAGAGCATTAATAATAGGCACTTGGAAACTCACCGAAGTCCCGTAAAACAAGTGAACGAGCAAGAAGCTTAAATTTTGGTAGTCGGGCCAACTTCCGCAACCTCTTGATCACCTGAGCCAAAATGGAACTATCACTTTTAATTCAAACGGTTAAAACTTAAGATTTAACCTAACTCTCCAAGTTCACTCAACTAAAGCTTCTTTCTCAGGCCATAACTCACTCAATATACATCAGAATTGGGCAAGTCTTAAAGCTACAAAAACTAGATTCAACATACTTAAAATCAATAGAAGACATCGCTTGAAGATTCCTGAAGTAGGTTGAGCTAAAACGAACCAGAAAACCCAGCACAACAACAAAATAGGAAAATCAAGCTGGTGGATCAGCCATTTTTTCGATTTTTATGGTATTGATAGGAAAAGAACTAGCATACAATCTTTATACCATTAGAAATCTTGTGAAGTCTAGTTTCGGACGCCACTGAAGACGCTCAATTTTGACTCCCGAGCAAAGAGTTATAGCCGACAGAAATACCGAAGGTTGACAAGACTGATGGCCAAATTTTCCAGATTTGAAAAGCTGTGTTTGGAACAACATTTGGGCATCAAAATGCCATTTAAAAATTACCAAATTTTGTACACTAAAACTTCACTAGATAGACTATGTGTGTACCAAATTTAAGCCAAAAACTCGCACGGGAAGATAACTTTTTAAATGGCCAAAGTTTGCGAAAATCTTAGAACTTAAACTGCCAGATTTTCTTCCTTTTCATTTTCAAACATTTTGCTTAACTAAAACAGCCCCAAATCACTCAAACATTGACACAAAAGATCTAGAAGTATTCCTTTATCAAATGGAAGCAAAATTTTGAATCAAAATGTTTCAAAAATAGGGCAATAGTTCGGCAAAGTACAAAAGGGATAAAATTCCAGATTTTAACTCAACAGTCAAGGGCCTTTGTTACACCAAATGAACTCACATTTGTAAAACATTTCACCAACACAGTGTAACATTTAAGCTTTCAAAACAACCAAGGAATCCACAAAAATAGAAATCCGAACTAAGCTTGAAAATAGCGAAGTGATCCAACAGCTTTTCAATAAAAATTTCCAAGTTTGATTCTTCACTTTTCTCAAGCTTTTGCCCAACGTTTTTATGCACCAAAAATGCTCAATTTTGCAAGGGGTCTAACCCTCATCTAAACCATCATCTTAGCAGTGAATAACCATGAGAAGATAAAGAAATAATGGGGTTAAAACAGGGCAAAATGATCTCAACAACAACCGGCAATTTTGAGCATTCAAATTTCCTGATACTTTCTTAGAAGAAGTTTCGGTTTTGAGCAGTATTCTTTGAAAATCATAACTTGAGTTCTAAAAATCCAAAATTTTCAAATCTTATACCGTTGTAAAATAGACTCAATGAAATAAAACTCTCAAGAAGACACTTTTACAAGATTCAAATCAAAAACTAATCAAATTTTAGCTTAAATCTGCTATCATAGTGAAAACAAAGCACATCAGTCTTGCTTTTCAGTCAAATTTGAAAATTTGTTAAAATTCACAGAAATTGAACTAGCCCTTGAAATTTATACTTATAAAAGAACTCAGATTCTAGTTTCAAATTCAACAAATGGAACTCAATTCGGACCTTCCTGCGCCAAGTTACAATAGTTGTAAGTAGGCTGCATGACCAACTCTGATTTTCTGGAAATTCCAAATTCGAAGAACAACTTTGAGACATTATTTGAGTAATGAAATGGTCCTAGAAAAGCACCAAATTTTGTAGGAAACAACCTCAATATGTAATCTATGTTTTCACCAAATTTCAGCTAAAAACTCACACAGAAAGGCTGCAATCAAAGCAACCAAAAATAGGGCAGCATGCATTTCCTTCCTCTCGGTTTCTCTCCTCTTTTCCCTCTTTCATTTTTGACAACAACTCACCACATAAACACCTCACACACATACAAAACATCATCAACAGCCCCAAATTCACATGTGGTGGGATTTTATAGAGCCCACATTCAACCAATCAACAATATTACACTTATCATAGTTCAAAGCTACATAAATGGAGTCAAATGAACAAGATTATGAAAAAATGCACTACCTCTTCCTCCTCAAGAAGCTTGGCTTATGGTGGGTGATCTAGCTCACAAAACCCCTCAACTCCCAAGCTCAAACAACCGGTTATCCTCTTCTCCTAGCTGGACCAAGGTTCCTCCAAGATTTCTAACAAAGTCCTCAAGCTATTGATGGCTTCAATGGTGGCTATGTGTTGGTGGTTTTGTGAAGAATCAAGCAGAGGAAGTAGATGAAGAGGGGTGGCTGTTTTTTGGAGAGAAATTGGGGAAGAAAGGGGAAAGGGAAGCACCGGCCAAGAGGGGGAAGAAAGAAAGAAATGAGTGGTGGTGGTTGTTTTGACTTTTGAAGCTTTTGTGGGGAAAAATGGAAGAAATGAAAGAAAGTGTACTGATTAATTCACCCGATGCAATTTTACAATCATGGTTTCTCTCTTTATATATTCTGAATACATATTCTAACATTCGAAACTTATGTTTAGTAGTTGATCCTGGACCTGAGTGCGAAATTTAATCATTCAAACAGTTTAAATCGAGAACGTAATTTAAACGTGCAAAAATACATTTTAAATCTTTTTGCGTCGTTACAATTGATAAATGACATTCAAATCATTCAAACTAATTTAATGAAGTAATTTTATGAAAATATGGAATTTGGCAATTTTATAAATTAAATTGATGGTTAAACAAGGTTTTAAAATAAAAGGAAGTAACGTATGGCGTACTTGCAATTAAAATTATCTAAATTAATTATTCAGAGAAAATAATTAATTAATTAATTAATTAAGTTAATTAAAATAAATTTTCGGATCCTCACAGTTGCAAGCGTGGTACTTGGTTTATGCAAGGAAAACTAGGAAAACAATACTAATGAGTTGATATTGGTAAGCAAAAGGATGTGCCAATATTCTTTGACTTCTAGATGACTGCTATCCATCTACATTAAGTAGGTTCGAGGATTTAAAAATTGTGATAAAGTGATTGATAAAGAAAACTGATTTGTAGAGGAGATGCTTATAAGTTTGCTTACCACGAATTAAAATTTGAAGCATGAACCTTGATGGTAATATAACAATTGCTTGAAAATGTAGAGATTGCTTGAAATATAAAGACTAACTAAAATATAAAGATTGCTTGAAAATACAAATAGAAAGTTTAAACGAAAGGGAAATGATTGCAAGAAAGCTTGCGAAATCCTAAACTTAGCCTAAAAAATCTAAGAAAACTTCTAAATTGAGAGCATTTTCCTATAAAAACTACTATTCTTGAGAGAATTTCTTTGAGTTGTTTGTCATGTTGAAAGTTGGTGCCTATTTTGATAGAATCTCCAAGTATTTATAGTAGTATGCTTCTTTATTTGTAGTGGTAGTTACTGATAAACCTATTTCTCCTCTTATGAATTCATGATTCATTTGGTGGTCCACTCCCTTATTTCATGGGTTCAGTACTGATTTAGTGATGTATCTCTATGATAACTTTCTGCTACATCAGCCATATCAGCTAAAACATAGGTAGTGGGAGGTATCCACTTCCTTACTTTTAGGAATTCATAACTCCCACACCTCTAGTTTTTAAGACCATGATATGATGCATGCCTTTTAGTAAATTAGCTAGTATAATAATTCCTCTTTCTCCCTTTTATGTTCACACATATCAGCAGATGTTCGTGTATGTCAGCGGATGTGTGAAAATTAGCCATCATATCAATTAGTGATTAGTCTCAACAAGATGTTGCTCATTAGTTCCTATCTACCGATAATTGATTAGTTCTTCTTACTTGTGTTTATCAGTCTTAAGTAGAAGCTACTAATAAATTCTTGACTGTCAATTTATAAGTGGTTGATAGCGAGTCAATTGTGCATTTAATTTGTTGATATTTGATCTGAATTTTAGCAACTTATTGGGCAAAGAATTGGGTTTCTGCTCATAATTGGTTTTTGTGTCAGTTACAGGCATTTGGTGTTTAAAGTGGTACTTAATGGTAAATTTCAGAAGACTTTTAAATCCAAGGCGTGCCTGTGTCAGGGAGCATGGAGCAAGGCTAAAGTGACGGGCCTCCGAAACTAAATTTCTGGACACTTGCTGTTATTTTTAAGGATGAATTGGAAGTCGATTTTGGGAAGGAAACGTTTTCTAAGCTGCATGGGTAGCAAATCTAGAAACAAGCTCCTTGCGATTGGAAACTCGCGCGATTGACCAGGAAACGATATTGAATAGTTATCAAATTCCATTTCTTCTTTAAAGCGGATTCCCCGAAACCCATTAAGACTAATATCTTTTTGTTTCCTCATACATAGACTAGAAGAGACTATTAGTAGGTATCTTTTATTCTTTTTTAAGGGAGGCAATTTAGGGGTAGTATTTTAGTTTTGCTTCCGTCGTCACTCGTAGCGAGAGATTAGTACTTTGCTTTTCGTTTCTTTTTAATTCCAATTTTTCCCCTTTGCAATTGAAGTTCCTCTCCATTACAAGATTGTTGCTTCCTTCTTTCGTCTGAATTACATGAACTCTTTGGATTGTTTTGTCGAGATGAGGCAAGGCTAAACCAAATTTCCTAGTTGAGGAATAATCAAGACTTGGTGCACAACAATTGTAAGATTGTTCTAATTATCTATTTTTAATTTCTACGTTCATGGGTATTTAATTATTCTCTATTTTTCCCTGAGTTATTATTATTTAGATTTATTGGATAATTAGGCCTGTTGTTCAATTGTCTAAATAATTGATAGCCAATTAGGGTGTTGGCGCGTCGCCTTTAAGCATCTTGATTTGTGGCAAACGAGACAATTTCACTGCCTCGCAAGCGGTCTAATCTGGATCGTGAGAATAATTAATCTAGCCTAAATAAACCCGCATGTGTGTTTGTCATCTAGAATTGGGTCTTTCTAATTTCTAATGCTGTGACTACATTAAATCCTATGAACGTCTCTAGGGTTGTCTCGTTCACAAGAGGGTAGTTTATGAGCGTCTCTGGACTACTATAAAAATAAGAAAAGATTGGTGGTTGGACGCGTCGTTTGACCACTATAACCAATTTATTCGTGAACGTGTGAATATTTTCATGTATCTATGATCAGTTGTGTGCACTAGTGCCAAGATTAATTCCTTGATTAGGTTGTGTCAATTTATTGTTTATTGTGTTCTTTAATTACAGCACATCTTTAATTATTTGCTATATTCTCCAAACCCCCCAAATTCTTTGTAGGAAATAAATCACGCAATCCCTGAGGATACGACCCTACTCACCATTATACTTGAATTTATAGTCTTAGATTAGGTATTTTATTTTTGGCGGTTTGACACCCATCAAATTTTGGCGCCGTTGCCGGGGACTGGTGCTTGAATTATTTCCTAAAATTTTTTTTCTCCTTTATTTCTCCTCTATTTTTCTTACTAGTTGATTGCTACTAATTTTCAATGTTTTGGTGATAGATTGCACTTTGTTCCTAATTGGGTTAATGAGAGCTATTCTATTAGTGATCCTTGTTTAGATGATCTGGCTTCTCTCGTGCAAAAATTGAATGATGGACAGAAATCACAAGTCAACACTTGTAGAATATGTCAGTTGGATCATCTAACTGACTGGTGCCTGCTACTTCAAGAAGACATAGATGACCAAATTGGTGATGTTGGAGTATTTCAAAATCCATCTCCAATGATGTTTGATACTTATTCAAATGTGTATAGTCAAGGATGGTGGGATTACCCCAACTATAGCTATGCAGTGAGGCCAACATCTCAACTCTCATCCTTTAGTGGGGGAAGTTCCTTGGAAGATCTTGTTAAGAGTTTGGCCACAAGCACTGCTCAACTGCAACAAAGCACTGCTCAACTCCAGCAAAGTACTGCCCAGTTCCAACAAAGCACTGCTCAATTTCAGCTAGAGACAAAGACAAGCATTCGTAATTTGAAGAATCAAATATGTCTACTGGCAGCTACTGTGAGCCAAATGACGTCTCAGAATTCTACAAAATTGCACTCAGAGACCGTTGTCAATTCCGAACCAGATATGAGTGCAATTACCTTGAGATGTGGTGACGAATGGCAAGAGATTCAAAGGGAAGAATCTAAGTCTGTGGTTGAAGAGAAAACTAAGGAAGAAACAAGGGGACCCCAACCCATAGCCTCTCCAATGAAGAAATCCCAACTATGGTGACATCTCCTTCATCCCTAACTCTTATCTCTCATTCTATATTTTCTGTTAGTGAGATTGATTTTGTTATACCAGAAATTTTAAGTTTCATGATAGAGATAAGTTAGGAGTTGTAAAGACTATTAGGTTATTAATTGATTGTGATGAAGGAGTAAATAAAGAATTGAAACCATTACTTGCATGTTTGCAGCCATCCCCTAGTCAAAAGAAGAAAATAGCTCACGTGCTTAAAGATTTCTCTATTCATGATAAATATCATGAGTATGAGAACGATGTAATGAAAAGAGTTATATGATTTTATCCTCCATGACCAAGCATGGAAATGTCTAGTCAAAGACATTAAAGAAAGGCGCTGCTTGGGAGGCAACCCAAGGATTTAATTTTTCGTTCTTCTCATTTTTAAGTTTTCCTTTATTAATAGTTTTTCCTTTATTTTTGACTGTGTTTTAGTGGTTGGAGACAGGAGACTTCATCTTGCAAGGCGCACCCACGCTTTACAGGGGTCCGCTGATAAGACAATGCAACAGTTGGATGCCAGAAGACCACAGCTTCTAAGCCATGCCCACGCTTTCTAAGCGAATGTCAGGCGCACTTGTTAGGACAAGGATCATAGGACTCTAGCTTGCAAGGCGTGCCCACATCTAACAGGCCCGTTTGAAGCCAGTGCAGGGAAGCGATGGGCAGAAGACTCATGCTTCTACAGCGTGTCCACGCCTTACAACGGATAGGGTGTATACCAAAAAAAAAATTCCCTCTTTTATTCTAATTCTTTTTATCTTATTCCTTACAGCATCTAGTATCCGTATTCATTGTTTACTATGACTTTTGAGTCTCTTGTGTTCCAAATTTAAGTGATGATTGGACATCAACTCAAGCATTTTCATCCTTCAACCTCCTCCGGTGCTTAATTATCTAATCAGCGGAGTCCTCTTATTTTTCTTTTACTTTTTATTTTCATCCATTGAGGACAATGTCTGATTTAGGTGTGGGGAAGGGGATATTTTCTCAGATATATATATTTTTTCAAAATTTTTTTAGTTTTCCACACTTTTTGCAATTTCTTAGGATTTTGTTTTGTTGTGAAAAGTAAGAAATATGCAAGTATGATTAGTGAAATTTTTGCTAGCATGAGTATTATATTTTTCTTGCAATTGATTCAATTGATGGATGTACAAGATTTGACAAATTTTTAGCGATTGGTGAGCTTTTGAGCCTAATGAGCATTTCATTCATAAATTGCTCTAATTTCTTTCATTGAGTGATATCGCACATGGTTAGATTATTCGAGAACATGTTTTGTTATGCATGTCGAGACCATGTTGTTGAATTTGATGCTTGAAAATGATAAGGGCACTTAGGTTTACCCCTTTTGACTTTCTAAAAACCTGTCCCAATTATATTTTCCCCTAGTTGACCATGTTTGAATCTAAGCCTTTTCATTGTTTAAAAACCCTTTGAATTACCCTTAGTCCAATTTTTGTTTGTACCTTCTTGTTTGAACCCTGTGTCAAAGGAATGCCTTAATTTTATTGCGTGTTGATTTCAATTAGTGGTACAAGGGTATGGTTGAAGCTAGCAAGTGTGTTTATGTTTCATTTTTAGTTATGTCTTGTTGAAAAAAAAAAAAAAAAATGCAAAAAAAAAAAGAGAAAAATAAAAAATGCAAAAAAAAAAAGAATAGAAGAAAATGAAAAAAGAAGTTGTGAAGCGTTCATATATATATATATATGTTGTATTGTGGTAGTTAGGCAAAGTTCAGATTGTGTTATCACTTGCAAAGCTTAACTTGATATGCTTTGGAGGACTTGTGCAAATGAAGAAGACAATTGAATCATGCAATGGATTGTTGGTATTTCCTTTGACGTGTTTAGCCTAAATTTTCCTTTTTTATCCAACCCTTTACCTAAGCCTCATTACATCCCTTGTTAAAGATCCTTTGATTTTTCTATTGAATTCATTTTGAGTGGTGGAAATATGATATATTAGCAAGCCTATGGTAATATCTTTCCATGTTGTTGATTTGAGCACATATGTCCCTTTAAACACTTTTGAGTGGTGAGAGATACACTAATATCCGTATGAGAAGTTGAATCTTCTGCATCCTGATTGTGATGAAGTTGTTGAGAAGATCTGATACTTGTGTTAGTTTATTGTGCTATGAAGTACTTGTTATCTTGATTGTGATAGTAAATGTTTGAGGACAAGCATTGTCTTGGTGTGGGGTAATTTGATAGCGAGTCAATTGTGCATTTAATTTGTTGATATTTGATCTGAATTTTGTCAACTGATTGTGCAACGAATTGGGTTTCTGCTCATAATTGGTTTTTGTGTCAGTTACAGGCATTTGGTGTTTAAAGTGGTGCTTAATGGTAAATTCCAGAAAACTTTTAAATCCAATGCGTGCCTGTGTCAGGGAGTATGGAACAAGGCTAAAGTGACGGGCCTCCGGAACTAAATTTCTGGACACTTGCAATTATTTTTAGGGACGAATTGGAAGCCGATTTTGGGAAGGAAACGTTTTCTAAGCTGCGTGGGCAGCAAATCTAGAAACAAGCTCCTTGCAATTGGAAACTCGCGCGATTGACCGGAAAACGATATTGAATAGTTATCAAATTCCATTTCTTCTTTCAAGCGTATTCCCCGAAACCCATTGAGACTAATATCTTTTTGTTTCCTTATAGGTAGACAAGAAGAGACTATTAGTAGGTCTCTTTTATTCTTTTTTAGGGAGGCAATTCAGGGGTAGTAGTTTAGTTTTGCTTCCGCCGTCACCGATAGCGAGAGATTAGTACTTTGCTTTTCGTTTCTTTTTAATTCCAGTTTTTCCCCTTTGCAATTGAAGTTCCTCTCCATTACAAGATTGTTGCTTCCTTCTTTCGTCCGAATTACATGAACTCTTTGGATTGTTTTGTCGAGATGAGGCAAGGCTAAACCAAATTTCCTAGTTGAGGAATAATCAAGACTTGGTGCACAACAATTGTGAGATTGTTCTAATTATCTATTTTTAATTTCTACGTTCATGGGTATTTAATTATTCTCTATTTTTCCCTGAGTTATTATTATTTAGATTTATTGGATAATTAGGCTTGTTGTTCAATTGTCTAAATAATTGATAGCCAATTAGGGTGTTGGCGCGTCGCCTTTAAGCATCTTGATTTGTGGCAAACGAGACAATTTCACTGCCTCGCAAGCGGTCTAATCTGGATCGTGAGAATAATTAATCTAGCCTAAATAAACCCGCTTGTGTGTTTGTCATCTAGAATTGGGTCTTTCTAATTTCTAATGCTGTGACTACATTAAATCCTATGAGCGTCTCTAGGGTTGTCTCGTTCACAAGAGGGTAGTTTATGAGCATCTCTGGACTACTATAAAAATAAGGAAAGATTGGTGGTTGGGCGCGTCGCTTGACCACTATAACCAATTTATTCGTGAACGTGTAAATATTTTCATGTATCTATGATCAATTGTGTGCACCGGTGCCAAGATTAATTCCTTGACTAGGTTGTGTCAATTTATTGTTTATTGTGTTCTTTAATTACTGCACATCTTTAATTATTTGCTATCTTCTCCAAAACCCCCCAAATTCTTTGTAGGAAATAAATCACGCAGTCCCTGAGGATACGACCCTACTCACCATTATACTTGAATTTATATTCTTAGATTAGGTATTTAATTTTTGGCTGCTTGACACCCACCAGTGGTAAATATTGCCCCAAGAAGTACATCATAATAAATACGATCTACTATTTCCTTCAAAAGAAGAACCATAATATGTACTAATTTATCCATATTGATAGTATCCTTTTTATTAATACCATTCTAAGAGATTTTTAAGAATGAACCCTACTTAAATGTATCTAATTATCAAACATTATGATTATATGCATTTAGGTATAAGTTTGTTCTAAAAACTTTATCTATTTAATAGGAACAGGAAGATGGTTAATAAGATAAAATGTCATTCATTATACATAAATAGTTCAAAATATATCTCTAAACTCTAGACTTGGGGTATAAAACTAACAGAAAGTGTAAGTGTTCTTCAAGTCTGAGAATAGAGAGATAGCTTTTGTAATAAAAGAAAATCCTATACCTATATGAGAAATAGGGATGGCGACGGTTTAGTTTTAAATTGGAATCGGACCACCGGTTTATTGAACTGGAACTGAAACCGGATTTGAGAAATTGAAACCAGAACCATAACCATGACTAAAGGTTAAGATTCAGGATCACAAAAAACTTGAATCGGAATCAAAATCGGAACCAGCGGCTCAAGACCCATTCAAAACGTCTAATAACACATTTGTATCCTGAGTAGTTGGGTCTCTTTGATTCAATTTAAAATTCAATTTTAACAGTTAGCACTCAACACCAATAGCATTTGTTTTAGTCCACTAACTTATTATTCCAATTCATTAGCAAATATAACAATAACTGATTTAGGTCCAAATCCAATATAATCAAAGTGTTAAAGTTAAATTAATCAAAGTACTAAACAAACACTTCATGATATTTTGAGTTTGACTAGCCATTATGACAAATTCATAAAAAGTTATTTTTTTTAAAGATTAAAAACAAGCAGTCACTAAATCAAAAAATAGCAATTTGCCAAATCGAGAATACATGTATTTTTCTTTTTCCTTGCTAAATGATGATATAATAAAATTTCATAATTTTTCTACATCCGTTGTCATATTTAGTTAAATTCAATTTGTAATAATAAGTATTTTAACATAACCAGAAGAATTGGAATCAGAACTGGAATCGGAAGAAATCGAAACTATAATCGGATTAGAACCGGAGGTGTAGGAACCGTAACCGTAACCGTCCCTATAAGGGTTGGTTTAGATTCCACCTTCCAAAAGAACCAGAACAGTACATTTTTAAACTAGAATTGGCTATTCTAGAGCCGTAGTCATGTCTAATAAGAAAATCTTTCTTATGCATTTGAGCTTTAAGTTTCAACTGCCTATTTTCGATATTAATGTGATTTAAGTGGAGAAGCTACAGATATGTGAAGCATATTGTATAAGGTGTCTATGCAATGGTTAGTGGTAAAATGACCTTTTAACCCATGAGGCTCCATGTCAGTGAAAGCTATATTGGTATCAAAGTCTAACCATGGAGTGAAATGACTTTTTTTGCCAATAAACGATATGCAAAAGACAAAGGAACAATATACTATTCGAATAAGCTCGTCTCTTGGACAAACTCTCTTTCATCTTTCTCAGTTTTGTTGAAATGTATAGCCACCGCATAATGGCCCCAATTGATGAGGCAACACACAATTGCGCAGCAACTCCTCCATGTTCAGCACCCATGGCCTTCTTTCTTCTTCCATTTCTCATCGGGTTTATGAACCCATGGCTATTAAATATGTTGCCGTATGTAGAATTCTTTTGTGCAGTGTGTTTGGTCACTGATATGGGTTTTCCATTGAGCTGAGGTGTGTCTGATATACCATTGTTTGCTACTATTTTCCTTTTTGCCTTTGTTCATAGAAATCAATTACCATGTTTTCTTGCAAATTTGCTAAGATTAAAAGTGACTAGGTATCTAATTGTGTGAAATTAGTTCAGTGATATTAAGATGCACCTAAGAAATGCCACTGCAATCAATATTCCTTAATATAGAACATGTTGTGGATTAATTTCCTTTTAACTTCAACCTCCGAATTGCATCTATTGCTTCATTAGCTATTGGCACTCTAAATTCATCAATTTGGCATGTTTTAGGATTTTTTTTCTTGAAGTTAATTATTATTTTTTCCCGTTTGTCCGGTAGGTTGAAACTATTCTTATCAAGATCAAGTTTTCCCAGCTTTATTTTCAAACATGTTAGTTCATTTTCTAGTTTTCCTCTAACTTGCTGATTAAGTTGCTTTAATTTTGTTAAAACAAATTCATGGGATGCATTTGCTGTGAAATTTATGCTAGTTTGGAAATTTCCCTTACACCTGAGTTGAGTATTATGTGCTTCAATTCATGTATCTGGACAAATTAGAAAACTTATGATGCTATTTCTTTGCTGTATCATTAGTCAGAGCACAATGCTTAGCGAATTTGAATATGTGTTGCACAATATTTTGATTCCTAAGAATGAATTGTGTTGCAATTGGCTGATGTCCAAGTTGTGCATCACTTGGTCGTTTGTTTTTGTGGAGATTTTTTGGTGAGTGTGGATTAGGCATTTGGTGTATTGGATTTTGGTACATTTCTCATGGAGAGTATTTGTATTTTCTAACATATACCAGTAGTTAAACTTCTTAACAATCATGTTTGGGGACAATTTGTTACTGGATCTCACCTCATGTTTTAGTATTTAAAATTCAAATTAGCGTTGGACTATTAATATCAATTTCAAGTTGGCTTGTTTCTATGACGAAGTACCTATAGGCTTTTCGAGTGTTGATTTCTGGCATTGTTTAAATGACACCACTTACTTTGGCATTTGCAGACCTTGAGAAATATATTCCGGACCTCCATGTGTTGATAACTACCCCATTCTATTTAATATTGACAGGTCGAATTCATGTTCGAACATAATATTGATAAGCTTTTGGTTTAGGATTCTTTCCATTTCTTCAGGTTTATGTAAACCTGAAGTTGCAACCTTTTTGTTAGTTTTTCCAATTTTGTCGCAGCAAACTACTATGAATCCAAACACTGATGTTTGAAAAGTGGCTCAACAAAAAGTTCAGCATAACAAAAAGGCTAGACAAATATATGCCTCTTTGTCTAAGGAGCAGAAAGAAATCCAACTACAAAAATGTTGTGATACCTATAAAAACAAAAAAGAAAAGACAAACACCACTCCCTTCTGGCCCATAAGATTGAGAGCAAAAGGTATAGCAATGTATAGAGTACATTTCAGCAAATATATAAATACCCACCTATATTTATAATAAACTGAAATACTCCTACTTTCCAAACTATCTTTTCCTCTACCTCTATGCTCAGATGATGAGCATCCTGGTCACAAGCAATCGCTAGAGCAGGCTTTTCACATTTGTGAACCAGACTGTGGACATAAACACCACAGAGAGACAGGTTATTATTCTAACCTCCTTTTGTTGAGGGTATTGTGATGCCATAGAGGCCTGACATCTTTATAATATGTTTAACCTCTGGAGACAAAATTGATGGTAATCAAAGACAAAAGGAGCATGTGTCAGAATTTTCAACATATCACAAAGGTCAACCACTTGTAAATAAAAAATTTTTAATTCATAAAAATCCAAAGATATATTACAAGAAACCTACAGAATATATTAGTTAACATACTATGAAAAATATGTAGGTTCCACTTCTAAAGCTCGGAGACCAAAAAAGTTTGAGCATTCTGATGCGAAACAATCTTTAGGTGTAGTTATTGTTTCTTGGTGCTAATAAACACTATGAACCTAGATTTTTCCTTAACTATTAGGTAACACTAAACACCTTATTTGCCGATGCTGTAGACCAACCACTCATCTGCAACTCCTGCTACAGCTTGCTTTCTGAAGCAATGGAGGATTTAACAGCTTTGCAAAAGAACTGATGACTGATGTTGATAGGTTTTGAAAATTCCCAATAACAACTTCACATATAACAACATTTGAGAATTGTACACATAGGATATTTAGTTGAAACTAAACCCCCAAAGGAAGCTGTACAAATATTAAGGCGAAGGCGTAAATAGAATTCAGGTTTAGTTCTTCTACTCCAGAAATTTTCCACTAACCATGGGGAAAAAAGGATGTAAAACTTGAACATATTAAAAACCATACTAATGACATTTTTGATTCATTCATATAGTGAGACACTATGTGGATGACCAAAATGCTTCGATAAGAAAAGAAGAGAAGCCACATAGACAACGTGAAAGGATGGTCAACGGGATTGAGGCATTAGCTTCGATAAGCTTAGAGGCCGATAGATTACCAAAGCAACAAAGTTGCAAGTATTGCGGAGCTAAAAAATTTTATTCCGAGTCTGCAAATTTCTGTTGCTCTGATGGAGAAGTAGTCTTAGAAGAGAATAAAATATCAGACATATTAATAGAGCTATTCATTGGTGAAACCCAAGAAGCAATTTGTTTCAAAACCTATGTAAGAACATACAACAGTATGCTCGCTTTCACCTCTTTTAGAGTTAACTATGACAAGTCACTTTGCAAAAGAAGAAATGGAACATACACTTTTAAAATTCAAGGCCAAACATATCATTTTATAAACCAATTGATTAATCATGGAGGATCAGGAATGTTCTTCCAGTTATACTTTCATGACACTGAACATGAAGTCGCAAACCCAATGGTTTTTTCAACAAAGCTAACTGAGAGCATAGTGGTGAAACCTATGGAACTCATGAAAAGTAACCCTTATGCTTGCTTGTTCCATAGTTTGAGACCTGTTCCAGACTTGGATAATTATCAAATTGTGCTCAAATCTTATTGTCAAACTGACCAGTGAGTCTTCAATAAGTCGACAGTATCCCAAGTAGCTGCACTGTGGGTTGAAGGCAAGGTTCGCCGTCTCGTCCGAGGCGGATATGACTCGGGCGAGTCGTAACTGGATCGAAGCTGACTGATACGATACCGATCCCCGAATCAAAAATTTAACAATCTCGGAGTTGACTCGCACAATATCGGCCGATAATCACCGAGTTATATCAGTGACACAAGAAATCGCCCAAAATCACCGAGTCATATCCGAGTCAACTCGGGAATCCAAGAAAGCAGACAACACATTCATAAAGTTGAATACCCCAACAATTCAGAAGAAACAAATTCTTTCCAAAGCAAATTGAACGGCTTTACAATCATCTTCAGAAAAGTTATTTTTACAGCAAACACAAACTATCCTACCTCTGTTTTTCTCAAACAGAAAAAGGAGATTTTTTTTCCTGATAAAAGCTGTACATCAGAAAGAAGACAAGCAAATTGGTTGGGAAACTATTAACTTACACTCCGATTTCATTCCATCTCCATTTTTCCTATAGCAGCAGCCAACAAAAATTAATTTCAATCCCATCTCCACCCTCTTGCCTTTGCCTCTATCTTCGAAAAATGAGGCGCGGAGAGTCGTAGGGAGTGAGAGTGAAAAGCCTTCACTGAGTCCTACCTTCTGCCTTGCCCTCTGTTTTTCACTGCAAAACTAAGTGCTGGTGTGGTGGTGTGAGAAGGGAGAACCGGAGAAGCAGGGAGCTTTCAGATTGGGACTTTTTGTGATTGGAAGGAATAGGGTGTCGGTGGTGGAGGTGTTAATTGGTCTTTTGGGCCTTTTGACTTCCAACTATTGGGCTTTGAAAATGTAATGTGATATTTCACTTTGAATTTTGTAGCTTTTAATGGTTCATTTTGACATTTTGAAGATTTTTTTTTTCCAAGCCCACTTTGATTTGACCTAATGGAAGTAAATATTCAGCAAAGATTTGTATATTTATTTATATTAGTTTCTTCATGTATTTGTAATTGTTGATAATTTTGTAACATTATTTAGTAGTTATTTATTTCTTTTGTTGTATCCAACTAAACACCTGCTACTTCCTATTGAGATTCTTATCATTATATAAGATATGATTTTATTTTTATATTTAATTTTTGATATCATATAAAATACGATTAGAAGGCACACTTGATGTTAAAATCATTTACTGCTAATGCTGTAGGTCTATGGTTATGGCAAGTATATATGATAATATAGATATTTAATAAATTTAATTTGATAATTCTACTTGTTATGGTATTTTCTATTTTTAGTAATTTTTTCAGATTTTTTAAAAATTTCTATGAACTATAATCGCATCAGATATTTGTTGGATATCTGCTTGGGATGTAACCCGGCTGACCGCGACGGCGAACCATGGTTGAAGGTGAAAACCCACAGGATAGCTATGCTATATTCAAGTATACACAAAAGTGGGTCAAAGCCATAGAATTCAATACTATACACAAAAATGTTCTTGTACCGTGCGCTACTAGCTGCAATTAGATCAAAGGGATTCATAACCTTGGCAACAGCCTCTTGTGGAGTAGCTACTTCTATCTTACCTGAAGGTAGAATAGCTCACTCACAATTTAAAATTCCTTTGGATATGAATCCTGAAAACATGTGCAAAGTAAGCAAAGAAGTTCATTGGCAAAGTTACTACAACAAGCTAAATTGATAATTTGGGATGAGGCACCTATGACACATAGATCAGGAAT
Source organism: Gardenia jasminoides (assembly GCA_013103745.1). Classification (NCBI taxonomy): domain Eukaryota; kingdom Viridiplantae; phylum Streptophyta; class Magnoliopsida; order Gentianales; family Rubiaceae; genus Gardenia; species Gardenia jasminoides. The sequence continues at coordinate 33,859,101 of CM023095.1, forward strand.
TGAGGGAGTCGACTGTTTGCCTAAAGACCTGATGGATAACTCAGAATTGTTTGGGTCAAAAGTGATGGTATTTGGTGGTGAATTTAGGCAAGCTCTTCCTATAGTTGTAAAAGGGTCAACATCAGACTTCGTCGAACCTGGCCTCATAAAATCTTATATTTGGCCTAGTCTCCACAAATTAATATTGAAGAAAAACATGAGAGCTAAGTCAAATCCTGATTTTAGCAAGTATCTTCTATGCATAGGTAATGGAACAGAAAAAACAATGAAAAATGATAGTTCTTAGATCCCAATACCATTGCCCATTCGCTATACAAATGAAAAGAAGATTCTGTAGGCGAATTGATTAGAGCTGTGTATCCTAACTTGAACATATTTTCTGAAAATACTATCTCATTAATGAATAGAGAAATTTTGACCACAAAAAGTGATTTTGTAGATGAGATCAATGAAAAGCTGATATACGAATTTTCTGGGACCCCATTTGACTATGTGAGCAGAGGTAACTGCTTAGATAGTTCGCAACAAGTAATTTTAGAGGACTTCATGAATAGCCACACTCCAAATAGGTTTCCTCCATATTGCTTAACTTTGAAAGAAAATGCACAAATAATGTTGCTGAGGAACATTGACCCACTAGAAGGTCTATGTAATGGAACAAGACTTCTATGAAAATCACTTAAGCAAAACATTATAGATGCCCTCATAAGCTCTGGTGAATTTGCTGGCAAGCAAGCATTTCTACACAAGATTTGCTTTCAATTTGAAAATGACCCTAATTATCCTATATCTTTTGAAAGAATGCAATTCCTTATTAGACTTTGCTTTGCAATGGTGGTGGGTGTCAAACCGCCAAAAATAAAATACCTACTCTAAAAATATGAATTCAAGTATAATGGCGAGTAGGGTCGTATCCTCAGGGATTGGGTGATTTATTTCCTACAGAGAGTTCGGGGGGTTTTGGAGAAGGAAACAAATAATTAAAAAGATAGAAAAGCTGAAATTCTAATTAAGCAAGACGCAGGAATTAAATAAATCACAAGAAACAATTACTTAACACAACCTAGTCAAGGAATCAATCTCGGCGCCAGTGCACACAACTGATCATAGATACATGGAAATATTCATACGTTCATGAATAAATTGGTTATAGTGGTCAAGCGACGCGCCCAACCACCAATCTTTCTTTAATTTTATAGTAATCCAAAGACACTCATAAACTACCCTCTTGTGAACTAGACAACCCTAAAGACGCTCACAGGATTTAATGTAGTCATAGCATTAGAAATTAGAAACCCCCATTTCTAGATGACAAACACACATGTGGGTTTATTTAGGCTAGATTAATTATTCCTACGATCCAAATTAGACCGCTTGCGGCGGTGAAACTGTCTCGTTTGCCACTAATTAGGTTGCTTAAAGGCGACGCGCCAACACCCTAATTGGCTATCAATTATTTAGACAATTGAACAACAGGCCTTATTCATGCAATAAATCTAAATAATAATAACTTAGGGGAAAATAGAGAATAATTAAATACCCATGAACGTATAAATTAAATAGACAATTAAAACGATCTCACAGTTAATGTGCCCCGAGTCTTGATTATTCCTCAACTAGAAAATGAATTTAGCCACGCCTCATGTTGATGACGCCACCAATAAACTTCATGTAATCCGAATGGAAGTGGAAGCAACTAACGGAACTCGTCAATTCAATAAGGCAAAATTGCTGGAGAGAAAAATGAAAACCAACAAGTAACTACTAGTCTATTGTTTAAGCCTTTGGCGGGGAAGAAAACTAATTGAAGACAACTATCAATTAAAATATCTAGGCTAAGTGCAACAACGAAAAAAATGACGGAAGGACGAAAAGCGAGAAAAACTAAAAGCAATCTAATGTCTTGCTCCATCTCTCCGTGACCCATAAACAAGAAGAGACTAATAATATATAGTCTAGGTTAGGCCTCCTAAAAACAAGGGAAAGATTCCTTCTATTGATCACTAAACGCCGGCTCTTTAGGAAGCCAAGAGTACTAATCCCATATTGATTTGGGAATCCTGCGCAATAAGGAAAGCAATTCCAGTCTTCACACGAGTTTCCAATTTGCATAGGACTTTGCTTCCTACTCCGCTGGACAGCCCCTTTTGAAGACGTTTCCTTTCCACATTCGACTCCCAATTTTATCTCCAAGAATAACAGTTCGAAGCCCAAGAATTTAGCTCCACAGCCTGCCACCTCAGCTCTTCTTCTCTTCCTCTGGCACAGGCACGCCCTGGATGTACAAATCTTCTAGAATTTTGCCAACAAATGCCAATTTTTACACCAAAGGCCTACAAATGCCATAGAAACAATTTATCAGCAGTAACATAATTCCTTATGCAATAAATGATAGATATTAAGCCCAAATAGCCTCAATTAAGATATATAAATATCACCCTATCAAATTCCCCCACACCTAAACAATGCTTGTCCTCAAGCATTCACTATCACAATCAAGATAGCAAGTACTTCATAGCACAATAAACTAACACTAGTATTAGATTTTCTCAACAACTTCATCAAAATTAGGATGCAGAAGATTCAACTCTCACATGGATATTAGTGTATCTCTCAGGACTCAAAAATGTTTAAAGGGACATATATGATCAGATCAACAACATGGAAAGATATTACCATAGGCTTGCTAATATATCACATCTCCACCACTATATACGAATTCAATGCAAAAATCAAAGGGTCTTTAACAAGGGATGTAATGAGACTTAGGTAAAGGGTTGGATAAAAAGGAAAATTTAGACTAAACACATCAAAGGAAATACCAACAATCCATTGCATGAATTCAAATACATTTCTTCATCCAGATGATCTTTCCAAGGCATAACCATAAATTTTCCCAAAAATTAGCAAGTGCAAGCACAATCAAGGCTTGACCCAACTATCACAACACCACATATTTATAATAACAATTCATAACTCTTTTTTTTCCTTTTCTTCCTTCTTCTTTTCCATTTTTCTTTTTCTCTTTTTTTTTCTTTTCTTTTTCTTTTTTCATTTCCTTTTTTTTTTTTTTTCAACAAGACATAACTAATATAAACACACTTGCTAGCTTCAACCATACCCTTGCACCATTAATTGAAATTATCATGCAATAAAATTAAGGCATTCCTTTGATACAGGGTTCAAAACAAAGAGGGTTCAAACAAAAATTAATGGATTTAAGGGTAGCAAAATGGGCTATTAAACAAAGAAAAGGTCTAGGCTCAAACATGGTTAACTAGGGGAAATATAATCAGGATAGGTCTTTAGAAAGTCAAAGGGGTTAAATCTAAGTGCCCTTATCATTTTCATGCATCAAATTCAACAATGTGATCTCGACATGCATAACAAAGTAAGTTCTAGAATAATCTAACCATGTGCGATATCACTCAATGAAAGAAATTAGAGCAATTTTATGAATGAAATGCTCATTAGGCTCAAAAACTCACCAATCGCTAAAAATTTGTCAAATCTTGTACATCCATCAATTGAATCAATTGCAAGAAAAATATAATACTCATGCTAGCAAAAATTTCACTAATCATACTTGCATCTTTCTTACTTTTCACAACAAAACAAAATCCAAAGAAATTGCAAAAAGTCGTGAAAAACTTAAAAATTTTTCAATATATATATCTGAGAATATATATCTAAGAAAATATCCCCTCTCCCCTCCCCCACACCTAAATCAGACATTGTCCTCAATGGATGAAAATAAAAAGTAAAAGGAAAATAAGAGGACTCCCCTGATTAGATAATGAAGCACCGGAGGAGGTTGAAGGATGAAAATACTTGAGTGATGTCCAATCATCAATGAAATTTGGAGCACAAGAGACCTGAGAGTCACAGTAGACAATGAATACGAACACTAGATGCTACAAGGAATAAGATAAAAAGAATTAGAATATAAGAAAAAATTATTTTTGATTTTTTTTTTTTGTATACACCCTATCCGTTGTAAGGCATGGGCACGCCTTGCAATTGAGAGTCTTCTGATCCTTGTCCAAGCTTGGGCGTCTGACATCCGCTTAGAAAGCGTGGGCACGCCAGATAAGCAGAAGTCTTCTGATCATCACCTCTTTGCATTGCCTTCAGATGGACTCTCTGGCGTGGGCACGCCAGAGAAGCTGAAGTCTTCTGCCCATTACTACTGCAACATACTCAAAGATAATTGAAGGAAAAAAAAACTATTAATAAAGGAAAACCTAAAGATGAGAAGAACAAAAATTAAATCCTTGGGTTGCCTCCCAAGCAGCGCCTTTCTTTAATATATTTGGCTAGACATTTCCATGCTTGGTCATGGAGGATAAAATCGTATAGTTCTTTTCATTACATCGTTCTCATACTCATGATATTTATCATGAATAGAGAAATCTTTAAGTACGTGAGCTATTTTCTTCTTTTGACTAGCGGATGGCTGCAAACATGCAAGTAATGCTTTTAATTCTTTACTCATTCCTTCATCAAAATCAATCAACAATCTAATAGTCTTTGCAACTCCTAACTTATCTCTATCATGAAACTAAAAAATTTCTGGTATAACAAAATCAATCTCACTAACAGAAAATATAGAATGAGAGATAAGAGTTAGGGATGAAGGAGATGTCACCACAGTTGGGATTTCTCCATTGGACTTTTTCACTGGAGAGGCTAGAGGTTGGGGTCCCCTTGTTTCTTTCTCAACTTTCTCTTCAACCACAGAGTTAGATTCTTCCCTTTGGATCTCTTGCCATTCGTCACCACTTCTCAAGGTAATTGCACTCATATCTGGTTCGGAGTTGACAACGGTCTCTGAGTGCAATATTTTAGAATTTTGAGACATCATTTGGCTCAAAGTAGCTGCCAGTAGACATATTTGATTCTCCAAAATACGAATGATTGTCTTTGTCTCTAACTGAAATTGAGCAGTGCTTTGTTGGAGTTGAGCAATGCTTATGGCCAAATTCTTAACAAGATCTTCCAAGGAACTCCCCCCACTAAAGGATGAGGATTGAGATGTTGGACTCACTACATAGTTATAGTTGGGGTAATCCCACCATCCTTGACCATACACATTTGAATAAGTATCAAATATCGGTGGAGATGGATTTTGGAATACTTCAACATCACAAATTTGGTCATTCATGTCTTCTTGAAGTAGCGGGCGCCTGTCAGTTAGATGATCCAACTCACATATTCTACAAGTGTTGACTTGTGGTTTCTATTCATCACTCAATTTTTGCACGAGAGAAGTCAAATCATCTAAACAAGGATCACCAATAGAATAGCCCTCATTAACCCAATTAGGAACAAAGTCCACTCTATCACCAAAATATTGAAAATTAGTAGCCATCAACTAGTAAGAAGAATAGAGGAGAAATAAAGGAGAAAAAAAATTAGGAAATAATTCAAGCACCAGTCCCCGGCAACGGCGCCAAAATTTGGTGGGTGTCAAACTGCCAAAAATAAAATACCTACTCTAAAAATATGAATTCAAGTATAATGGCGAGTAAGGTTGTATCCTCAGGGACTGGGTGATTTATTTCCTATAGAGAGTTCGGGGGGTTTTGGAGAAGGAAACAAATAATTAAAAAGATAGAAAAGCTGAAATTCTAATTAAGTAAGACGCAGGAGTTAAATAAATCACGAGAAACAATTACTTAACACAACCTAGTCAAGGAATCAATCTCGGCGCCAGTGCACACAACTGATCATAGATACATGGAAATATTCATACGTTCATGAATAAATTGGTTATAGTGGTCAAGCGACGCGCACAACCACCAATCTTTCCTTAATTTTATAGTAGTCCAGAGACGCTCATAAACTACCCTCTTGTGAACTAGACAACCCTAGAGACGCTCATAGGATTTAATGTAGTCACAGCATTAGAAATTAGAAAGACCCAATTCTAGATGACAAACACACATGCGGGTTTATTTAGGCTAGATTAATTATTCCCATGATCCAAATGAGACCGCTTGCGAGGCGGTGAAACTGTCTCGTTTGCCACTAATTAGGTTTCTTAAAGGCGATGCGCCAACACCCTAATTGGCTATCAATTATTTAGACAATTGAACAACAGGCCTAATTCATCCAAGAAATCTAAATAATAATAACTTAGGAAAAATAGAGAATAATTAAATACTCATGAACGTATGAATTAAATAGACAATAAAAACGATCTCACAGTTAATGTGCCCTGAGTCTTGATTATTCCTCAACTAGAAAAGGAATTTAGTCACGCCTCATGTTGATGACGCCACCAATAGACTTCATGTAATCCGAATGGAAGTGGAAGAAACTAGCGGAACTCGTCAATGCAATAAGGCAAAATTGCTGGAGAGAAAAACGAAAACCAACAAGTAACTACTAGTCTATTGTTTAAGCCTTTGGCGGTGGAGAAGAAAACTGATTGAAGACAACTATCAACTAAAATATCTAGGCTAAGTGCAACAAGGAAAAAAAATGACGGAAGGGCAAAAAGCAAGAAAAACTAAAAACAATCTAATGTTTTGCTCCAGCTCTCCGTGACCCATAAACAAGAAGAGACTAATAATATATAGTCTAGGTCAGGCCTCCTAAAAATAAGGGAAAGATTCCTTCTATTGATCACTAAACGCCGACTCTTTAGGAAGCCAAGAGTACCAATCCCATATTGATTTCGGAATCCTGCGCAATAAGGAAAGCAATTCCAGTTTTCATGCGAGTTTCCAATTTGCATAGGACTTTGCTTCCTACTCCGCTAGACAGCCCCTTTTAAAGACGTTTCCTTTCCACATTCGACTCCCAATTTTATCTCCAAGAATAACAGTTTGAAGCCCAAGAATTTAGTTCCGCAGCCTGCCACCTCAGCTCTTCTTCTCTTCCTCTGGCACAGGCACGCCCTAGAAGTACATGGCTTCTGGAATTTTGCCAACAAATGCCAATTTTTACACCAAAGGCCTACAAATGCCACAGAAACAATTTATCAGCAATAACCTAATTCCTTATGCAATAAATGATAGAAATTAAGCCCAAATAGCCTCAATTAAGCTATATAAATATCACCCTATCAAATGGCCATTAATAAAGCTCAAAGACAGACCTTGGATTATGTTGGCATTTATTTTTGAGAACCTGTTTTCTCACATGGGTAACTATATGTTGCACTATCCAGAGCTAAAAGCAGCAAATGTGTTAAAATTTTGATTGTGCCTCCCATATAGGATTCAAGCTTAGATTATATGACTCCTAATATAGTGTACAAGGATGTATTGCAGCTTTCAAGTCAATAATTATTTGCACTCTACTGTACATTAACATAGTGTAGCTTTTGGTTATGCTATTTCAAAAGTTCTACTTGTTTTTTTTTATCTTAGCAGTAATAGAAGTATTTGATTTTTGTGAAATAGGTCTAGCACTGTGTAACAAATCCTTTTGAAATCCTTTAACTTCTTTGTAGTTATCCGCACTACTCTTGAAACGAAGAAAATGCAAGACAACTTGGCAAATTTCACAGAACTATAACCTCTCATGGACAATTGGACAGCTATTGTCCAAGCTATTGAAAAGCAAAAGGTCTAGGTTTCAAGGAATGGAAAACGCTATCAAAAGCTGGTGTTTGTTGATAGTTAGGTAATATAGCTTATTGGTGCATGCTTTTATACCATTCGCAACTATTTACTTACCATAATACTTATTTTATTCAAAATTGTAGGGACAAACTGCTCAAGCCTTGATTTATGCTGGGGATATAAATGATTTTCAGGAGATACTTTGAATCTTACAGAAGATATTATGTTTCCAATGCTAAGATTTAGAATGTGCTCCCAAGTAGGACTGCAAACGAGCCGAGTTTGGAGTTTATCGAGCATAGCTCGACTTGTTTATCTGTTGGCTCAAGCTCGAGCTCGAACTCGACAAGCCAAGAAAATTGAGCTCGAGCTCGACTCGAAAAAAAAAAGAACAGGCTTGAGCTCGACTCGACTGTGGCTCGCGAGCAGCTCGAACTCTAGCTCGCGAGCGGCTCGAACTCCTTGGCTTGCGAGCAGCTCGATTCCTTGGCTCGCGAGTAGCTCGATCTTTGGCTTGTGACCAGGTCGATTTTTTTTAAATTTAGGCTATCAAACAACAATTTGTCCACCTTTTCCTAGCCAAATTTGAGCATAATACCAACCTACAATTCAAGCTGCAATTGATTGTAGGTTTTCACTTGATCCTGATTAAAATAGGTCTACAAATTGTCCATCAATACAAAATAGAAATAAACGACCACATAAAGTCCAAATGTCTTAACACACTTCAAAGTGTTGAACCATTCACACAATCAATCAAGTACACAAAGTTCAAATGGAAAATACATTGTCACTTTTTACTACTACATGGCATCTTCAGCGTGTTCTTGATCCTGGACAGCTATGGACCTATGAGCGACCATGAAATCTGTAGTTAAGAAAAAAATGACAAAAGTAGCATTAAGCAGACTAAAAGAAGCCCCTAAACAGTGAAGGAAAAAATCTGAAAGCATTAAACAGCCCAAAAAAGTCGAAAAACAATGAAGTAAAAATGACAAAAACTAGCATTAAATAGCTCAAAGAAAAGCTAAAAACCAGTCAAGAAAAAATGACAAAAAATCAGTAGTAAATAGCCCAAAAAAGCCAATAAACAGTCAAGAAAAAATTACAACAATAGCGTTAAAGAGCTAATACAAAATAATAAAACCAAGAAAAAAATGACAAAACTAGCATTAGCTAGCAAAAAACTGTAAAACCGATTAAGAAAACATGACAAAAAATCAACAGTCAAGAAAAAATTACAACATCCAACATTAAAGAGCCAATACAAAAGCTAATAACCAACCAATAAGCAGTCAAGAAAAAATTACAATAGCCAACATTAAAGAGCTAATACAAAAGCCAATGAAACCAAGAAAAAATGATAAAAACTAGCATTAAGTAGCCCAAAAAACTTGTAAAAACCAGTCAAGAAAAAATGACAAAAAATCAGCAATCAAGAAAAAATTACAACATCTAGCATTAAAGAGCCAATACAAAAGCCAATAACCAACCAAGAAAAAAATGTCAAAAACTATCATTAAGTAGCCCAAAAAAAAGCTAAAAATCAGTCAAGAAAAAATGACAAAAATTGAGCATTAAACAGAAAAAAAAAGCCAATATAAGCAATCAAAAGTGGGAATTCAAAAAAAAAAAAAATATTGTTTTGAGGCCAAATTCAAAATGCACAAGCACGAGAGTGAATTTAGAGTTAATAGATATGCCCAAATGACATGGATTTTTTTTTTTTTTTTGTGGCAGCTAGTATCATGCAAAATCCTATAATGATGGATACGGAAATTGTTACAGGAGAATGGAAGGCATCAAAGCCCAACATGAGAATATGGGACAAGGTTCCATATAGACAGAATAAGAAGGGGACAAGCGGAGGCAGGGAAAGAGACTAGAGAAACAAATCAAGATATATGTGGAAGCTGGGGAAAATTACTCTTCATAGATATTGACCATGTGATTAGTTTCTTAAAATGCGAGTATTACTGTTCATAAGCTTTAAGGTTTTAAGCGTAATGGAGTCCACTTTGAGTAAGCGGAGTTACTCTTTGAAGATGATGCACTTTTGCAAAACCTATCATGTGATTTCAATAAACCACTAATTTCATTACTAAATAAATAAACCACTAAATGTTACTAGCCCAAACCAGAATAGATGCGACCCATAGGCGTGTAACATGGCATGATAGAAATTCACGAAAGCTCTACATGTCCACGAGGTCAAAGCTACCACACAAATATGCACAATGTGGGAAAAATACCAAGAAATCATGCATAAGGCAAGTTAAGTTCAATGATGTTAGATTATTAATTGAAGACCGGTATTACTAAACTAGCGGTTACCGGTATTACTAAACTAAGTTGGTTGCCCCAGCAAACCGAATCCTCCACAAATCACCCACCTTTCCCACTTCCTTGCTGCATTCTTCTCGCCTATAAATTCTCGATCTTCTTCCTCCCATTTATGTTGCCCAAAAGGGGAAAACTATAAACAGTCTATCCATTTTGCGCTCGTCCTACTTATCATCTCCTTTTGATTTCGCCTTCTCCGTCTCTCGTCTCACCATCATGCTAATATGATTGATTCCACTGCATTAAGTCTACCAGAAAAGAAATTTTCTATATTAGTTAGGTGGGGACAAGGTTGTAACCTTCCCCTTCATCATCAATTTTCTATTTGGGCGGTGAAATTCCCTTACATATGGAACTTGAACGGTTCACGCAACTTGAGGAGGATGATGACCAAAGGCTGTGAACTATTTAATAGAAAAGTCCTAGAGCGCTTAGCACCTGTATGTTTTAGATTCAAAGTAGTCCGTCCAGATCCACAAACTCACGGCTGAACAGAAAAGATGGAGGCTTCTTGGCTTCTGCTAGTCGATGGAAGGTTAGAGATGGTGACCGATAGAAAAACGGTGGTGGTGGATTGATGATTGAGCCATGGATGTGGTGGTGATTCTCGTAAAGTTGAAGCTTGAAATTGTTTGAAAGCTGTGGATTGAATGGAGGTTCGATTTAGGGATTTTGGAATTGTGGGAATCTGAGATCTGAGAAAACAACGTAAATTGTATAGGTTTTTTTTTTAACATGGAGGGGTATAAAAGTAATTTCACATTCGAGCTAGTTCGAGCGGCTCGACGAGCTATCGAGCGAGAAATAAAGTGGCTCGAATTCGACTCGTGTAATAAACGAGCTGATCGAACTCGACTCGAACTCGAGTTTGACCAAACTCGAATCGAGCTTTGACTCGAGCCGCTCGCGAGCGGTTCGAATCGTTTGCAGTCCTAATTCCCAAGGTATAGTACTTACCCAAATAAGTGCTCCTGGACCACTGACAACTCCACACTCGTGCAAGAAATTGATGAAGTGGACCCTCCCATGATTCCTAATGTGTTCAACTTTGATAGCTACCCTTCGATTTATGAGCACATTGACACAACTGATGAAATAGGTATCATTATCAATTCCCTTCAACAAATAACTTATATAAAAATAGTTACATTCTCTAACATCAAACTCTCACCATTAGATCTTATTGGAGTGGCAATGCACGTGCACCCAAAAGCACTGAGAGGCGGAACACCAACTAGAAACATCCTTCTTATTGATCAAACCTCACACCCAATGGTGCTGACATTTTGGGGAGAGCATGAGTCTGAAGAGGGACAAGACATAGCTGACATGATCCACACTCAACATGTGGTGGCAGCGCTCCACAGTAAGCACTCTTAAAATAAACATTTATGAAAGTGTCAACTTGAATGGAAAAAGAAAATCTCATGTTCACATTTCCAATTGCGTAGCTATGCATCTATCCACCAAATTCTCAAGCAGCATTCTGATCAATCCCCCAATTCGGCAAGCCAATGACCTGCGTAAGTGGTAAGTCACTTTAAAATGGCTATATCGTCAAGTACTAAAGATTGAATATGCAAAAAACTTACTATCCTTTGAATTATAAAAAAGGTACAGTCAGAATCAGGAGCAAATCATGCACTTCATTGCTGAGAAGACTTATGCTGATAGTCTCAAACTCTTACCTGCCCCAGGTAATGATAGAGTTATAACTATCAAGGGCCTTACAACTGTGAAGAGGTAAATATTTAACTCACTCACAATCCTCTTTTTGTATGCATGCCAATAGTTAGAAAGCTAATGGTATCTTTTAATTCACATTCTTTTACATATTCTAATTCCCTTAGTTTCACAATTAGTATACTTTAACTTGGTTTCTACTGGATGTTTGTTTGGTGCAATGAACCAACATCTCAAGGTACCTTACTTTATTTTTCCACCTTATATTTATACACTGAAAATATATATTCTTCAAATAAAAAATATGTGTTTGGTCTGCTTTGAATTCACTTAGATTGAAAATAATTTTATGATGAATTCATTAGTTTGTGTACCATTTGTCTTATTTTGGATGAAGAAATATGAAAGTGATCATATTTTGAGCTGTTAAATGTGGGGTCCGTTTGGATTCACTGTTTTTTGACTGTTTTTGAAAAACTATATTTCACATCCCAAATGCTACAATATTAGATCAACAAAAAACAATCCCAAAAACACCAATCCAAACAAATATTTCAAAAACAATTCATACATACAAAAGTAAAAAAATTATCCATCTTCTTCCACCCCAATCCCACCACCGCCCAGCCACCACCTCCTCCCCCCTCCCCCTCCCTCCCCCTCCTCTCCCTCCCTTTCTCCCCTTCCCCCTCCTCCCCTCCCCTTCCTGCAGCCCCCCTCCCCCTCAATCTAAATTAAAATTTTATTTGGGGCATTTTTGGGACATTTTTAAAATTAAAAATTTATTTGGGCTAATTTTTAAGATATTTTTAAAATTAAAAATTTATTTGGGGTATTTTTTGAGGTATTTTTAAAATTAAAAATTTATTTAGGATATTTTTGGGGCATTTTTAAAATTAAAAATTTATTTGGAGTAATTTTTAGGGTACTTTTAAAAATAAAAATTTATTTGGGATAAATTTTGGGGTATTTTTAAAATTAGAAATTTATTTGGGGTAATTTTTTGGTGCATTTTTAAATTTAAAAATTTATCAGGAGTATTTTTTGGGGCATTTTTAAAATTAAAAATTTATTTGGTGTAATTTTTGGAGTCTTTTTGGAATTAAAAATTTATGTGGTTTATTTTTTGGGGCTTTTTGAAATTAAAAATTTATTTGAGATATTTTTGGGGGCACTTTTTAAATTTAAAATTTATTTGATGTATTTTTGGGGCATTTTAAAATTTAAAATTTATTGGGGTAATTTTTTAGGGTATTTTTAAAAATACCCAAAAAATTACCCCAAATAAATTTTAAATTTTAAAATACCTCAAAAATGCCCTAAATAAATTTTTAATTTTAAGAACACCTCAGAAAAAATTTTCCAAAAGCACTCTCAAAAACACCTCAAAGACAGCTACAATAATTGTTTTTCACATCCCAAATGCTATAGTAGTATTTTTAAAAGACAATCCCAAAAACAACTAATCCAAACAGAGCCGTGATTCTTTGTGTCTTTCACATTATATCATGTTCAACCTGTGACTCTCTTGTAACATACTTAAAGCATGGTTTTCCCAATTGTTATTAGATTTAAAGTAAATTACTAAGTTTCGACTGTTTGTGTACAGTAAGCACCAAAATTACTGCAACTTTTTCCATGATTTTCTTCTTTTCCACTGAAACAAATGCTGTGATTGTTATGTAATTTCATCATTGATTAATTTAGAATGTAATACATGTAACATTATTGTTAACCAGTATCTGAAGGTACCTAATTGCACTTTTTCAACTTATGTTTATACACCTACAAATTTGTTCCTCATCGATTTGTGTAAAACAATCAGCAAAATTATTGCAACTTTTTGCATGGCCTTTTTACTTCTATTTAAACAAAAGTTGTGATTTATTCTCTAGCTACAACACTGATTACTTCACCATCTAATGCATGTAATGTTACCATTAACAATGCTCACAAATTGCAGATAAGGCCCTATTCGATTAGAGGCATACCAAAACTTGTGGATAGCAGACAAAAGTTATGGTACCATTCATGCCCACAATGCTACAAATATATTACAGTGAGAACAGATTGTGACATCACCTGTACTTCATGCTACTAGCGCATCCGTCTCACCCTATGGTAAAAACATACCTTAACCCAATATTAACGACCTCTACTGGCAGAAACATTATAATAATATGAATCCAAATACAGCTGTATGATAAAGGTGCAAATTAGTGATATGATTGGTGCTATAACTCTTGACCTCAATGGCGATGATGCTGAACAACTTCTACCATTCCGTTATCAATGACATGCAAGCACAAGAGGAGTAGGTACATTGCAACTAGATACTAATTTACAGCATTATGCTTCATTGAAATATATACTTACAGGCTCTGTGTTGGAATTGAACCTAGGTTTTGATGATAACAAAACAAAATGATGATTTGAACTAATATTTTTATGTGAGAATTATGTTAAGACAGGTCCTTGATTCATTGGAAAAGAAAAGAAATCAATTCAAGAAGAAATGAGAAGGTTTTAACTTATCGGACGCAAGGATCGGATGGTGAACGAGAGGTTGGACGTCCGATTGAAAAGAGTAGAGATAGCTACGGTTTGTGGGACAATCGTTTGAGACGTTCGGCAATTCTGACGATAAACCTTGACGATGCTGTCGGAACCGACAGAGGTTCGGATGTCCGACAGGTTGACTGGTTCTGTCGGACGGTGGGTTGGACGTCAAAGCGACTCAATAGCTATTTTCTAACAGCCATTTTTTTGACCGTTGAAGAGCTTCTTTATGCCAGTTCTCACACTCTATAAATACTCACAAGTTCAAGAAGATAGAAGACTTTTGCCTACATGAAATACAAGCTTACAAGTGAATATTTGGGTAAAAATCTTCTTTGTTTGTTGTATAGGTGTGGGAAAAGTAGGGATTGTGAGGTTACTCATTTGGAGGAGTAAAACCTTGGTGAAGGTTGCCTCACTTGTAATAGTATTTCTTAATTGGTTGAGTGAGTTTTCAATTGTAGCTTGTTGAGGGTTAACTAGGATAGTTGTAAAATTCCTTGGCTCAACTAAAGGCTTTTAGGGTGAGGAAGGAGTGAGCCTTCACTTGTACAAGTTGGTTAGCTTCACCTTCAATTGAAGAAGCTACTAGTGGATTTTATCCAAATTTGGTGCAACTTGGAATTTGATTTGCAATTCTTTTTCTATCTCGTTTCTTTTATTGCTCAATTGTGACATCTTCATTGTGCTTAATTTGACATATCTTTGTTCACACTTGAGAAGTTGTTTGTACTTGTTTTATTGGGTGAATTCTTGCAATATTTACTTGTTTTGTTAAACAATCTAATTCACCCCCATTTGGTTACATTTCGGGACCTTCAATTGGTATCAGAGCTTGGTCTCCTTGAAATTAAGCTCAATCGGCTTAGGAGTAAAGATGGCAACCAATAATGCATTTATTTTAGAGGGGCAATCCATCATTAGACCTCCCATGTTCAATTGTATAAATTATGTTAGTTGGAGGGATAGAATGGAAATATTTTTGCAATCTATAGATATAGAATTGTGGTTTATTATTAGTGAAGGACCTTATGAGACTACCATTATCGATGAAACAACCGGTAGAAGTAGAATCAAAAGTAGAAGTGAATTGAGTGTTCAAGATAGACTCTATCTCTCTTTGAATGCTAAGGCCATGAACGTATTGTACAATATCCTAGATGCAAATGAATCTACTAGAGTAAAAAGGTGTAAATCGGCCAAGGAAGTATGAGATAAGTTGAGAGAGATTTATGAAGGAAGTGACAATGTTAGAGAGCAAAGAAAATTTATGCTTGTTGCCCAATATGAATTTTTCAAAATGCATCCTCATGAGAATATTGATAAAATGTTTTGTAGATTCAATGATATTATTAAAGATCTTGAATTGCTTGACAAGGTACACACTTTGGGTGAGAAAAATAGAAAAATTTTGAATGCCTTACCAAAAGAATGGGAAAATAAAGTTACCGCTATAAAAGAGGCAAAGGATTTAAATTCTATGTCTATTGAATCTCTTGTGAATTCGCTAACCTCTTATGAGTTGAAATTAAATTCAAAAACACAAGATGATGAGGAAGCAAGGATCAAAAGAGGCATAGCATTCAAGGCCTCTCAAAAAGATGTGGAGTTAGATGACATGGCAAGGGCATTGAAGAAACTTCTAAATAAAAGGAGTTCTAAAGAAGAAAGAGAAAATGATGATAGAAGACAAAAATTCAAGAATTTCAAAATTTCTTGGGATGAATGCAATTTGGATGAAGAAATGGAAGAAGAAGAAGAATCGACTCAATTGGCACTTATGGCCTTTGGAGATGATGAGGTAAACTCTAATCACTCTCTTAGTGATGAAGATGATGATGATGATGATGATATGCAAGTTCTTATGATCAAAATGCATAAAAGTTTGAAAGAATCTTATGCCAAAAACAAGGATTTGAAAATAAAAATAAATGCTTTATTGAAAGAAAATTCTGAACTTTTTCAAGAAAATAAGAATTTGAGAAAAGACAATGATGACTTGAAAAAGCACAAAATTGATTTTGATTGCAAAAATGATTTGAAAAAGAAGTTGGAAAATAAAACAAAATTTTATGAAAAAATGTTGGAGGAACAAAATCTTTTAAAGAAAAGAATTGATGATTTGAATGCTTCTCTCCAAAAGGAGAAACAAAATGTTTTACAAAGAAAAGAAAAACATGTTTTACATGGCAAAAATGATTTTATTATTTCTAGAAAAAGAGGAATTAAATTTATTAAACCTACTTTTGTGAATGATCCTAGTATTATTTGTCATTTTTGTTGCCAATTTGGACATATGCAAAATGATTGCTATGTGAAGAAAAATATAAGAAAATACATGAAATCCATGTGGATTGTTAGATCATGTTGTACTAACTCTTAATAGAAAACTTGGACTATAATTTATTAAGTGTTAGTCAATTATGCGATAAAAATCTTTATGTGTTATTTAAAAAGCATGAGTGTTTGGTTCTTGATATTTGTTTTAACATTGTTTTCAAGGGAAAAAATACTTTTTAAGAAAAACAAGGGATCGGACGTCCTACAGGTCTTCAGACGTCCGACAGCATTTTTCTAAATATTTGTGTGTATTGATCTTGGATATTTTGTTAGCCAAAAATAGGTCTCTAAACTTGTTGACCTTATTGATTAGACCTTAATAGACCTATTTTGTGTTTATTGGCTTTCCAATGCTTTGTTATTGGCTTTGTCAAAATTTGAGACCAATGAGGGGGAGTTAATATGTTTTTTTGATTGATGACAAAAGGGGGAGAAATATTAGATGATTTTCTAAATCATTTTAGCTCTTATTGAGGAGAGTTTCTCTCCTTCACTTGTAAAATCATCATTTGGTTTGTCATCATCAAAAAGGGGAGATTGTTGGAATTGAACCTAGGTTTTGATGATAACAAAACAAAATGATGATTTGGACTAATGTTTTTATGTGAGAATTTTGTTAAGACAGGTCCTTGATTCATTGGAAAAGAAAAGAAATCAATTCAAGAAGAAATGAGAAGGTTTTAACTTATCGGACGCAAGGATCGGACGGTGAAACGAGGTTGGACATCCAATTGAAAAGTAGAGATAGTCTCGGTTACGTGGACGATCGTTTGGACGTCGACGATTTATGACAAACCAGACGATCTGTGGGACCACGGGCAGGGGTTCGGACATCCGACAGGTTGACTGGTTACAGACGGTGGGTGGGACGTCCTCAATGGCTATTTTTCTAACAGCCATTTTTTTGACCGTTGAAGAGCTTCTTTATGCCATTTCTCACACTCTATAAATACTCACAAGTTCAGGAAGATAGAAGACTTTTGCCTACATGAAATACAAGCTTACAAGTGAATATTTGGGTAGAAATCTTCGTTGTTTGTTGTATAGGTGTGGGAAAAGTAGGGATTGTGAGGTTACTCATTTGGAGGAGTAAAACCTTGGTGAAGGTTACCTCACTTGTAATAGTAGTTCTTAATTGGTTGAGTGAGCTTTCAATTGTAGCTTGTTGAGGGTTAACTAGGATAGTTGCAAAACTCCTTGACTCAACTAAAGGCTTTTACGGTGAGGAAGGAGTGAGCCTTCACTTGTACAAGTTGGTTAGCTTCACCTTCAATTGGAGAAGCTACTAGTGGATTTTATCCAAGTTCGGTGAAACTTGAAATTTGGTTTGCAATTCTTTTTCTATCTCTTTTTTTTATTGCTCAATTGTGACATCTTCATTGTGCTTAATTTGATATATCTTTGTTCACACTTGAGAAGTTGTTTGTACTTATTTTATTGGGTGAATTCTTGCAATATTTACTTATTTTGTTAGACAATCTAATTCACCCCCATTTGGTTGCATTTGGGACCTTCACTCTGTAATTCCTATAGAGAAATGTCCAATATGAGGCCATAGCAGAGTTCATCAGCGAAACAAACTTAGTTTGCTTGGTTAAGAAATCAAATGCTAGCTATAGTTGAGCTTAGAAAAGTACATTGCTATAGTTGCCCATATCAACAATGCAGCCTTAGAACAAAACTACGTCATTAGTGAGAATATCACCAACTACAAAGCTATAGCAACCACTTGGGGAGTAGAACAAGGAGAAAATTCTCAAAAGAATCTTGACAGCATGGCTGAAGATATGTCAATAAAAGAAGGTGATACTATATTCAAAGGGATACATGACCAACCAAATAGAGAAGTAGATCAACCAGCTGCTTCTAACACAGAAAAGAAGAAAAGGGCAGTAGTTGTAGCAGCACCAATGAAACTCAGAGTCAACCCACCTAAAAAACATCGCACCTGAGTTATAGGATACCGTTCTTAAAGTTATCCACTTTAAGAATGAATCTTCACTATTCCTAAGTACTACTACCTTAAGAGACAATCTTCACTGAACATTTCCTTTACCTATCCTATGTAAATAGAATTATCTAAAATAAGACTGTTTAAAATTAGGTTACACGCAAGGTGGTCTATTATACCTTCTTAGAAAGGAAGCCACTGAGCATTTAATCTGAATCTAAAACTACCAATAAGGCTATGATGCCTCTAGTATGGTATGAACTTAGGCATGTTTGCCTTAGCAATGGTTATTTATAATGGTATGGTGTGCTTATCTACTACATTCCTATTGTTCTGCACCACTTATATTGCCTCTTTTACTTTGAAGAATAAATGTCGATGCTATTGTCTATTATGAGACCGTACTCTGTGCTTGCCATGGCAAATTTCTTAGGAACAAACACGGGTTAAAGTTTTCTACAAGCACCCCACTCCCGCGATTATGAGATCGTACTCTGTGCTTGCCATGGCAAATTTTCCAGGAACAAACACAGGTTAAATTTTTCTATAGGCACCCCACTCTGGCGCATTGCACGGCCCCTACCCCTAGTTATATAATATAAAACTCTTGACTCAACTAGAGTAGAGAGACTTAGTAGGAGAAAGAGTGAGTTTCACCTAATATTGAAGAGGCACTTAGACCTTGTTTGGTTCTAGGAAACACTAAGAAAAAGGAAAAGAATTCATCTAGAAATGGTTATCTGTGTTTGGCAAGAATGGAAAATAAAAAGGAAAAGAAACAAGGAATTTACTAGGGAAAATCCCAATAGATTTTGCCTAAAATTAGAGGCAATCAGTTTCGTCAACTTTTGGTGTAAAACAGATGGAAAAAGGCAGCATCTCTAGTCTATCAAAGACCTATGATAGGTCAAAAGAGACATTTGGGTCCGAATTGTTAAAAGAAATGGATTACATTGCATTTGAGGTACTTCTTGTTAGTGAATATGCCCTAAAGTCAATCAACTTCTAGGGTTTATTATATACTTTGACTATTTATGTAATAATAAATGACATCTTTATCATGTTGATTGCTTATATTTTCATATAAGTATGATAAAACCCTTAGAATAAACCTAATCGATGAAATCATAAGAGTTATGATGGTGAGGTTCATTCGATTATAAATAAGGTTTATTCTTAAATATCTCTAGTCATAGTATTAACAAGAAAGGGTATTGTTATCTGGTTAGACTAGCATATACTATGCAACTATATGGGAAGTAGTAGACCTCATCTACTATGGTGTGTGAGACACCTAAGCAAGTATATGGGTGCTTGATGGTATGATCAAGTTCACTAGATTGATCCACATAGGGACATCCTTTAAGTGCCAAAGGATTAATGTCTAAGTGACGTTTATGTAAATGATTCTTAGACTTAAGGTTATCATGATATCTTGAATATGGATAGTTATACTTTCTTTGTTATATGATTGCTCACAAAAGGGAATGCTCACATCATTAGCAAATGGGTGTATCTTTGAAGTATGGAAAGATGGTGAATAACCTATAAGGATTTACAACCTCTTATGTGAGAGGAGTTATCTGGTGTTTGGCCACTTGTAGAAGTATAACTTCGAAATCTTAGCTAAGTGGGGAAAGTCTTAGAAAGTGTTTCTAAGAACTTCTTCATTGGGTTATATTTGGTACAAGAAAAGAGCATTAATCACACAATGGAATAGGCACAACTTATTCCAAGATTAATGTGAGAGATAAGTGTGGTAAAGGATATTAGTTACATTATAGCGTTTGCGAAGGTGAAGTCATCCACTTGACTTTTCTCATTACTTGGGTGGTCATGATGTATTGCTAGATACCAATCTTGATCTATAAGTATGAGTTGATTGATTAGTGGAATCAGTGATAAATTAAAGGAGTTTTAATTTATCTAGTTCTTATTATTAAGAATGTATAGTTCATACTTGTACTTAGCGTATATGAGAACCTAATGGGTCACACACATTAAGAACTTTCTTAACTAGATTAAATGAATTTCAAGTGGGACTTGATAGATAAGTTTTATAACTTATAGTTTGATTTGTGAGACAAATTAAACTTGAGGGACTTATGGTGCAAATAAGTTTTAGTCTTCCAAATACAAGAGTTGTATTAGAATTAGGGAAGTTAAATCTTATTGGGGCTGATTTCAGGTTTCCATAAGGAGTTTTAGTCTTCCTAATACAAGAGTTGTATTAGAATTGGGAAACTAAATCTTATTGGAAACTAATTTCAGGTTTCCATAAGGATTTGACAACTTATTTGTCTATAAATACTCACTAAGCTTTGCTAGCAAGTTAATCATCACACAATTTGTCTTGTGAGATTTTTGAGAAAAATCTTGAGAGAAAAATACCAAAATTCGTCCAAGAAAATAAGGGAAAATGGCATCTCTTATTTCTTATCTTGGGATGAATTTTTCATGGTGAAAAATTGGAATTGTCTCAATAGACTGTGTGTGGTTGTCTTGGCAATAGCTAGCACTAATCTAGCTTAAGCTAATTGACCTTGGAGGTTCTAACTAAGGAGGTTGCGTGTGGATCACCATTGAGGCCCGACGCATGAGCGCCTCACGTGGATCTCTTTGCCATCTTATCAAATCTCCACCAAGTTCAAGGAGGTCTTCATGGATTGAGGTAATCTTCTTGAACTATCTCTATGTTACATGGATTTAATCAAAGGACGATCTATTAAAGGAATCAAAAATTTTAAATTTCCGCTGTGTTTATCTCCTTGAATCCTTACAGTGGTATCAGAGCCAACTTTGATTAAATCATGTAACTTGTTTATTTAGTTGTCATGTATGTCAAATCAGATTTGATTATATGCGTTCAAGAGTTTTAAAAATTATAATTTTGAAGAGAATTAAATTTTTGAAAAGGTTTCAAAATTTTAATGATTTTCATCGGATGAATTTTTGAAAAAATTGTTGTTTTTTTTTCGTCGCAAAAATTCATAAAAAAAAAGGTTGAAGTTTTCAATCAAGTCAAGGTTCCGTTGTCGCCTTCTTATGTGATCTGATCACCAAAAACAAAAACTAAAAAAAAAAAGGAAAAAGAGGCATACACATAATTGGCTTTCTCGTGATTGGATCACAAAGAAACGAAGGCATGATGTTCCAATGGTGATTGGTTCGCCTTGTATGCAATTTTTGTAACGGCCTCGAAATTTTGAAAAAAAAAAAAAAAATATTTTTAATTATTTTTAATTTCAAAAATTCGAAAATATATTTATTCATATAATTAAATCTTTAATTATCTTGTGATATTTAATTTTATCCTCGTTTAAAATGCCTCGTTTGATTTTAACTCTATTTTCCTGTTAATTACGTTTCGTAACATTTATTAGTGGAAAATGTCAATGGCGCGTTTTGAGGTAAAGTGGACCGTGAGTAATTAGTGAAATTAAGTACGGATGATCATTAGTAGGTTAGAAGAGTGACTAAATGATTGAAATTGGGATATTGAAGGTGATTAATTAGGGTTTTGAAATTTTAGTTAAGATTTGGATTAACCTCCATTAAGTTTAGAACTTTACCTAATCGCTAATTCTTTCAACTAAACTCCCACCACTCACTTAAAATTACTTTTCCATCCCCTCTCCTAATCAAGATTTGTCCCTTAATCTCAAGCCAAATGAAGTGATTAATGTTCCCTCCAAATGGCTAATTAAGATCACTATGCCAACTTTGACTTTTTGGGTAAGACAAGACCCATGTCTTGTCTTCCTTTTTGCCCATTAATTCCTCAAGAAAAATTGCACAAAATTCCTTTCTTCTTCCTTTCTTCTCAGCCGAACTCAAGCCCTCTTCTTCCTCTTATTTTTCATCAAAAATTTCTTCCATTTTCTCCATTAAAACTCAACCAAATTCGCACCAAGAAAAGCTTAGCTAAGGAAGAGGATATTGTGGGCTTCATCTTGCATTTCTTTCCTTGAAGTTTTGCTAACCAAAGAAAGGTAACATTCTCTTAATTTCCTTCTTGTCCAAGTTCTTTAAACCCCAAGCATGATAATTAGGAAATGGGGTTATTGAGATGTTCATAGAACTTGTAATTAGTGATGATCATGTGGTGTGGAGTGTTGAGCTTCATTTTTATGTATTTTGATGATTATGGGAAATTTTGTGGGCTCTTGAAATCCCACTAAATAAGTGCAAATGATTGTTAGATGGTTAAATGATGTTGTTTAGGTGCATTATGTATGTTGATGATGGTCAAAAATTTGATGAAAAGCAAAAAGGGAAAATCGGCTAAGGAAGGCAAAATTTGGGGGGGATTGAATTTCTGATTTTTCTATGATTTTCGTGGCTGTGTTTTTGGCTAGTTAAGAGGCTGAAATTGATGTCCAAGTGGTGAATGTTAAGCTGCCATTTTGTCCCATAAAAAGACCTTTGAGAGTTGATGTAATTATGGTTGCAAAGTTGGGTGTAAAAGCTGGAAATTTGGGGGAAATGCTGTCCGAATTTTGAGGCTTGGTTTTGTGAAATTCTTGCCAAAAGATGTGACCATTTTTGATCATAAATAGGCTTAGGAAGTTCAATACTAGCTTAGTTTCGAAAATTAGGCAAAATGGAAGAGAATTGAGGCATGAACTAGATGGACAAGTGAGGGAGAAAATTTTTCCAGATTTGAATGCATGGATTGGACAAAATTGAGGCGCATAGAAAACTGCCTTCCCGGTGGTATTTTAAGCTGAAATTTGGTGTGAATCTAGTTGATATATGGAAGTATTAGTGTGCAAAATTTGACAATTTTTGGACTTGAATTCGTCACTCAAATAACCACTTAAAAACTGCCCTGTAGTTTCGAAAACCCCAGAAATGCAGAATTTCGAGTGACCCCCTGTTTGCACTGTTGTAATTTCATGCTCGGATGTCGGAATTGAGTTCCGTCAGTGGCTGTTGAAACTCCATATGTAGGGCTATATTGTGTATAAATTTCAGAGGTTAATTAATTTTCTGTAATGTTTGGCGGATTTTCAAAATAGGCTGGATAACCAGCCTGACGGATACTGTAGATTTACTGTAGCCGAATGTTCAACTGAAATCTGGGCGAATTTCGTCCATAATTTTAATTTGATGTCTTCTGAAAAGTTGTAGAGCTTTTAAAGAGGTTTCCAACGGTACCAAATGAGCAAAATTCCGACTTGTAAAACTTGAGTTATGATTTTTCAAAGTTTTCAACTCAATTACGAAAATCGTCGAACTTTCGACTTTTCATTTTAAACTTTGCCATTGAGTAAAGAAAACTCATTTTGATCTCTTTTAATCATTTTTAGGTCAAAGTGCTGATTTTACGAGTGATCCAAACTCGAACTCCGAGACCTACTTTGTCGGTGAGTTTTCAATGCATGTTAAACGCTTTCATTGAATTGCTTGATGCATATCTACGTGCTTCTTGACCTGTTAATTGCTTGAAATGTGAAATTGAGACTTTTAATGGACCGCTCACTCAAAGGCGAGTATACTTTATTGCTCCCTATTTGTAGAGTCGGAAACTTGATTTTTGCATGTATTGAACTCGGGGAAATGGAAAACATGAAATGTACTTACTCTTGGCGTGCCTTGAGTAATTCTTTTCTGTATACTATTGAGTTTTGTGGCGTCAAGGGCCGGTAGGGGTAAGGTGGTTGGAGTTAGCGTGAAGAGTCGTCTACTTGGTTTGAAAGTCGACGGTGCTCTACGATAATTGCTCGTGAAAAATGGGAATTGGCTCAGAGCCCCTCATTCGCGTGTTATTTGTATTTATTTATGTGTTTTAATTATTTACTTGCAATTTTACCGCTTTAATTGCACATTGCATGAATTTTGAAAACTCACGAGCTTTTAGCTCACCCTTCCCTTTATTTTCCTTAACAGGTGAAGAGAATCCCGAGGCGTAGATAAGGCTAATGACTTGACCTTTTGGATTTTTGGTTTAAGTGCAAAGACACTTTGTATATATTTTTGTGAAGTTTAGTATTTTGAGATTTTGGAAGTGTATGAGCTTTGGCTCGAGGATTGTAAACATGTGACTTGGATGATTGTAAATTTTAAGTTTAAATGTTGTTCTCCGTTTGAGTATTAATGTTTTATTAATTGGAGAAAATTTGCACGTTTAAGTTAGAATTGAATTGAATGCTTGAGTCCTGGCGAGAGCTGGGCAGACAGCTCGCTAACCCCTCTGGTTAGCCTTAGGGGGAGGTGGGGCTGTTACAATTTTAGCACTATGTTTTTTTTTTTGCATATCATGCATGCATGGTTATTAACTATTGCTGGAAATTTTCTTGTAAAAGGAAATTTAAGAAACAAATTAGTTTCTGAATGACAAATGGGATTTAGTCATTGATTTCCTTTTCGTTTGGGTTTCTAAATTAGTATGGAAATTTCCTATAATTCTAATATGATTAGAATTAAGGTGTTTTCTGAAAATTTTAGAAATCCAAATTGGACAAGGAGTTGTTCAATTAAGTTTTGGAAACTTACTTAATTTTAGTAAGACTAGAATTAAGAAGTAAACCAACTTTGGAGACTTTCCAATTTTATAAGATTGAATTTGGAAGGTGTTCAAATATTTTCAGAAACTTTCTAATTTAATAAGATTAAATAAAGAAAGTGCTCTAAAGTAAGTATTTGAGATTCTAAAATGGTTTAAAAGAAAATTTCCAAAAATAAGTGAATTAGGAAATTCTAGTTAGACTAGAAATTCTTAATTTTGATTTGGATGGTCATTCGATTGTGAAAAATTTCTTATCATGGTTATAAAGTATGGAAAATCATTTTAATGAGATTAGAATGTGGTTTCCATAATTTAAAACAAAAGGAATTGAAAAGAAATTTGGAAACTATTTAATGTTCCTTAAGAAATTGGATTCCTTAAGAAATATAAGTTTCCAAATTAGCATTGGTTTCTAAAGTGATTTGGAAATTGAATCTACTTTTTATTATGAATAAAATATAGTTTCCAAATCATTAGTATTTCCAAAAAAATTCTTCTTGTGTTTAATATTTTTGGAAATTAAAAAAATGAAGGAAAAAGGATGCTGTCTGCAATAGCGTCGCTAAAAGTTTTAGCGACAGTTTTCTTATGAAGAATTTTTGTCGCTAAAGACATTTTTCTGTCGCTAAAACTGAATTCCAGAAATTAGAAATTTTCAAATTGAATTTGATTCAATTAATTTTTAAACCTCTTGAATTGAAGCCTTTTGAGATTAAAGGCTTGTGCATATAATGATACATGATTGGAACTAAATAAATATTTATGCTTTCATTTAATATTGTATTTTATGAATGCATGATGGATGATTATGGACTAAGGCCAATGTGATTGTGAATGGTTGAATGTATGTATGATTTGGTTTTGATATTTTTGAAATAGGGCCTGCGTGTCCTGCCTTCTCTATATATTCTCAATGTAAATTCTCTTCTCATCTCACTCCCCTTGAATGTAACTCAAGGTTTCTCCCAATATTATGTAATGTACTATATTAGGGATAGGGAGAGGGTGAGGATCTAAAATGTTTAGAATAGATTTACATTTGTAATGTACAAAGAAGATGGAGATGGTACCAATTCCACCATGGTGGACATACAAAAGGCGTACAGGGCATGGAGATGTCGCTTGTCCCTTAGTTTGACCATCTAGTTTCCTTTTGGCTCAAGGAAACTAGTGTAGGAATAAAGTCCATAATCATCCATGTTTAATTATAGTATGTTTATTTATTTATTTATATTGATGAATGGATATGCATGCTATATATATATTTGATGAGACCAATTTGGAATACCATGTCTAAAATCCCTCTACTCAAATATTAAGTCAAAACTTAAGTTGCCTTCCATTGTTATAGTTAAAATGAAATTATGTTCGAGTTAACTTGTTGAGTACACTCAAGGTTGCTCTACCATGAGAAGTTTTAACTATGAGATGAGATCTCGGAATAATGGGTATGACTTAACTAAAATTTGTGACTTGTTGAGTACACTCAAGGTCATAAAGTTTTAGAGGCAAAGGTTGGGTGACACATATGATGTGATTTATCAAGAGTTGATAACTCAATTATTTAGAAGTTACAAAAGTTATAATTGGTAATAAGTACCTACCTATTGAAATTATTTTGATTTGTTGAGCACACTCAAGATCAAAATAACTAAATGGGATTCTAGCCTACTAGGAATTTTTGAAATTCTCGAATCTATATAAGAGGGCTATAGATTTGAATAAAATAGTGGGAGCAAAACTAAATTTGATTTTTATGTCATTTTTACTTGGTTTTGTTTTGCATAAATAGCAATTCTCTTTTATCTTTACTATCCGTTGTAGAAATTATGAGTATTTGCATATTATTCTCGATATAATTGGTTTTTTTAATTTCTTGGATTGGCAAGTTAAATTGAGAAAAGCTCTCAAGAAAATTTGGCTATGTCATTTAAAATCTTAGCACTTCCAATTAGGGAAGATGTAATGGAATTAATAAAAAATTGCTTACAATAGGTAAGAGGAGATGATGATAGTATGTCATAGATGCTTCCTAAATCTCCTTTACTAGATAAGATTTCAATTTCTTTCACCATGGTTATACATCTCAAGAGTTGAATGATGAATAATCAAGGTATAAGATGTATGAAATCCTTGAGCAATAATTCTATTACAAGATGACAAAAATATCTCTAATTAAATATTAATTTATTAGAGAGTGATTGACTATATTAAGAAATTTAGATCAATCAAAGTTTTGTCATACACTATTAGTCAAATGTTGACTAAAAGTAATTACTTATCAAGAGTTGATAATAAGAATTACTTATCAAGAGTTGATAAGTTAAGAGTTTTAAAGAATTAGTCTTATAGTACAAGCTTTCAATGCATGGTTTTGAAATACAACTTTGTGAAAGTTTTATTTTTGAGATTATAATTGAGATTAACTAATGGACTTATTTTAGAACTTAATAAATGTTATTATTTTCTAAAAATAAAAGAAAGTCCATTTCTCAATATGATGTTAGATAATTTGAAACCATCTTTAACATTTGGAAATTAGTCTTTTGAATAAGAAACATATTTTTCAAATCGCATGATGATTTGGCTCATTTGATTATGAATCATTTGAGACATATGAGCCTTATTCACGAATAAAAGGTTAATTTGATCTTTTATGAAAAGATTTAATGAATTGTTAGGATCCATACATTATGATGTATGTGGAAGATTAACAATTCATACTAGAGATTATTTCTCATATTTTATCACTTTTGCTAATAACAACTCAAAATGGATATATGTATCTTTAAGGTACTAATCCAAGATTTTGAGAAGTTAAGAGGTTTAAGTATAAAGTAGAGAAACAATCGTCAAGTACTAGGACACCTAAATATGATCAAGGTGAAGAATACTTGAGCCATGGTAAAGTATTGGAACACCATGATTTGATCAAGGTGAAGAATACCTAATCTAAGGGTTTCAAAATTAACTAAAGGAGAATGTGATTCTCAAGTAAAATAATTTTTCTAGTTATCTCAATTATTGTTGTGTAATCTAGATAAAGAATTATATCTCATGAGATGAGATGTCCCATGCAAGTTTACCAAAAATGGTTTTGGGGTTTTGTCCTACATAAAATTGTCTCCTATACACTAAATCTTGTTCCATAAATATATTTGTTCAAAGTGTACCATATGAGATATGGAGTGTTAAGGAATCCAAATTTTGTGAAAATTTGGATTGTGCTACTTATGAAGTGAGCATCCATAATCGGATAAAATGGAGCTAAGATCCGATTAAAACCTTTTGTGAAGAATTCTTGAGAATTAAAGGAAAAGAAAAGGAGGGCCAAAAAGAAGAAGAGCAAATCCGTTCTTCTTATTTCATTTGGTTTAAATTTTTCTTAGCACATATGCTAGAATTTTCTTATTTTCTCCAAGAATTTTATATTTCTACCATCTTCAAGAATAAAAGTGTTTTAGTTCTAAAACTACTATTTTCTAGATATATGATTTATTCTAGATAAAGTAGTGGGAGAAAGATGGAACTTAAAACTTGAAATAGTTTCAAGTATCACAAAAGCAAGTTGAACAAAATGCATAGAATTGGGGCTTGCATTTCATGATGATGAGGCTAAAGCTCTAAAATAAGGGTTTCATAAATCTTAGAAATATAGATTTCTTATAGAAAATCATGATATTTGATCGTGCATTTTTAAATGATTTATGAATACTTTTATAACTTATAGAGATGGTTGAGACCCATGAATCTAAAATGGATTCCATATTTGTCGAAGGGTAATGACCTTAGTCAATTCACCTAAAGGTTTAATAAACCTTTTAGTTGCAAAAGAGTCTTTAGAGTAAAGACTAATATGGAAGGTAAACTGTTACCTATAGAGTTTGGTTGGTAGAGTGGTCACTATTAAAGATAAGCAATTATCTTTAAAGAAACCTTCTTACTAATCAATATGCTTAAATTCATTTAGATTTACTTGCTTGTTTTAACTATGAGTTATGGTATGGCAAATAGATGCTAAAACCATTTTTCTTAAATGGAATCAACAAATAATTGTGTATGTGACACAATTTAAAGGTTTTACATCTAGTGTGCCAATAAAGCAAATCTCTAAAAGTGGTATCATCCATTTTAATGAAATAATCAAAGAGTTTGATTTTATCAAAAGTATGGATGGCCTTGTACTTATATTTGATTTAGTGGGAGCTATTGTTGGTTTCATGCATCATATATAATTGATATATGATACATTGAAATGGTATGCCTATATTCCAAAATTATAGGTGTAGCTATCCAAGACTTCTTTCATGATATAAACGAGTGGCAATCTACCTTTAGAGTGAAGGTCTATATTGATAGATATGATTGTTTAAGTTTTTAAGTACTTAGATAAGATGCTAAAATGTTTAGCATGGAATAATCTAAGAAGGGGTCTTATCTATATTATATAGAATAATCCTTTCATTGTACTAAACTCATTGTCTCCTTTGGTCCATGAAGAGTTTAAAATTGAAAGTTCAAGAATGTACTTGTAAACTTTCCTCTGAAATGATTTGCAAGTAATTATGCATATATTCATAATATCAGTGCTATGTGTTGAAAGAGTTTCAAGTGAAACACAACTAAATTTCTACAATTAAACCTTAACAAATGCTACTTGAGAAGTGGCAAAAGGAAACATGTGAATCTACAAGTTCAAATTTGAGTTTGAATTGGTTCATTCTATTAGAAGTCCTTCAACTTATGTTGAGACTATAATAGAATTTGTCCTAACAAAGGAACCAAAGTCTCATCATAGATCCACATATTTGTTAAGGTAGTTTCACATGATTTGATGAAATCATTGGTGGGAATTAAAAGTGAAGATTAAAAGGAGTACCCATGGATTACAACATAGTTGATCCGTTCACTAAATCTTATCTTAAAGAAAACATGATAGTCATGTTTGCTCATTTGTCTTTTAACTTGTGAGTGATTGGCTTTAGTGCAAGTGGGAGATTGTTAGTGAATATGCCCTAAAGTCAATCAACTTCTA
This sequence comes from Gardenia jasminoides, assembly GCA_013103745.1. Classification (NCBI taxonomy): domain Eukaryota; kingdom Viridiplantae; phylum Streptophyta; class Magnoliopsida; order Gentianales; family Rubiaceae; genus Gardenia; species Gardenia jasminoides. The sequence continues at coordinate 33,889,097 of CM023095.1, forward strand.
GGGTTTATTATATACTTTGACTATTTATGTAATAATAAATGACATCTTTATCATGTTGATTGCTTATATTTTCATATAAGTATGATAAAACCCTTAGAATAAACCTAATCGATGAAATCATAAGAGTTATGATGGTGAGGTTCATTCGATTATAAATAAGGTTTATTCTTAAATATCTCTAGTCATAGTATTAACAAGAAAGGGTATTGTTAATACGGTTAGACTAGCATATACTATGCCGCTTCTATATGGGAAGTAGTAGACCTTATCTACTATGGTGTGTGAGACACCTAAGCAAGTATATGGGTGCTTGATGGTATGATCAAGTTCACTAGATTGATCCACATAGGGACATCCTTTAAGTGCCAAAGGATTAATGTCTAAGTGACGTTTATGTAAATGATTCTTAGACTTAAGGTTATCATGATATCTTGAATATGGATAGTTATACTTTCTTTGTTATATGATTGCTCTGTAAAGGGAATGCTCACATCATTAGCAAATGGGTGTATCTTTGAAGTATGGAAAGATGGTGAATAACCTATAAGGATTTACCGCCTCTTATGTGAGAGGAGTTATCTCGTGTTTGGCCACTTGTAGAAGTATAACTCAGAAATCTTAGCTAAGTGGGAAAGTCTTAGAAAGTGTTTCTAAGAACTTCTTCATTGGAGTTATATTTTGGTACAAGAGAAAAGAGCATTAATCACACAATGGAATAGGCACAACTTATTCCAATATTAATGTGAGATAAGTGTGGTAAAAGGATATTAGTTACATTATAAGCGTTCTTGAAAGGTGAAGTCATCCACTTGACTTTTCTCATTACTTGGGTGGTCATGATGTATGGCTAGATACCAATCTTGATCTATAAGTATGAGTTGATTGATTAGTGGAATGGGTGATAAATTAAAAGAGTTTTAATTTATCTAGTTCTTATTTATTAAGAATGTATAGCTCATACTTACTTAGCCAACGTATATGAGAACCTAATGGGTCACACACATTAAGAACTTTCTTAACTAGATTAAATGAATTTCAAGTGGGACTTGATAGATAAGTTTTATAACTTATAGTTTGATTTGTGAGACAAATTAAACTTGAGGGACTTATGGTGTAAATAAGTTTTAGTCTTCCAAATACAAGAGTTGTATTAGAATTAGGAAGTTAAATCTTATTGGAAACTGATTTCAGGTTTCCATAAGGAGTTTTAGTCTTCCTAATACAAGAGTTGTATTAGAATTAAGAAGCTAAATCTTATTGGAAACTAATTTCAGGTTTCCATAAGGATTTGACAACTTATTTGTCTATAAATACTCACTAAGCTTTTGCTAGCAAGTTAATCATCACACAATTTGTCTTGTGAGATTTTTGAGAAAAATCTTGAGAGAAAAAATACCAAAAATTCGTCCAAGAAAATAAGGGAAAAATGGCATCTCTTATTTCTTATCTTGGGATGAATTTTTCATGGTGAAAAATTGGAATTGTCTCAATAGACTTGTGTGTGGTTGTCTTGGCAATAGCTAGCACTAATCTAGCTTAAGCTAATTCGACCTTGGAGGTTCTAACTAAGGAGGTTCGTGTGGATCACCATTAGAGGCGCATGAAGCACGTGGATCTCTTTGCCATCTTCGCATCAAATCTCCACCAAGTTCAAGGAGGTCTTCATGGATTGAGGTAATCTTCTTGAACTATCTCTATGTTACATGGATTTAATCAAAGGACGATCTATTAAAGGAATCAAAAATTTTAAATTTCCGCTGTGTTTATCTCCTTGAATCCTTACACTTCTCTCCCCTATTCCCATCAATTTTCTCTTCTCGCTCTTTCTTCACATTCTTCCTTCCTCCCTTCGTTTTTCCCTCACTCTTTAATACCTCTTCTACAAATAAGTATCTTCATGCCTTACATGATCGTTGGGAACCATCGAAAGAGGGAGGTTAGAAAACAATGGTGAATTTATCTATTGTGGGAGAAGTTTGAAGAAATACCCATCTGATAATTGAGTGATAAAACACATTATGCATAAACTACTATGAGTTGATTTATCATTATTCATTCAGTCAAAATATTGTGATAAAAATTGAGAATTACATTTGGATCAATTTCCAACATGGAAAATTTGGATATAATTTGAAAATCATTTTTTCTTTCTCACATTTGAGTTGATCGGGAATTATCTTAAAGAGTTATGTAATGCACAAAAGTGTAGGAATTAACTGGATTTCATAAGAGTTTGATAGGTTCAATTGAGTGGTTTTATTTTTTCGATTACCATCATTGTTAGGTTAAACTCTGATAGAACCCAAGAATTATTCGAAGAAATGTTCCCAAAGGAAAAAGTTTACCTGGAGAGTTTGATAGATATTTTGAAACCAGGGCACCCATACCATATTTGGTAAAATACAGGACAGGTATAATAGAAGATATTATACATACGCATATTATATGGTTTTTTTTAAAGTATGATGAAAAGTTTGGCATAAAAATACGTATTCAGCAAAATTATGCATATAAATTCGTTCATGAATAGTATGAACATATTTAAAAGTTACGGAACTAAAAATACGGATAAATATATTATAGATTTCAAAGATTGTGCTATATTCATACTAAATTTAAACTTATTTTTTATGTGTCAGACATTAAATTTATTAAAAATTTTATCACCTTATTACTTAAATATGGATACATCTACCATTTTTATGATATGTATCGCTCTTATTTTCTATATAACTCAAAAATTATGCCATTATCCCTTCTTAAATTTTAATTTTTTTAAAAAAATTGAAGTACAACTTGTGAAATATAATACGTTAAAAGTTTATTATGTGTTTTATACAATTAATTAAAAACTATGAGTATTTTTTAGAGTATTGTTAAAATGTACAAAATATAGAAGTTTTTTCAAATGACACGTATGAGCGTGTATTTTATGAGTATAATATGAGTAATTACTAACTGTAACCCAAACTTCTAGTATGATGCTATTGAATCTTGTACCTTTTCCCAATTTGTATTTGTAGAAATAGTAGTTCTTTTTTTAATTAGGAGAAAAGAAGTTTCCATAAATTAAATCCCTTTGAGTAGTATCCTTTAATTAAAATTGTTACATAGTTATCAAAAAAAGTGAAATGAGAAAATGAAATTAGAAAAATTCTATGATTGGAAGCTTTTCTAGCTATAAATAAATATGAGATTATTTAAGAAAACAAGATCTTCACATGTATGAATTAATCTTTTGATATAGAAAGCTAAATTTCAGGGAATAAAATGTTAAATGAATAATTAACTTTTTTTAAAAAAATAAACATAAAAAAATCTTACTATAAATTCACCATGTTGTCAAAACAGTATAGTTCAATGGCAAAGCATAAAAATAGAGCAATCAAGGAATACAAAATCCTAAATTAGTAAGAAGTTTATTCCAGAGAGAAGAATAACACTGAAAAGCACATCCTTCATATTCTATTTCTTTATTTTTCATGTGACTAAGCAACTAAGAAAGTAGAAATGTGTGCAATTAACTTAATTTCCAAATACTCAGATGACCAAATTGTTGAATTTTCAAGATAATTGGTTATTGCTTAGTTGAAATGCATTGTGTTTTGTAGTTTTATTTTTCATTTTCATTTCTTTCAAAATTCTGTAAACCAAACAAAGGAATTACTTTTTTGGATTCTTTTTCCATTTGCCTAATACTTTTCTTTGTCAACTCAAAAAAAGAAATGGTTAGGGATGTCAAGAAATTCAATTTTGCATTTCACACTTTCCTTTCCTCAGTGAATCCCCAGAACTACACAGGGCCTTAATGGATATTCCAAGGCTTGGAGCAAAACTTGAGATTGAATGTAGACAAGGGTAGCCAAATCATTATAAATCAGTTTGAGTTTCTTATTCTTTTACTTTATTGTTTGATTTAGCCGGTTCTATGCAACTTCTTGATTGAGTTTCATTTTCAAATGATTATATTAATATTTTCTCAATACTTGTTAGAAGAAGTTTCAATTTAGATAAAATTAGTTTTAATTTGGGAAAACTATGATCGACTTAATTTATCACATTTTCTTAACTTGCTTTAGGCCAACAATTGGAACTTGATTTTGTAATCATATAAAAGTCAAAACTCACCCTTTTGACTTGTAAGCTGTTGTCATACATTGTCAGAGCTTAGTGAGAAAATTAGCAAAATCATGATATTTGAAAGTTTAATTTATACATCTATCGTTCGGTTATGTGTTTGAATTTTGAAAGTAAGATTCTCAGAGGGATAAGTTGCAAAAAGTGACCGTCAAAAAGATAGGTTACCTCAATTGTACATGGGCTATTGGACGTTTAGTGAATGAAACACCAAACTTGAAAAAATTCTATAAGCGGACATAAAGAACAAAAGTGTGGCCAATTTCTCATAATCAAGAGGTTGTATTTCTTTTGCCTACTGCTTTGTTTGATTGTTGAGGGTTATTTGATTGTTTGTTGTGTGATAATTCTTTGTGTCTTGATTTGATATTTAACTTAAAATTTCTGAACAGTTAATCAACTTAATTCACTCCACTCGTCATTACTTTAGAGCCAATATTTACTTATATAAGTCTCAACTTTATAAATTTAGAGTTTTACGGATGGCAGTCGACATTAAAGGCTATATTTTAATCGTGCTGTTTAGTATGGGAAAAAGACAATTTGTCATTATTATGTTCCTTTGCTAAAAACAATACTTGTTAATAAGAAATATTGAAAGGAAAAATATTCGCACACCTCTTCCATCTTCTTGGATATTTTTTCACTTTTAATTAGTCATAGTTTCACCTGAAAAATATTTTGAAAACTTAAGAAAGATGTGTTAAAAAAAACTTAAGGAAGATGCATCAAAATTTTTTTTGCTAAACTCTAAAATGCATGCAAGAAGACTGTTTTGTCTGGATTGCCATTTTTTGAATTTTTCATGAAAAAATATACTATAATGATGTGATGTACGTGAGGTAAATAGGTGTTTGGAAAATGTGATCACGGAAAATGTAAAAATTTTTTAGTGGAAAACTCCCATCCAAACAAGGACCTTTGAAAAATTTTATATCACCGGTTAAATTATTTCTTGTGCCAGGTTACTTGCTAAACTCCGAAAAGTACTTCATCTTGACCATTGTGTTGAATTTGGCAATTGACTAGATGATAATCAATCAGGACATGCGGGTTCTCAAAGGACATTTTCAACATTTTGTCCCAAACCCACTAACCCCAAGTCAATTGGCTAGCCTCTGTCCTGCCAAAATAGACTAGAATCTGGCCGCATGGGTAGGGGAAAAAAAATATAATTTTGGATCTGTTTGGATTCGCTATTTTTGGACTTGTTTTTTGAAAAATTGTATTTCACATCCCAAATGCTACAGTAATACACCAACAAAAAATAATCTCAAAAACACCAATCCAAACAAATATTTCAAAAACAACTTATACATACAAAATAAAAAAAAATTATCCCTTCTTCTTCTACCCCAATCCCACCCCCATCACCACCTCCTCCCTCCCTCCACCTTCCCTCTCTCTCCCTCCCCCTCTCTCTTTCTTCCCCTCCTCCTCCTCCCTCCTCCCCTCCCACAGCCTCCCTCCCATCCAAATTTAAAATTTATTTAGGGTAGTGTTGGGACATTTTTAAAATTAAAAATTTATTTGAAATAATTTTTAGGCTACTTTTAAAATTAAAATTTATTCAGAGTATTTTTTGGCACATTTTTAAAATCAAAATTTATTTGGAAAATTTTTTAGGTAATTTTAAAATTAAAAATTTATTTAATTTAATTTTTGGTGTATTTTAAAATTAAAAATTTATTTGGGTTAATTTTTTGGGGCATTTTAAAATTAAAAATTTATTTTGGAAATGTTTTAAGGCATTTTTAAAATCAAAAATTTATTTGGGATAATTTTGGGGCATTTTAAAATTTAAATTTATTTTGAGTATTTTTGGAGTAGTTTTAAAATTAAAAATTATTTGAAATAATTTTTTAGGGTATTTTTAAAATTAAAACCTTATTTGGAATAATTTTTTGGGGTATTTTTAAAATTAAATTTATTTGGGGTAATTTTTGGGGGCATTTTAAAATTAAAAATTTATTTGGGGTAATTTTTGGGTGCATTTTTAAAATTTAAAATTTATTTGGGGTAATTTTTTGGTGCATTTTTAAAATTAAAAATTTATTTGGGGTAATTTTGGAGGTATTTTTTAAAATTAAAATTTTTTGGGGTATTTTTAAATTAAAAATTTATTTGTGATATTTTTTGGTCATTTTTAAAATTAAAAATTTATTTGGGATAATTTTTTGATGTAATTTTAAAATTAAAAATTTATTTGGTGTATTTTTAAAATTAAAATTTATTTGGGATATTTTTATAATTAAAAATTTATTTGAGGTATTTTTGGAATAATTTTTTGGGGTATTTTTTTTAAAAAAATTAACCATCCACAAAATTTTTAATTTTAAAAATACCCCAGAAATTATCACAAATAAATTTTAATTTTAAAAACACCCCAAAAAATTATCCCAAATAAATTTTTAATTTTAAAAATGTCCTAAAAATATTCTGAAAAAATTTTTAATTTTAAAAATACCCCCAAAAATTTTCTCAAAAATACTCTCAAAAACACCTCTAAAACAGTTATAGTAATTATTTTTCACATCGCAAATGCTATAGTAGTGTTTTAAAAAATAACCCCAAAAATAACTAATCCAAACGGAGCATTTGTTCTTTGTTTTGCATGAGAGAAACTAGTTAATTGGCTTAGGGATGGTATTTTTGGGTGAAGTATCGAAAATGTCCTTAGAGAACCGGCACGCTTCTTACATATATTGCCTTCAAGTTTACAGTCAAAATTAAAATGGTCCGGATGAGGCACTTTCTAAAATTTAGTGAGTAATTTGACAGAAAAAATCTATATATTATATATTTAAAAATAATTTTCATTCTAAATCATTCATTGAACTTCCAAGTTTCCATTATTTTTTCTCAATTTTTTGATTTATTTTAATTGTTGAAAATATCATTAATATATTTTCTTTGGATTGAACCAAAAATACTTTTTATTAGTTAAGTTTAGTCCCTACAATTTGATTCTTCCAAACATATCATACCAAAAAATAGTAAAAAAATGCCTATGATTTTGCAATCTGATTTCAACTTTTATTAACTTTACTAAAATAAAATATAATTGTATTTGAGTTCGATTAGTTTACCAAAATTAAAATTGAACCTACTAATAAGGATCTTCCTCAATTCCCTTACTCTTTTATTAACTTTAACAAAAACAAATTAAGCCATTTAATACCTATAAAAGAAATTTAAGGAAACATCTTTGCAGTTGGTTAATTGTACCAAAAATAATTATGAACATACTAATGGTTTGAACATCAAATTAAGGAAACTACAATCTATATATTATATATTTGAAAACAACATTTCACTCTAAATCATTCATTGAGCTTCCAAGTTTCCATTCTTTTTTCTCAAATTTTTTTATTTATTTTAATTGTTGAAAATATCATTAGTATCTTTTCTTTGGATTGAACCAAAAATATTTTTTATTAGTTAAGTTTAGTCCCTACAATTTGATTCTTCCAAATATATCATACCAAAAATAGTAAAAAATGCCTATGATTTTGCAATCTAATTTCAACTTTTATTAACTTTACTAAAATGAAATATAATTGTATTTGAGTTCGGTTAGTTTTACCAAAATTAGAATGAACAATTAAATGTTTGAACCTACTAATAAGGAAACCTTCCTCAATTCCCTTACTCTTTTATTAACTTTAACAAAAATAAATTAAGCCATTTAATACATATAAAAGAAATTTTAGGAAACATCTTTGCAGTTAGTTAATTGTACCAAAAATAATTATGAACATACTAATGGTTTGAACATCAAATTAAGAAAACTATAATCTATATATTATATATTTGAAAACAACTTTTCATTCTAAATCATTCATTGAGCTTCCAAGTTTCCATTTTTTTCTCAATTTTTTGATTTATTTTAATTGTTGAAAATATCATTAGTATCTTTTCTTTGGATTGAACAAAAACTATTTTTTATTAGTTAAGTTGAGTCCCTACAATTTGATTCTTCCAAACATATCATACCAAAAAATAGTAAAAAATGCCTATGATTTTGCAATCTAATTTCAATTTTTATTAACTTTACTAAAATAAAACATAATTGTCTTTGAGTTCGGTTAGTTTTACTAAAATTAGAATGAATAATTAAATGTTTGAACCTACTATAAGGAAACCTTCCTCAATTCCCTTACTCTTTTATTAACTTTAACAAAAATAAATTAAGCCATTTAATACCTATAAAAGAAATTTAAGGAAACATCTTTTCAGTTGGTTAATTGTACCAAAAATAATTATGAACATAGTAATGGTTTGAACATCAAATTAAGGAAACTATAATTGATTAATGATTTGAAACAAAATTACACAAATTTTTTACTTCTTATGATATGAATATCACATACGATTTTAAGGGGAAAAAGAAATCACGGCAATCCCACATATTTTTCATTTCTTTGCTATTTCTAGCAAAATATATTATTTTCATAAGAAATTGGCTCTACTATGATGTAAGGTGTGTTTTTTAATTTTTTCTCTTTGAAAAGATATTTACTGTACTAATTTTAAAATCTATTAATAATTTCTTAAAATTGACCACAAACAATTGTACACATACTATGCAAGTTGATATCTTTTAATTACATAGTCAAATTAAGCATTTTATTATTTTTTTATCCTATATAACAAGCAATGTATATCTTTCCATTTTTATTTTATTATAACATTTAATCTTTGAATTCTTAAGGCTACATATAGGAAAATGTTTTACCAATTATATTTTAAACTTCTAAATCAAATAATTTTACTTTAAAAAATCAAGGGCTAATAACCATAACGCAATCACAAATTTAGATTTAATATATTATCACAATAATATTTTCTTTAGATTTATATTAAATTTTTGTGGTAATTCTTTAAAAAAAATTAAATGGCTCACTCTATGGATCAACCATAAACAACTATACAACTCTATGTATGTTGATATTTTTTTAACTTACACAATACAAATTAAGCATTTTTTGTATTTCTAACAAGTCATGTATTTCTTTTCATTTTTCTTTTATTATGACATTTAACCATTTAATCTTTGAATTCTTAAAGCTACTCATAGGAAAATGTTTTATCAATTATATTTTAAACTCTTAAGTTAAATAATTTTGCTGTAGAAAATCAAGTGCTAATAATCATAAGCCAATCACAAAATTTAGATTTAAGATGTTATCGCTCAAAATTATCAATTTATCAATAGGCTAAAAATATGGTCTCATTATTATAATTTTACATGTGATTACCTTTACTTTATATTTTAATGTTCATGTTAGTCAATTAGTTTTCTTTTTATTCTACTATCCTTGGTTGAAATAGACAAGTTAACTCCATGTCTTTTGTTAGCAAATTTTACAACAACTAGACAAGCCTATTGTTTAGTATCTTCTTTTCATAAATATATCTTTTTCATATTCTTTTACTTTTTCTTTCACTTTTATATTTGACATTATTATAATTTTATTAGACACTCACAATAATACCTTTTTGAATAATTTCAATATAATACTCTTATAATGAGGGTAAGTTTTAAGGTTAATAAATTTTATTGATGAATTTATTTCTTAAATAAAGAATGATGCATTTGCATAGTCAGTTTTGAAAGTGCTATAGGAATTCTAAAAAATAAAAGATAAATGGCCATTTATTAATAAAAAAAAAAAGAAACCTCCAAAAATGGCAAAATTTTATGCATTTTATACTCGAATTTTGATTTTCCCATAGATCACAATTTTTACCTTGAATTCAATCGAAACTATTTGAAAGGTAATTTATATGCGTTGTGAACATGGAAATGTAGGGTTAGGAGGTAGAAGGATGGAAAATTGTAATATAGAAGAAAGATGCTAAGAAAATGATGGATAAGATTACAAGGGTAGATGAGAGATAATATTGTTGAGTAAGAGAGAGGGGAAGTGTGACTTGGAAGATAAAACTGTTGACTAAAAGAGGAAGGATGTACGACTTGCAGGGTAGAGGAAGGAAAAACATTGCGGAGATAGAGAAAAATAAGTCTATTAGGCAAGAAGAGGGTAAAAAAAATTAAATGGGATAGTATTAGGGAGGAAGAATGAAGGAGGTGACACTGTAGAATAAAGGAAATGTGGCAAAAAAAAGGACAAGAGTAGCAGTAGGGATGTAGGTACAGGGTAGGAGACATAATTGAGAGGGAAATGAGAAAATGGTAGTGATGTATGTGTGTGTTTGGAAATATCTTTTAGACCTTATTTGAGTGTTTTTCTATTTAATTTTGATAATTTTTTATCTTTTAATTAAAGATGCAGTTGTTTGAAAATAAATGTTATCCAATAATAGAACTAGAATTATTTTTTTTATCGTTATTCATGGAATAATAGGTAGTTTAAAAATATACAAAATTCTCAGAATATGATATAATGAATGAAAGGAATTTTTCTAAAATGGATCAAATTTTTATATGTAATTGTAAGAATATATGAAAACTAACATAGTTTTTAGACAATTCCATAGTCTCGTCCCCTTTTTTTTATTTTTTTGTTCATGAGTGGGATTTTTTTCCTTTGCCTTTTTTTTTCAAAATAACATCCTTTGATAGAAATTGACACTTAAAATTTCAGTTTTTCCATTCTAAATAATTTTTTAAGAAAAATAATTTTATTATTTTGATTTGAAATGTTAACCCGTCCATAGCACTCGTCAAAAATCTAGTATTTTAATAAGTGATATAAAACTTTTCAAAAGCTTAGTAGCCTCCCATGCACTTTCCGCAATATATTTTTTTGTCATTTTAAATTACAAAAACAATGAATTACTTTTCAAAAGTTTAGTATTAATTGAAGTCGAAGAGGCGTGCGTACCTGTACATGCATATACGGTCAAGGAGTATTAAAAAAGATCAAGACCTCCTACTTATAAAAAAAAAAAGGCTCATTAAGCTTATATAGATTCTCATCCACAAATTACTCTTATTTCCAAGTTCACCTTAGGAAAGAGAAAGAAAAAAATTCTTCTTTGACTAAAGGAGGACAAACCCAAATTCAATGCGAAGAACTATACGTTTTCCTCTTGTAAAATTTTAGACTATATAATCCTTAGCTGAGCTTTCAAGTATTAACAAAAGTAAGGATGTAGTGTATACATAGAGATGGGAAATGGCCAGGGATGGGTGAATTTGGGCAGAACTTAATTAGGATTGTAAAATATAGGTTATACCCAAACAGTCTCATATTAGTCATGGGACTAATATGGGCAGGACTAAAATGGGCTACCATCCTGCCCAAATATCCAAATTAATCCCATTTTATTTATTTTTTAAGAAACAAACTTTTTTTTCTCAATCAAATATCTCAATATTGTCTTTTCTTTTTATATTATTTAGTTTGTTTATTTAACTTTATAAAAGTTCTACACTCTTCTTTATAAATTATGCGATAATTTTTCAAATTAAATAAAATTTTCTAAATATGAAATTTATAAAAGACCAATTTCATATAAGTGGATGATTCTTTTTGAAAATTCGTGTTGATCAGATAAAAATCTATTGATCACCAAAATTTAATTATTCCTAAAATCCATCTACTCATGTACGTTATTTTATTTCTTAACTTTCAAGACCCAATCTAAAAAATTTTTCAATTCTAAGGCCATTCCAATGCAATAAAATTCTGTCAAGAATTGAATTTTGTAGTGACGGAATTTTGTAGTTATTAGAGAGTACATGATGCATAAGTGCTAATCTATCTAATATGTACTACAATCTTATAATAGTAATTTATTAATTTTGAGAAGAAAATGAAAAGAAAGATTGTTTGTTATTTTGTTATTATTTTAATAGATACTCATGGGAGTCCCAAATAAATCTCATACATACCTATATTTTAAATGGGTATTATTGGATATATCCCAATAAGGTCAAAACCCATATTTTAGATACCCATTCCACCCAAATTAAATTTGAGTGTGGGATTCCAATGGGTTTTAGGTATTTTTGCCACCTCTATGTATACATATCTTTTTTGCAAAAAGATAAAAGTACCTCTAATCAATATTTTCTCCTTTTCAATAATATTCATTGCATCATAAATTGACACTTGCTTTGCAATATGCCCCGTGCTATGGCATGAATTGCGTGTTATGTTTTGGGGCAACAGACGCAGCGGAAAATAAAAAATTTAGCCCCAATAACCCACCAGGAATCACCCTAGGCTACGTATGACTTGTAGAGAAGAGGAGTTGAAGGATTATCTTAATCCTAGAAGCGGCTTCTTGTTGCATTGTAGAAAGTGGTCAGCCCCTTTCAGCAGTCCAAGTGTCCTGCCTCTACTGCAATCCACGCGAGAGAGAAGTCTGGATCCTCTCTTGAATCGTCTCTGCGATCCTAGATATGTGTGTATGAAAGTGTAGAAAAGGTGCTAGTCTATTCTCTCTTTCTTTGGAATTTCTCTCTACGTAGGTTTTTCTCAAAAACCCTATCCTCTCTCTATTCTGTCAACCGTTGTTGTGTTGTTATGGTACAGACGTATCATATAGTCTGTCTATTTATAGGAGAGAGGTAGAGAAAAGATAGGGTCTTGTTTGATCCAAATCAAAACAAATATAGGATACTTATTTTATCCTATTTGCTTAAATAGCCCCGGAATCCTTTATTCCTTATAATTAGACCTCTAAAAGGTTTTATTTCCAAATCTCCATTTGGACATACAATTTTAATCCAGAATTCAATCTCTAAGCGTGTGATCTAATAGGTTCCAAATACACTGGCAATAACTATGAATTATAATTCTCAAGAATAATTAGATAAAATAAAAAACTTTATTTTATCATTAATTACAATAATTAATCCATTCATAATTATAGATTGTGGGCGGTGTCTAATGACACATCACAACCACCCAGGTATTTGGAATTAGTCAAGGAAATTTTGACCAAACCTTTCCATGGAAAATTACCATGTAATTATTATCCTTTCACCATAGATATCCAATTAGTCAGGGAATGAGGAATAAGTGCCAATTCCCTAATGACTAATTAATTTTCTAGTTCCCGGAATTAACCCTAGATTAGGTTAATTTGAAGACATTCTTCAATTAACCTAAGGTAGTCGACTATTAAGGTTAATCTCCCACTAGTGGCCATTCTGGATATCAATTCCCACTATCGGAGTGGTGAATCCTCTCTTGATCACTCAATATCTTTCCATGTTTCACCCTACCCCAATTTCTATTCTTTGAGTTACTCTTGGTGAGCAACAAGTAATAGAATCAAAAGGTAGTGATTCACACTCAAGATATTATGATGATCTCAAGTCTAGGATCATTTACACAATTTTCCATAAGAGATTCAACCATTGGCACTAGATAGATATTCTAATGGAATCTTTGCGTGGATCACTCCAATGAATTTGTATTTTACAATTCATCTACACATTAGCCTAGGTATTGATAGGATTTTTCTTTACTCCACAAATCTTAAAAAACCTTTATAACCCTATATTACCGCAAGTATACGGATCGTTTATTGAGTATAGGGAAATAAGGTGTCGATCCCACGAGGAAGAGTGTCAAGTACCGGTGATTTTAAATTCCTCTATTATTTAGACTGTCACAACAAAGATATAAAGGGAGAAGGCGGTAAACCGTCCTTAGGTAGCGGGATTAAGCAAATAGAACCGACCGCTAGGTGTCGAAGACATCCAATTGGCGGTAGAAAGGAAATAACAAGAAAGCAAGTAAAGAGTTAAGATCCTAGAGCTTAAGAATCCCTTGTTAAGTTAGTTAGTCAAGTTTATTATGTCCTTTCTCCAATGATGTGCTAAGGTATAACTTCCTTTTGTATGCCATCACTTTCGTCAATGGTCATGTGTAGTGCAAACTCTCATTTAAGATGAGCAAGTCACTCGGAATCGCTTTCACCAATTCCTTAACTCCTTGGAATCTTCCTTGACCTATTTTCATAGAGAAAAGAGAGAAACAAGATAAATAAACTCAATGAAGTTATAGTATAAAACCAAAACCAACCAACTATATTCACTACTTTCGTGAGAATATAAGTTAGTGTTTAAGAATTTAGATCTTGTTGAAGGCAAGTTTTTCATTGCTCATCAACATCAAATCATTTATAGTTGGTAGCTAATCAACCATAAAGCATAAGCACAATCTTAAACTAGCAAAATCAATGAGAACATAAATAATTCAACCACTTCACAATCACAACTACAACAAGTTCATCCTCACTCTAGGATTTGAGAGGCTTAACTAAACATACTACTACTAACTATACTACTAAACTAATGAACTAGTGAAGACTACATTTCTACATCCTCTCCCTTATTCTCTACCTCTCATTCTCTTTTTTCAAATGTCTACAAGAGGTCCTATTTATAGATGAATTCATCCATAAACTTCCAAGACTTTATCATGTGAATACAAGAAAAGTTTGGTTTTGAAAAGTCAAAGAAATTGGCTTCTTGAATCTCTTGTCTTCATGCATTGAATCCTTTGAATTTCAATCTCAAATGAGTTGTAATGTTGAAGCAAATTGTGTTTTGGATTTGCTATGAGTTGTTTCTTCAATTTCACACAATTCTTCACGCAGCTTTTATTGAAATTAGTTTGAAAATTGAGCTGAAAGTGAGTTGGAAAAACTGGAATTCGGCTGCAAGTTGCAGCTATCCTTTTCTGACGATCCGCGAGGTAGATCCGCGATGCAGAGGATCGCGGATCACATCGCGGATCCGGTCCCCTGGCTCCTGTGAGAGGGATTCGCGAGCTATTTGAAATTTTCACTTGTTGGTTCGCGTTTTGCCTCGCGACTCCACTTGAAACTTGCAAATTCCGAGCTTTTTGTCGTGAGATTGGCGCGTTAATTGCTCCGACTTTTATCCCTTTGATTCCTCGTTGATTGAATTGCAATTTGCATTTTCCAATTTTTCTTCCAAGCTTCTTGGCAAATATCCACATTTTCATCTCATTTGATAACTGAACAAGCAATCCTACAAAAACATGAAGATTTCACCACATTAATCCATAAAAATGCATTTTTCTACTTAAACCACAAAATGTAGAATTTCAGTAGAAACCCTAGTTCATTAGCCATTAAACTGACAAAAACACACAAAAACTACATAATTAATCCTATTAAAAACATGCAAAATATTGACTTATCAGGTATCATTATACCTTGGTTGATGAGAACAACCACTACTTACATTAAGTAGAGACCAACTGTGTACTAGTCTTTCCGTATTAATAATGTCATGTCTCATTAATACTATAACTAGGGAACTTTAAGAATATTTATTATGAATGTGATTGATATCTCATAGTCAACAACTCTTGTGACTACCATCACATCAATAAATATTCTAAGGACTTTATCAGTTATATCAAATATTCAATAGATAAAATGGAAATTCATAAAATACAAAAGTTTATTAGGAATGTATTTAAACAAAATGATTGTTTTAGAACATACATTCCAACAACATCCCACTTGCACTAAAACAATTCATTCATAACCTTTAGTCCAAATGAAAGTACATGACTATCATGTTTCTTTTGAAATAGTGCCTTAGTAAAAGGATCAGCTATATTATCCTCAGTGGGGACTCTCTCTATCTTTACACCATTTCTGGCAATGATTTCCCTAATTAGGTGAAATCTTCTAAGTACATGTTTGGACCGTTGATGAGACCTAAGTTCCTTTGCTTGGGCAATGGCCCTATTGTTATCACAGTACAGAGTTACTGGATTAACTATACTAGGAACCACACCAAATTCAGACACGAACTTCTTGATCCAAACGGCTTCCTTGGCTGCCTCCGCGGCTGCAATGTACTCAGTCTTTGTTGTAGAATCCGCTGTGGTGTCTTGTTTGGAACTCTTCCAGCAGACAGCATCTCCATTGAGAGTAAAGATGAAACCTGACTGTGACTTACAGTCATCCTTATCAGACTGAATGCTTGCATTTGTGTAGCCCTTAACCTCCAATTCACCATTTTCATATACTAAGAACAAATCTTTAGTCCTTCTCAAGTACTTAAGAATGTTCTTAACGGCTATCCAGTGACCTTCACCTGGATTAGCTTGGAACCTGCTCGTGACACTCAGAACATGGGAGACATCTGGTCTTGTACATAACATAGCATACATAATTGATCTAATTGCCGAAGCATATGGAACATTATGCATCTTATCAATCTCAACTTGTGTCTTAGGACACATGCTCTTAGAAAGACTTATCCCATGAGTCATAGGTAATAAATCCTTCTTAGACTGATCCATGCTAAACCTTTTTAGCACTTTATCTATGTATGTAGATTGTGAAAGACCAAGCAGCCTTTTAGACCTATCTCTATAGATCTTAATACCCAATATATAGACTGCCTCTCCTAAATCTTTCATGAAAAAGTTCTTGGATAACCAACCCTTCACTGATTGTAACATTGGGATATCGTTTCCCATTATTAATATGTCATCTACATATAATATAAGGAAAACGATTGAACTCCCACTAACCTTCTTGTATACACAAGACTCATCCGAATTTTTAAAAAAACCAAACTCTTTGATTGTTTCATCAAAGCGGATGTTCCAACTCCTGGATGCTTGCTTAAGCCCATAAATGGACCTCTGTAACTTGCATACCTGATTGGGATTTGGCGATGTAAAGCCTTCAGGTTGTGTCATGTACACATCCTCTTGCAGATTCCCATTAAGGAATGCAGTCTTTACATCCATCTACCAAATCTCATAGTCATGATATGCTGCTATTGCAAGCAATATCCGAATGGATTTGAGCATAGCAACTGGTGAGAAAGTTTCATCGTAATCGATTCCCTTTTTCTGCTTGTAGCCTTTGGCCACCAATCTAGCCTTATAGGTAATCATATTACCATCTATATCGGTCTTTTTCTTGAAGACCCATTTGCACCCTACGGGTTTTATCCTTTCAGGTGGATCAACCAAAGTCCATACCTTGTTGTCATACATGGAATCCATTTCGGAGTTCATGGCCTCTAATTATTTGAAGGAGTCTGGACTATTCAGAATCTCTTGGTAGGTAGTAGGTAGTAGGTTCGTCATCTTGAATGACTAGTACATTATTGCTTTGGCTCACAAGGAACTCATATCTCTTGAGAGTTGAGTGTACTCTTACTGACCTACTGGTCTCTTGAATGTTCACAGCTTCCGTTTGTGCCTCATCATTATGTGGTTGAACCCTTTCTTCAACAGGTTGTTCAATGTTTGTTTGATCATTTTGAACTTCTTCAAGTTCCATGTTAGTATTTTGAACTTCTTCAAGTTCTATTCTACTCCCACTGCCCCTTTCTAGAATAAACTCTTTTTCTAAAAAGATAACATGTTTTGAGACAAACACTTTGTGCTTAGTTGGGTTGTAGAAATAGTATCCTATAGACTCTCTTAGATACCCTACAAACAAACACCTGTCAGATCTTGGTTCAAACTTATCTGACTCTGCCTTCTTCACATAGGTTGGGCAACCCAAAACCTTCATGTAAGACAGTTTTGGTTTCTTTCCTTTCCATATCTCATATGGTGTGGAATCAACAACCTTACTGGGTACTCTATTAAGAGTATGGAAAGTTGTGTCCAAAGCATATCCCCATAACAATTTTGGGGCACTCGAGTGGCTCATCATGGACCGTACCATATCTAATAAGGTGCTGTTTCTCCTTTCAGATACACCATTTAGTTGTGGTGTCCCTGGAGGAGTCCATTATGGAACTATTCCATTGTCCTTTAGATAAAATCGAAACTCATCGCTTAAGTATTCTTCACCACGATCAAATCGTAGTGTCTTAATACTTTTACCGGTTTGTTTCTCTACTTCATTTCTGAATTCTTTAAACTTTTTAAAAGATTCAGACTTGTATTTCATTAAATACACATAACCATATCTAGAATGGTCATCAGTAAAGGTAATGAAGTATGAAAATCCACCTCTAGTTGTGATTGTCATTGGGCCACATACATCAGTATGTACTAGCCCAAGTAAATCACTGGCCCTTTCCCCTTTACCAGTAAAGGGTGTTTTGGTCATTTTTCCAAGTAAACAAGCTTCGCATACATCATATGATTCATAATCAAATGAGTCCAAGTACCCACCTTTGTGTAATTTGAAAATGCGTTTCTCATTTATATGATTAAACCTACAGTGCCAGAGGTAGGTTTTATTTAGTTTATCTAATTTCATTCTCTTTTCTTATATGTTGAGAATTTGGTTATCAAGATCTAAACTGTCCCTAAGATTAAACCGTTATTCCATTTTCCAGAATCATAAAACACATCATTCTTTGAAAAAGAACAACATTTATTCTCTTAGGTTATCTTAAATCGATTTACATCCAAATAGGAAATAGAAATGATGTTTGTAGTAAGTGTTGGAACATAATAACAGTTTGATAATTCTAAAATCAACCTACTGGGTAAACTAATGTAGTAAGTCCCCACAGCTAAAACAGCAACTTTTGCTCCATTGCCCATACGTAGGGTTACTTCTCCCTTTCCCAACTTTCTACTGTCCCTTAGACCCTGCATAGATGTGCAAAGCCACATCCGGTATCTAATACCCAAGAGCCAGATTTGGAAGTAGAAACATTAATCTCAATCATATATGTACCTGGTGTTGAAGCTTCCCTAAGCTTCTTTTGCTTCAAGCTCTCCAGATAGCCCTTGCAGTTCTTCTTCCAATGTCCAGTTTGTCCACAATGGAAGCAGGTTGCATTGGACTGGTCTGTCTTGACCTTCTTGGGCTTCTTGGTGGGCTTATTCTTGGGCCCTTTTCCTTGTCTCTTCCTTTTATTGGAGGAAGCAACAACAAGCACTCCAGTAGGATCCTTCACCTTTTTTATTTCTTTCTCAGCAGTTTTCAGCACATTCAACAATTGAGGCAATGTGTGCTGCAGATTGTTCATCTGATAGTTCATAACAAACTGAGAGAAAGAATCTGGGAGAGATTAAAGAACTAAATCAACATTTAGCTCTTGGTCCATCTTAAACCCTAATTCAGCCAATTTCTCAATTAGCCCAATCATCTTTAAGATGTGTGGAGCAACAGGTTCTCTCTCTGCCATCTTGCACCTGAATAATTCCTTGGAGGTATCATATCTCACCGTCTTAGATTATTGTTCAAACAACTTTCTAAGGTGTTGTACAATTTCATATGCCCCCATGTTCATATGCTGCTGTTGGAGTTGAGGAGTCATAGAGGCTATCATGATACATGAAGCCACTCTATTATCATCCTTATGCTTCTTGTAAGCATTCTTAACAGTAGCAGGTGCAGTTGGTTCAGGTTCATCAGGTATAGGCCCATCAAGTACATATTCTATTTTTTCATGAGTGAAAACGAGTAGGACATTGCGATGCCAGTCGAGAAAATTTGTGTCGTTCAGTTTACAATCAGTGAGAATTGTACGTAGGCTCAGATTATTACTCATTCTACAACAAAATAAAGATAGTGTTTGTCAGAAAAAGCTTTGTTTAATAAAATCATAAAAACTTCTAGAATTATGATTTTATTTCCACTATTTTTTCCAAATCAATTACCCTCTATAAATTGATTCGGGATTTTCTAAAAACCATAGTGGCTAGAACCCCATCTTAACTATTTTGACTTTGAGTGAATCCCAACAAATCAAAATAATTTTAACAGGTAGGTAATTTACCAATTACAACCCATTTGTAATTTTTAGATCCATTAGGTATCAACTCTTGATTTTACATCTTATGTATTAACCTAACCCTTGCCTCTAAAATTCATGGCCTTGAGTGAATCCCAACAAACCATAATTTTAGTTAAATCAAACCCATCATTCTTAAGAACACTTCTTATAGTAAAAAACATGTAGTAAGTAAGGCAGTTTTGGGTGAATCTCAACAAGCTAGCACTTAATGACCACATTTTGTTTTATACTATAATGATGGAAGGCAGTCTTGATTTAATATTGAATTTGAGGGATTTGTTTGCCTTCTCCAAAACATTTTTAATTTGGTTTGAAGTTTTGAAAAAATCATTTGACGGTCTCATCAACAATCATGCATATAAATATTTCAAAAATAAATATAGCATAAAATAAAACGTGGATGGTTGTGGATATTCCTAAATTAATTTTCCCGGCCATCAGGGAAATTAATGGTTGATTAAGGTTAAATCAAATTTGCTCCTTCTGATGGCACGGCTCCTTTCTTCATCTTCCAATTTACAATTTCTTTACTAATTACAATTTCCTATCATCTATTCCTGTCTATTGTACATTACAAATAGAATATAAGAAACTCCGAGTTACATTCAGGGGGAATTAGATAAGGAGAGAAAGTACAATTAGAAAAATAAGAAAGGCAAGACACGCAGGCCCTATTTATAAAAAACCAACCATTCAACCATTCATCCACAATCACATTGGGTTTATATCCACAACCATCCACCATGCATTCATATAAATTTAAACAACTTTAAATTAAAAGAAAACATGTAATAACAGTCAACAACTATTCATGGATTATTTGGATTTTATATCTCAAGATTCCAATCAAGTTTTGAGATCATACATGTGCAGAAAATTTTAGTAAAATAATTTTATTAGGTCACTTTTAATTTTAACTAATTTAGAAAATAAATTGGAACATTATTTGAATTAATCATATTAAAATTCAAATTAATTCCTGACCTAATAAAACATGAAATAACAAAATTTCATAACAAATTTTAACAATTAAAATTGATCAATCGAAAATTTTAGAAATTGAAAACTTAGTTTTCAAAAATTTTATTTCAAGTAAAACTTTCAAAGGATCCGCGACCCGATCCGCGAACAAGCTTCTCGGATCTCTGAGTGCGTGGATCAAGTTCTGAGAGCTCCATAAAGGATCCGCATCCGCGAACCGATTTGCGACTTGGCCTTGGATCCAAAGATGTTTCGATCCACGAATCGATCAGTACGATGGATCGGATCCGAGGTATGCCTCGGATGCATCGCGATCCGAAGTCATGATTCCCAGTTTCAGCATCCAACGATTGGGTGCTGTAGAACTCTTTCCAAAATATAAACCTTTTGTCTTGTGAAAAATTTTCCAAATCTCAGAAACACTTTAATCAAATTAAAGTTACAACCTTTTTAACCAAAATTCAGCACGTGTATAGATATCAATCATATAATCCATGAACAATAATCAATAGAACATATGAAATCATACGTAAAGAATTAGAGATGGCTCTGATACCACTGTTAGGTTTTGGGGCAGCAGACGTAGCGGAAAATAAAAATTTTAGCCCCAATAACCCACCAGGAATCACTCTAGGCTACGTATGACTTGTAGAGAAGAGGAGTTGTAGGATTACCTTAATCCTAGAAGCGGCTTCTTGTTGCGTTGTAGAGAGTGGTCAGCCCCTTTCAGCAGTCCAAGTGTCCTGCCTCTACTGTAATCCACGCGAGAAAGAAATCTGGATTCTCTCTTGAATCGTCTCTACGATCCTAGATATGTGTGTATGAAAGTGTAGAAAAGGTGCTAGCCTATTCTCTCTTTCTTTGGAATTTCTCTCTACGTAGGTTTTTCTCAAAAACCCTAACCTCTCTCTATTCTGTCAACCGTTGTTGTGTTGTTATGGTACAGACGTATCATATAGTCTATCTATTTATAGGAGAGAGGTAGAGAAAAGATAGGGTCTTGTTTGATCCAAATCAAAACAAATATAGGATAAGTATTTTATCCTATTTGCTCAAATAACCCCGGAATATTCAATCTCTAAGCGTGTGATCCAATAGGTTCCAAATACACTGGCAATAATTATGAATTATAATTCTCAAGAAGAACTAGATAAAATAAACAACTTTATTTTATCATTAATTAAATAATTAATCCATTCATAATTATAGATTGTGAGCGGTGTCTAGCGACACATCACAACCACCCAGGTATTCGGAATTAGTCAAGGAAATTTTGACCAAACCTTTCCATGAAAAATTACCATGTAATTATTATCCTTTCACCATAGATATCCAATTAGTTAGGGAATGAGGAATAAGTGCCAATTCCCTAATGACTAATTAATTTTCTAGTTCCCGGAATTAACCCTAGATTAGGTTAATTTGAAGACATTCTTCAATTAACCTAAGGTAGTCAACTATTAAGGTTAATCTCCCACTAGTGGCCATTCTGGATATCAACTCCCACTATCGGAGTGGTGAATCTTTTCTTGATCACTCACTATCTTTCCATGTTTCACACTACCCCAATTTCTATTCTTTGAGTCACTCTTGGTGAGTAACAAGTAATAGAATCAAAAGGCAGTGATTCACATTCAAGATACTATGGTGATCTCAAGTCTAGGATCACTTACACAATTTTTCATAAGAGATTCAACCATTGGCACTAGATAGATATCCTAATGGGATCTTTGTGTGGATCACTCCAATGAATTTGTATTTTACAATTCATCTATACATTAGTCTAGGTATCATTATACCTTGGTTGATGAGAACAACCACTACTTACATTAAATAGAGATAATACTTAGTCTTTTCAGATAATAATGTCTTGTCTCATTAATACCATGACTAGGGAACTTTAAAAATATTTATTATAAAAGTGATTGATATCTCATAGTCAACAACTCTTGTGACTACCATCACATCAATAAATAT
Source organism: Gardenia jasminoides (assembly GCA_013103745.1). Lineage (NCBI taxonomy): Eukaryota > Viridiplantae > Streptophyta > Magnoliopsida > Gentianales > Rubiaceae > Gardenia > Gardenia jasminoides. The sequence continues at coordinate 33,911,892 of CM023095.1, forward strand.
TCTAAGAACTTTATCGGTTATATCAAATATTCAGTAGATAAAATAAAAATTCATAAAATATAAAACTTTATTAGGAATGTATTTAAACAAAATGATTGTTTTAGCATATATTCAAACATTGCGTTTAGTGACAAAACTTCTATCCCAAAAATGCGAAAAAAAGTCATAAGAAAGATCACTTATAGACTCATTACCTAAAGATAAAGGAAACAATAATCATTGCTTATTAGTCCCATCTTATCACGTGTAAACCTTCACTTTCAATGTAGGTCAGCATAAGTGTATCTAACCACAGTTTCACCTAATCCGAAATCTACCAAACTAAGCTATAAGAGGGCAGAAGTCCCCCCCTCAATTCATTATTGCGGGGGCCTTGATGATTTCTCACCATCCAATAAGACAAAACCACTAGCCCAACCAAGCTTAAACTCTTCGTCAAATACCCCAAAAAACAAAAAAGAAAAGAAAAGAAAAAAAAAAAAGAAAAGAGAACACACACACAGCAAATAACGCACACATGTACCAAAAGTAGCAAGCCCTACCTTCCTGCCGTAGATTGTCGGCAAAGTTAATTATTTTACATGAAAATTAGAAAATTAAAAAGAAGAATGTCGGTTATATTTGCTATTTTGCTTAGCTGTCTAAACACTTGAGGGGACCCTTCACACTTGGGCACTTTTTAATTGGTCCATTGGCCGTTTTCTCATTCAATTCTGTTATGTTTTCTAAGCAATCTTCTCTTGTTTATATGAGCCACTGATTTGTCCCAGACGTATGGTAAAAGGGTAGTCAGAAGACTCAGAACTTAGAAGAACCAGGCATTTTCTGGGATATTTTCTTGCAAGAGAAATATATACTACAAATTTAGGACACTATCTTAGATTTCATTATTCTTGGAAGATGATAAAGAGAAAATTCAATCGTGTGCGTAAATCATCAGGCGAAAATGCTGGCACAACCACGACGTCGTCCGATGTGAAAGAGGAGGAGGTGGAGTGGGAGATGAGACCAGGTGGGATGCTGGTGCAGAAAAGAAGTGAGCATTGTTCTGATTTTGCAGCAATGGTTCCACATTTTCGCGTTAGAGTGGCTTTTGGAGCGATGCGCTATGAGATCTCTGTCAGTTCTCAAGCAACATTTGGTAAGTGCAAGAAAATAGTCACCAGCATTGGTGGATCAATTTTTGGCTATTTATCTTGTTTCTCGAGGTTTGCAGAATTACTTTTGTGCTCACGTTTGATTTTGCAATTCATATTCTTGAGGTACACCTTACAGCAATAGAAAAAGTTTGGTAAAACAATATTGTTTTTTTTTTGGTGAATGTTTTGACTTTCATTATCCAAGTTGTAGATGTAGTAAATAGTGTAAAAGATGAACATTTTCTTCTACTTTGTCTTCTTCTTCTTCTTTCTGACTTATTATTATTGTTTAATTTTTTTGCTCTTCTTCTTTTAACTTTTATGCTTGGGGTATCCACTTTATTTGATTCTTTTTAAGGGGCACACTTTTTTTTTAAGTGTAAGTGGGAGAACTCAATTCTAGAACCTTTCACTTACATTCTATCTTCTGAACCTCCCAACCCGTAGGGGCCATAAACTAATTGAGCTTCTTTGCACGTCACAATTACTAGAGATGTTACATCTGTTATTTGCTTGAATATAAGTTCTTTTGTACAATTTCCACCTTGTTTTATGAACTAGAGTGAGATGTGTGTGCCCTTCTGTGTGTATACTTACTGATGTGTATATATATGTGTGTGTATGTGTATGTACACTTATGGTTGACAAATCTAATTTATGTAAACGCCAATAATTCTTTTTCACAAAAATAGAAAACAATAATCAAGTGACTTATAGATCTTAACATAGTTCATTTACTTAACACCAGCTTACGCATTATACTTACTAAAAGTAGAGTAGATCTTGTAGAATTCTGGCAGTTATTGACGTTGAGTATCAAGCACAAGTAGATTAATACAATTAATCTCTCCAAAATAAACTAATAATATTTTACTTACTGAAATTAAAAGAAATTGCATAAATAAATTGAAGAATTAATAAGTTGTGTTTGTGTGTGAAATTGGCTGGTAGGGGAATTGAAGAAGCTTCTAACAGCAGACAGTGGATTACAACCTGGGGAACAAAGGCTAGTATACAGAGGAAAAGAGGGACAAAATGGAGACTATTTAGACAGTTGCGGAGTCAAAGACGGGTCAAAAGTCATACTCATTGAGGATCCAGAATTTAGAGAGAGGAGGTTGATTGAGATGCGTAGGAATGCGAAGATCCAGGCCGCACATCGCTTGATTGATGACGTACTCATCGAGGTTGATAAGCTGGCGGAGCAGGTGAGCATTTTCGGCAGTTTATGTAGTTTGACTTATTAATACAAAAAGTTTAAAAAAAAAAAAAAAACGGAACTTATCATTACAAGAAGCACGTTTGCATGAGGCTTAATATTGATATGTCTTTGGAAGATAATTTACGTGATTTTTTTAATAGGAAAAACTAGCTTTATGTCCTGTGTTATGCACGGGAACTACAAACATCGAAAGATAAGTTGAATTTTAATAATTTGAAATCATTTTAGGATATGGTAAAACTCTAACTAATACATAACCTACTTAAATATGACACTTAGCTTACTTACTGAAAAGCTTCTCGATAATATCAACTGGTGAATAGTATAATAGATAGAGTGTGTATATAATTCTTCAACTTTTTAATGAGAACAAATTTAATTTCTAAAATTTTAATTTAACCAATATATTTTGTAAATTTTTGTTTTCTAGGCAATTTGATTTAAAAAAAGTTAAGCTAGATAAAGATTTTATTTTTTGTTTCCAAATGTGATTGTGTTCCATCAATGATATACCAAATGATTAATTCAGGTCATGAATTTTTTGGATCAATAGTTGTTTGTGTGCTAAATCCCTCTACATTACAGGTTCTTTGTTAATGACACCGTTTTTGAATCAACAACGAGGATGAGTAGTTTAAGTTGAGGGGAAATTACTCCTTTGTTGCTGAAAAAATTTCTATTTTTATTTGACATCATCTAAAAGGACTGAATTAGCTAAATAAATAAACCTTTAGTGACTAAGTGATGAAAATAAAAGTTTAGAGACAATGTATCTTACTAAATAATTGCAGGACTAAATATGCATTTTCCTGTTTAAATAATTTGGAGTGATTAATGGGTCAGTGTCAAATAATCAATTTAGTCTCATAATCATGTGGTTCCCAATAGAATTTTGTGACATCAGTGCCCATATGGTATTTGTGTTACCATTTGCAATAGATTCTTGTCATCTTGACATCCGCCAACTGCTAATTAATTTGCTAAGGAATAAAGGGTGGTGTCAGATGGAGTGGGCCTTTCGAAAGGGGTGAAATAAGGGAATTCACACTTTATCTAATTTTAGTTAATTTGAATTTATTTTAATACTTGAGTTTATTTTCTGCTTAAGCTAAATGAAGTTATATTTGGCACTAGGATTTTAAACTCGGCCGAAGGTTTAAGGCTCAAAGTTCAAATTTTACACCATAATTAGATTTTTCCATTTTCTAGTGATCAGATTTTAAATCTGTTGGACCAACAAGGTCGTGAAGGTTTTTTTTTTTTAAAGGTTGTGAAGTTTTGTCCATATTTGAAGGTTACCATTGTTTTGGTAGAATATCTATTTTTGTACATCCTTCTCCTTTTACTAAATTTTTGAAAAAAGGAAAAGAAACGAAAGAGAAAATAATCTTTGAAAATTGACAAAAAAATACATTTTTATTTGACATGAAAAAAAACAATTGCATTTCTCTTCGAGGATGACCAATTCTAGTATGTTAGGTTTAATACATCCTTCCATCCTAAGCCATTTGTAGCTTGAGTAATGATTAACTTTGGGTTATTCTCATGGGACAATTTCAGAAACCTCTCCTGAGATTTCTCACAATATCACTTCATTTCCCTAAAATTTTAAAATTTCACTTACCTCCCTTCGACAAGATTTATCAAAAGTCATAAATTGACAACATTACCCTTGATCTTGATAACTATTTAACTAAAAAGCCGAACCAAAAATAAAATTTTCAAACAAAAAGATGTATATTAAAAAAATAAATTGCTATCTAATAATGGTTCATATTTCTTTACATCGAGATCGCACTAGAATAACAAAGAAAATAAATAAATTAAGTCTAGTCAAAATAAACTAATTAGGACAATTTTGGTGACTAACTAACATTTTAAAAAATTTCATGGACAGTTATAATTAAGGAATTCAAAAATTCTTTTTAGAGAATATGTTTTAATACATGATGTAGTTTAAGTTGTATTGATAACTAAAATAATCTCTTTATACGTATAAATTTTTCATAGTATAATTTTTTCAAAGTGTAAATTTTGCTTTTGTTTCAATAAAACTAAAATAAATAGTTTAAGTCAAGAAATTTACACCTGATAAAAAAAAAATTTAGTCTTGATTTATTTTTTATTATTTTGTAAACATCATAAGTAGGATAATACAAAGGTAGTATTGGAGCAAGAGTTTTATTTTATTGCATTTCTTTCAAAGGGGTTACAATGTTACAAAAAAAGTTAATTCAAGGGAGGTAAGTGAGATTTTAAAAAGTTTAGGAGAGCTCAGTGATATTATGAGAAACCTCAAGGGAGGTTTCTAAATTATCCCTATTCTCATTGAAGGTAGCAATACCTATTTGTGCTTTACTTGTATTTTTTAGATATCAATATCAATTCACACGAGATGATTAAAGTTGATGTTTCAGTAGAATTTTCACTACAAGTACAAGTGCTTTCACCACTAAGTCTAGTGGAATACCTTTGAAATACATGAATATAATTGTTAGTTCTTCACTACGAAAAACTTTTAGTTTGATCAATTGCTTATTTATTTATTTATTGCACACCGGGAAGAAAGGCAGGTTAATTGAGCGGGAAAAATTCAATCACCATTCAAAAAATCAATATAATTTGATTTTATCTTTCTAATCTGTTATCTAATTAACTGACAATACCTGATTTGCAAATTTAGCTTTCACAGTGATATATTTACCTATTCCGAGTATATTAAAAACAATGACAGTTCGAACGTGATTTTGGAATAAAAATCAGGAGCATTATAACACAATCTTTACCTATTTTATTCATTTGATTAGGTAGCTATACCGAAACATGATGATGTTGTTGGGTTCATTTATGTTTGTTTATGTCTGCAGGTTTATGCAATAGAAAAATCGATTGCACATGGGAGCAAGGTACCAGAATTACAGATTACTACACTCATTGAGATGTTGATGAGACAAGCTGTCAAGCTTGATATTATTTCTGCAGACGGAGATGCATGTGAGAAGAAATCTTTGCAGGTAAGATGCTATTCTTTGCAATTTACCCCCAAGAAATATTTAAATTATGCTTAATTATAGATTGTCCCCATGATTAGGGGTTAGTAGTAATTTGCCCACTGTATGAGCAAAACTAACAAATTACCCCCTGAAGACTAGCATGGTATGAGCTTTTAACATTGGAAAAGCAAAACATCTTTCTCCGCTAATGTGTTGGACAAACATGTCCATGCCATTCTATATTTTATCTTTTTGTGTTTCACTTTCATTTTTGTTTCCATTTCTGCATCCTTTTTGCTTTATGCTTTTTTTTTTTCCTCTTCATTCTTTAATGCGACCTTTGCCTTTGATTTTCTCTTGTCATGTTAATGTTCGATATAATCATTCAGTTGCTTTACCTTATTTTCTCATTTTTCAAGTAACTCATTTATTTTGTATTAAACAAGTAATGCTTTGTAATTTTTCTTCTACATTAAAAATTGTCAAAATAAGTTGTTTAAAACATTATATCAAAATATCATTTTAGGAACAGAAGCGAAGGAAAAAAAAAAAAAAAAAAGAAGAAGCAAACATAACATGGGAAAAAGAAGAGAAAAAAATAAATAGAAAAATGGTCATCTGACAATTTTTTATCACAAAGGGTATGATTATCTTTTTATTACCCACTAACATGGGAAGTCAACTCAATTGTATGGTTGTTAGTCATGAGATGATAATTTGTAGATTTGGCGAATATATGATGAATTGCTATTTACGGAGAGGGTAATGAATTATCTTGTGTTCATTTGAATCTAATGTTGAATTGGAACTCTAAAGTTCGAATCCTTCTACGTGGTACCAACTTGACATAAAATAAAATCAAGCTTTCAACATGGTTCCCAGAAAAGTTAAGTAAAACATCAAAACAGTTTGCTTGTGAGAAATCAAAAGCAAAATATTTTGCAATTCCACTATGACTGTACTTTGTTTTCAATTATAAACATTTAAAACACTTGAACTTAGTTAGATAAGTAAAATCTTTTAAAAAATTATTGAATGAAAATGCAAAAGAAGAAGAGATATGCATCCATATAAACTATTTAAATACCTAACAAAATGCATTGACATTTTAAATAAATTAAAATGCCTTGGGAGCTAGAGTATCTAAAAAAAACTATGCAGGTAAATTTATTCTCTGATTTTAATAAAAATGGGGTTGGCATCCCCCTGCCACTTAAAAAATTATTAAAAAGGGGGTTAAAAGCATCGAATCCCTTTGAATTTTACCCTTGATTGTACTTTATCCCCTTCAACTTAATAAATAGATACTTTACTCGTGCCCCTGTTTTATATTTTAGGACAAAAATACCCCTTTCATATAAGTTATTATTTTATTTCTTTATTCTCCTTTTTTGCCCTTTTTTCTACTTGTTATTTTTTCTTATATGTATATATATATTTTAATTTTCCTTCCTTCTTTCATGTAATCAAATACTTTCTTCTCTTTGCTATTATTATTATCTATATACTAATTATTCTTTAACTTATTCTTTCCTTATTTCTACCTTTTTATTTTTTGTTATTGGAAATAACAATTATCATAAAATCTAACAAAGTATATTATCTATAAAATAAATTATCTATGTACACAGACTATTTCATATATTATTTAAATTAATATATACATAGAGTTTAAAAAAATTAGTTTTTTAATAACAATAGCATCAAATTCAAATCGCAATGGTTAATAAACTATATATAAAAAATAAAAATTTTACTTACTTTATTTTTCTGGGATATACTTGTAAACATTAATTAATTTAAAGTTGTCTTTGCTAATATCCGTTTAAATAGTCAAATTGCTAGTAATATACATTTTTTAATTATGACAAGCATATATTAGTTTTTTATACTGTGTAGTTTGTAATGAATTTCTACTAGTGTAAATAAATAAAACTAGAATCAAATTATAAGTAACAGATAGTTACAATATTATAATTAGCACCCAATTGGTAATACTAATAGGAAAGTTAAACAAAATGCTGACATAAGAGAAATGACAAAAAGAAAATAGTAAAAGAAGAAAAAATAAAATAAAAAGTAAAAGAAAGTAGTGGAAAAGGAAAAATAGACAAATGAATAAATAAAAAAGCAACAAAATAAAATAGTATGGGCACTTTTGTCTTAAAATATGAAATAGAGGGCCAAAGTGCTTATTTAATGAGTTCAGAGGAGCAGAACGCAACTAAGAGTAAAGTTTAGGAGGGTTTAATGCATTTAACCTTAAAAAAGGGGTGACAATTTTTGTTGAATTTCATAAAGTTGTGCTCCTCCAGTCTCATAGAATATTGATATAGTCAGTCAAGTCATTGATGTTAAATTAATGGTTTATTTGCAGGGGAAGAGAGTGCAGAAGTGTGTCGAAAGACTTGATGTGCTCAAGCTTTCAAATGCAAGGATAAAACCTGTTATCGTCACAACCAAGTGGGAGACATTTGATCCTCCCCCGGCATTAGCCAAATGGGAACTATTTGATTGATCTTTTAGCCCTTCTACTTTATTAGTTCATTTGTTCCAAGTATTTAGCACCATAGATAAGAGAGCTATTGAACCTCTACGTATTACTCATACCTCTACCAAATTGTCAAGAATTGTTCTTACACTACAAATGCATTGACAGTATATTTTGTTGAAAAATGACTATAAAGTTAGAGATTGCGTTGACAAGAAAAATGGGATTTAACTGTTGATATTCATGTAAAGTTACTGATGCCTTTTTTTTTTTTTTAATAATACAAGAATGTTTGGATAGGTTCAATTTTGTTCACCACCATAGGGCAAAACATGTCTTCACGATCACACGTCACTTACAAGATTTTTACAGGTTAACTAAAAAAATGAGATTTAACAACTAGAGATATTGGTGATAAAAAAGATTAAAATGTGGTAACAGAAAATAAGCCTGTTGTACAGTGACGACAGTCCTTGACATGGCCTCACAGACAGAGGCAGAGCCATGTTAGCGTGAGGATGGGCAATGGCCACCCTCAACTCTAAAAAGTCAGAAATTAAGTCTACATATTTAAGAATTTTCAATTCATCTCATGTTTGCACCCTTTAAATTTTGTAAAAATCTACTTTTATTCTCACATTTCCCCCCTAAACTTGTTAACTTTTCCACTAACCTATCTTAAAAGTAAAACAACCACTTGAGTAAGAAAGGATCCAAAATTATAAAATGTAACTGTATAACTGTATTGTACTAAACTTCTTTTGTAAGCCAATAATTGAAACTTAAAACTGATATTATTGACCTAAGTGACTATAGACTCTTCATTATGGGGTCCTGGCTTTACCAGTAGTCACTACCAAAATCATTTCATCCAAAACATAATTGATCACTAAAAGCTTTTTTAGTACGGATGCAGAACATTTCCATTTTCTAATTCCTATAGCACAAGCCATGAGTACTTGGTATCCAATTGTTGAACATCCTGATTGCTATAACGAAATTTGCTCAAAATTTGGTCAAAGAAAAAAATGATTACTTTTATTCTCACATGTTTGGGTATTTTAATAAAAAATCACAAATATCCCTTAATTACCTATTAATATTTTCAGTTACAAATTCTATACATTATTATGTAATGGTTATAAAGGTTAAACGACAATAATGGATATAACGGTTATATACATTATTATGTATTATAATATGACCATTATGCAATTAATCTAGACTATTATGTTTTCTAGCCGAAATTTCATTATGACTACTCTACTCTTATCTTTTAAACCTATAAATAGAAGTTCTAACATTAGAATTTTGGCTTCTTATATATTGTGAAATTCTAACTCTATATCCTGAAAAGGTATTATTTTACTATCTTTCTACTACTACTACTAATGTACAATATATTAGAAAGATATGTTTTCAATAAAGTATTTACATATGCAGTAAAAAACAGTGTTATGTGAGATTTCTATCTTATTCCAATAGTGTAGATTGGAGTAAACTACAGTGAGATAGGCTGGGTTGTTGTATCCCCGAGGTGACGTGTTGAGGCCTACTACATTGGATTATATTCAGTAGGGACGTGAATCGTTTTAAAGAGAGTGATCTAGTCCACGTCTCAACCCATGCCAAATTAACTTTTATGGTACAAATGATTTATATTATCTATGCAATATTGAGGTAAGAGATTTTTGCCAATTTTCCTTGTTGAATTTAACTAGAGAAATTATTGTTACTTATACGATTATTTTAGTCAAGAATCAACAATTTTAGGACGATTCAAGCCTTTAATCAGAAGTTATAATTGCTGGTGTAATCTTGTGTCGTTTGTGATTTAATAGTAATTGTGGGACAGAAAATTCTAGTTCTCCATGACACAAGTATGAATTTGGTACTTTGATTATGACTTATTATTCTGGTCCTCCAAGACACAAGTTTTATGGCATGTCAAGTTTGAGAAAACAACATGCCAAGTTGGGCATGGTAACGGTTATTGCCATCTATATCTTTATCATGTTTCTGATCTATATTATATAGAGCAACAACTTTATCTATATAGTAAAATTATCTCTACATGTTTTACAATATGGCATCTAGGTTGATGTGTACATCTGCTGAATATATTGGTCAAGTCAATTTTAGTACCTACTATAAACTTTCAATGTCTATACATAAAATTTCCACATTATATTATTGGGAAATACCAGCTACCATAAAAAACTTACATTGACATATATATGATGCCATATTTGGCAAAGATATATATGGAAAAAGATTTGCCAAGTTTAATTTTGTAATTCCTATTTTGGACTAAAAGTGAACTTACAAGTTATTAAAAAGCAAGTTCACAGGGCTACGAATTTTTATTTTTTGATGATATGCTATTTTGACTATTTGGCTAACATGTATCTATCAGTAGTTGGATGTACATGTCTTCATTCCTTGAAATTTAATTAATTTTTATATTACATAGGATTGTGAAGAATTGTGAATGTTATGATCACTTGTTACAGTATATTGGGGAAAGTTGCATCAACTTTTATTGAAGATTATTCTACCCCATTATTATCCATAACTTGACATGGACTATATCAAAGTTCTGTATCTTAAATTGTTTAAGCCCTTAGCAATATATATGCAAAGAATCCTATAGCAAAATTTGGTTAATACATGTTCTATGAGTAATGTAACAGCCTCGAAAATTTATTTTGATCTTATTACAACTTAATATTTTCAAATAATGTTATTATTATTATTAATTCGTAATTATTTTAAAATTACATTTAAATGAATTTTTAGAAAATTTAAATGAAAATTCAATTTATTTATTTATTTATTTGATTAATTTATTTCGTTTTAAGAAAAACTTATTTTAAGCCCTATACTAATATTTCAAGTAGATTTTCAATATTCCCCTCATCTTATTTTTAAAATTTGCCCTTCTGTATCAATTATACAGAAAGTGAGGAAAACACGTTTTTCGAGGTAAAAATTCGGGCAGTGAGTGACGTAGCGATGGAGTGTAAGGATGATCACCCGTAAGTTAGAAATGTTATTCAGTGATTAGAGGTGAATTAAAAAGGGTATTTATAATTAAGAGTTTGAAGTTATAGTTTAAGTTGAATTAACCTCCTTGGATTAGAATTTTAATTAGCCATTACTTTCTCCACATAATTCATCCTAATTCACTTCCATTTTATTCCATATCTTTTCCCTCTCCTAATCGAGATTTGTCCCTTAATCTCAAGCCAAATGAAGTGATTAATTTTCCCTCCAAATAGATAAGTTTGGCATTAATACAAGGTTGACTTAAGAGGCACAAGACAAGACTTGTGTCTTGACTTTCTCTTCTCATTTAATCTACTCAAAAATTAACACAAAATCCTCCCTTTTTCTCTCCTCTTGGTCAACTCCCTCTCCTCTTCTTCCCCCACATTTTCAGCAAATTTTCGTCACCTAATTCCCTCCAAAAAAACTCAACCCAACCCCCACTAATCTTTGCTTGGACTTGCACTTGGTGAAGAGCTTAAGGAAGAGGACATTGTGGGCTTCATCTTGCATTTTGTTCTTGAAGTCTTGCAAACCTAAGAGAGGTATAATCCTCCCAACTTCCTTCTTGTCCAATTTCTTTGAATTCCAAGCATGAAAAGTTAGGATTTGGGTGGTTGATAGGTTCTTAGAACCTTGAATGGATGATGATTATGTTGTTTGAAGTGCTAAGCTTATTATGGTGCAATTTGATGATTATGGAGAATTTGTGGGCTCTTGGAATTCCCACTATATATGTGTATTTGTTCATGAGTTGGTTAAATGGTGTTATATATATGCATTATGTTTGATTTTGGTTGCTAAAAGTTGGAAGAAACCTCAAGGAAGAACCGCTTGAAGGAGAAAATTTTGGGGTAAAATTTTCTGATTTTGGCTTAATTTCGTGGCTGAATTTTCGGTTAGGTTAACTGCTGGATTTGATGTTTAAATGATGGTGATTAAGCAGTTAAAGTTTCCCACAAAAGCCCTTTGAAAATCCCAGCAAGAATGAGAAATAAGTTGAAGCCAAAATCTGGAAATTTTGGGAAGAGTATGCTGGCGAATTTTAGACTGATTTTTATGTTAAGACTTGATATAAACTTCTATCATTTTTGACCAACATTAGGCTTAGGAAGTTCAATACTAGTTTAGGTCCAAAAATGGGGTCAATTGGTGGTGATTTAGATGTGTTAAAAGTAATGGGAAGAAAGGAAGAGAAATCTGCAGGAATGAATCAAGGTTGTTAAGTCCACTTTGGGCGATTAGAAAACCATCTTCCCGAGGGAATCTTTAGTTGAATTTTTGTATGAACCTAGCCTATATATGGAAGTATTAGTGTACCAAATTTGGTGATCTTTGGGGTAGAATTCGTCACTCAAATGTAGCCTGGAAATCTGCCCTGTATCTTTACGTTTCCAGAAACTGCAGAATTTTGAACTGCCCATGTTTGCACTGTTGTCATTTCATTCTCAGATGTCGGAATTGAGTTCTGTCAGTGGCTGTTGAAACTCCTTATGTAATACTATATTGTGTATGAATTTCAGATGTTAACTAATTTTCTGTAATTTTTGGCGAATTTTCAAAGTGTGCTGGATGGCCAGCCTGACGAACCCTGTCATTTTACTGTAGCAGAATGTTCAACGAAAATCTGGGTTAATTTCGTCCATAATTTTAATTTGATGCATTCTGAAAAGTTTTAGAGCTTTCAAAGAGGTTTCCAACGGTACCAAATGAGCAGAATTCTGACTTGTATAACTTGAGTTATGATTTTTCAAAGATTTCAACTCAAATTAGGAAATTATCGAATTTACTTTCTTATGAGATAAATTTGGTCGGTGAACTAGGGAAACCTATTTCCACTCTTTTAATTATTATAGGCATAAACTTGGAAACTTTGATATGGAAATGGTCGACCCCTTTTTCTTGATTTTCGTGCCAATTTAGTGTCTTCCTTGATTTTCAAATTAGGAAATATTGAACTTGACTTGAGTCTCTTTGAGACATTTTTAAAGACATCTATCAAATATTATTCAAGCGTTTTGAATGAAAATACTGCACTTGTCTCTGTGTGATCGAGAAGATCTCGGAAAACCTCAATTGATCTTGCGTGCTTTTGGCCTTAAACTCATGAACTCGGTGAGTGTCAAGTGCATGACTTGTTGTATTACTTGACTTGTTTATTTGAATATAAACTGTTGAGGCGAGAGTGTACTTTATCGCACTCGTTCTCTTTACTTGACTTGCATGTACATGACCGTTACTTGACTTGACCTGACTGTTACTTGATTTGACTGGAAATGAATGTCGCTTTGGAATAATCCATCGACTTAAAAGTTAAAAAATGGGACGCCCAAACCTCTTGGGATCCTTGGGACCCGAGCAAGGGCTTGGTCGGAAACTTGGTGAACCTTAGGTCCTGCTTTTAGAGCTTGATCTATTGCGTAGATCTTGCTCGGTATTGCTCGTAGCTTTACCTTTTAAATTTACCGCTTGGTTTCAGAGGGTGAACCTGGACGGAGGTTGTAATAAGTGGAGTTTCTACGGACTTTATCTATGTTAAGTTGACGGAGGGTCAACGCTTGGGATGGAATGGACTCAACCTGCTTAATCAGGAAATTGGCTCCCAGAGCCCCATCCACCTGCATCAGTATATTTTCTCAGATGAACTGGTCATTGTACTGCAAATCCACCAGATAGAGAGGTTCAAGAGGGTTCTCCAACCCAGCCTCCAAGACTTTGTCTAATGTGAGCCCCTCGAGTAGTGATTCCTTGAGAATACAATCTCGGTGAAAATTTGCAATTGTACAAGTGCATGTTTGATTTACCGCTTTATATATGAATTTATTGGCTTTCCTACTTACTTGATTACGTGCTTGCATGTTTTTTTCCTTAGCCTCACGGCGTGCTAGCTCACCCCGCTTTGTTTTCCTAATGTGTCTCAAGTGGAAAACGTAGATCGAGGATTTAGTTACTTGGGTAGGATTTCCATAATTTTGTATAAGCTGAATATTAAACTTCGACGTTAAAGATTTATTGTACTTGAAATTGATGTTATAAGAGTTTTATTAGATTTTATTGAGGATTTACCTTTGCAAGTTAACTATCATTTATTGTTGGACCTCAATTAAGGCTTTAAGAGCGAATGCATGTATTATTATTTTAGAGATCTTGAAGTGGGACTATTTGAAATCTATAATATACTTGAGGGTTTGTAGTGAGTCCTGGCGAGAGTTGGGCAGACAGTCCGCTGATACCCTTGGGTTCGCCCTTGGGAGAGGTGGGGCTGTTACAAGTAAACACTCTTGTAACATGATATTTAATGATAATAGATAAACCATACAATGGTTAAAATTTATAGTGTTAAAAATGAGTTAGACTCCTGACTACTTAAGCCATTTCTTGATTACTGGTTTTTTTTTTTGCCTTTATTGTCATAAGTCAACAATTAGGTCAACAAATTAGTTAGCACTCAAGATCATTTAAGGGAGCAAAACCAAAGCGGGACCCACGAGAATGAAGAAATTGAAGAAATTGCATTTACTGGTTGTAAATGAAGAAATTGCATGACATGCTATGAAAGTGTGATAAATTGTGGGAGTGATTTCTATGGGTAATATAGAGTGTGACCTTTAAATGTTATGTGCATTTACTTTACCATTTTGATATACTTTGAAATTTGATTGTGAGATTCTATTGAGAACTATATTATGAGTTTCTCATTCTTTGTTTTGAGTATGCAGATTAGTGCTGACCAATGAATGATTCCTAATGCATATATCGATTTTTTTCCCTCCTTAATGAAGTTATTTAATGATTCTCCACAGAAATTTTTATAATTGTAACTAGCATGAACGGTGTGTGGAAACATTTGCCCATTTTCTAGTACTTTCATGTGGGCATTATTGATGGCTTTGCATGATAATGTGCTTAACTAAAAGAGTCATAGAAGTATTGTCCATTACACACCATTTGTATAACTTTGTTAATGCTACAATTGGTGGCTTCCACCATTGATGTTCTCTCTTAATGGCATATTTACTTTGCCTAATTCGCGTGCTAGTAGGAAAGAAGGAAAAATAGCACGAGGAAGGGAAAAAAATTAAAATGCATTGTATGCTATATAAGTATGGTACATAGTCGGGGTTAAGATGATATATGTATAAATCTTATAGTGTGAGCTTTGAATTGAATTTATGCTGTGGATTTTCTTAATATTTACTTTGAGTTTTACAGGTTAATAGTCACTAAAAAGGGATACATAATTTGAAAACAATTGAATTACTTATGAGGTATTTTACAAAGGAAAATTCACAAGGAATTGTGATATTGGCTCATAAAAATTGCTAGTAGCTATTGAGGAGCTAATGAAAATAATGAAAAATAACATGACTCCACTTGATGTGAGCAATTATATCCTACATCCTACATATATATAAAAACACAAGTCTCCTTGCTCCACATTCATCCACGTCAGATAGTGTTCAGTGGAGTGTTAGTGTTCAGCACAACCTTCGGTCAAGATTGCCCTCAAAAAGTAGTATCTCTGCGTAATAGTCATGAGCTATTGAAGGGTTTTTTTGGTTTTTCATTGTAAATTACTCTTCAACCCACCGGTGTATACCAAGCTTGGCAAACAGTAACTTATTGTTTAGGGTTAGTTTCGGTAAATTGGCTTGGCCTCTTCTGCTTCGCTTCTCTTCTTCCTCGGTTATCTCCCTGGCTGACGGGAAGCGAGCAGGTGACCATTTTTCTTCATCATGAGTGAATCAGACATTTCCCACCTATAGCTTCCTCATAATTTGTTTCGCCTCTGTAAATTCACATGGGTAATCGCTTACTGCTAATCATTGCCATGGATTGTACAGACTCTTTGGTAGATTGCTGTGTGCTTTTAGCCAAAAAAATTATGGCTTTTTATGCATCAGACATCCATGGCCATTTGATCTTGTGAGCCTGTACCTGATTATCGATTCTGGCCATCGGATTTCTTTTGACAAAGAAATCATTGAACAAAACCTACTTTCAGACCTGATGGGGTGGGAAATTTAAATGGTTCACGTTAGCTCTTGCACTGTTCGGCTTACTGAGGAGAACCAGTCAAGGAATTCCATATATAGGGATTCGTCCATTCTCTGAGACTCCTTTTTCTCCCAATTTTACAGAAGAACTTTCACCCACTAAGCAAGCAAATTTGAGGTACCGCTTTCTACTTCTCTTTAGCTTTCTGTCTTATTCAAACAATCTGTATGCATAGACAAATTGAGTTCGATGTTTTCTAAATTCTTCTTCAAAATTTTTTATTTATTTTAGATTATTCACTCCAAAGGAATCAATCTTCAGGCATTTTTGTTGTCTTTGTCACCCAAATAAGGTTTTGTTCTCACTAATGTTCAAAATGTATTTCTTGGGTTGGCCATGTCTTTTTCGTTTTGCCTAATCACTTTCATCATTTTTTATTTTGTTGACAGCGACCCACTTTGGAGGTTGCGAAGTTGCTTGCCCAAAGGACAGTGTGCACCCAAGAGGAATTTTTTTACTATATAGAGCAGGGGGATATAACAAAGGTAGCTGCCCTTATGATGGTAGCTCGTGAGGAAGAGGAAGTTATACCCGTCAAAGATGCTGACAAGATTCAAGCTTTTATTGCTAAGATGGTTGCAGCTTTAGATGCTATTCAAAGTTTACCCTTTTATGGCATCAATACTGATTTCCTGAAGGTGCTCAAGCGTAAGGAGCAAGTGATGAAGATGATGCTGCTCTTGTTTGATATATTTGAGAAGGTTAATAATGCTTTTTCTGCATACATTCAGCTGGATCCCCAAGGGGTATGCGCTTGTGATGCTTTTGATTTCTTAATCTTATATCTCATTGTTCTGTAATTTCATGTAATTGCAACTAATCAAACTCATTATAGGGTTTTTGGCGTGGAAATGTCCCAGCATTACTCATGGTTATGCCTTACACGGCAATACAATTTACAGTGTTGTACAAATTGAAGACCTTGGCATCTGGTTCTTCAAAGTCAGGTTGCTTAAACTCCCGGCTTCCTTTGCAAAAAAAATTTCGTGTATCAGACTTTGTATCGATTTAATCTCCTCTATAGTTATCTTTTCCTTTTGTCCATTTTATTCCGCTGGAAAACATATTCTATCAAATTCATGTGAATATGAAGTGGATACATCTTTGATCATCTAAGGGTTGTGATCTTGTGGTTCTGTTTTTCTACTTGCATTGTCTCCTAAAGGGCCATGATTGAAGCCTTAGTTTTCGAGAATGATTTTGAGTGTCTTTAACAAATGCTATGTCACTTACCTTATGCCTTTTGCTTTAATGCAAAGGCCTGCCTTGTTCTTTTTGTCAATGCAGAAGATCATATTCGTTTAAGTTCTTACCTCTCATATGTCACTGGGGCATTAGCAGGCTGTGCAAGTACTGTTGGATCATATCCATTTGATCTTTTGAGGACCATTTTAGCTTCACGGGGAGAACCAAAGGTGTTGTACTGGAACATCGAACACAAATTTAGTACTTTTTATCGAATTGCTTTTGACATTTGCACCAAATCACTACCATGATGTGAAGCCACTGAAGAATAGGAATTTCTGTTTTGTGCAATATATGTTGGAGTCTTCCAATTTCCTGGTGCTTATAAATTTTTTTAAGCATGACTTTAATGCATGGTTTAAGTTTGTTATCAGTCATCATAAAAAATCAAATTGTAGTTTGCATTCTTCTGTTAAAACATCTTATCTGATAAACTTATCCTGTGCACTTAACTTCTGTTCAGGTGTATCCAAACATGAGGACTGCTTTTGTTAGTAAACTCCAACATCGTGGTATCCGAGGGCTCTATGCTGGATCGACACCTACACTTATTGAAATTGTTCCTTATGCGGGCCTTCAGTTTGGAACATATGATACATTCAAGCGCTGGACAATGGTTGGCTTCTATTTCTTAATAAGCTTCTTCTTAGCAAGAAGTTGTTGAGAGATGTCATGCTTCTCTGAAATCTTGAGATACATTGCATAGATTTGAATGGAAATATATTTGTTTGTGGCTTCCTCTCTCCCCATCTTCCGTTGCCAATCATGGGATCTAGCAAAGCTGTAATACTTGTTTATGCTCCAGTAGATTCTTGCTTGATGATTTCATACTTATCTTGAATCAGGAGGGGAACTTTATGGTTCTAGACTTTAATTTTATCTGTTCCATTTGTTTTAGGCTTGGAACAGATATAGTTCTTCTCATGCAAATGAATCAGGCATATCTCTTTCGAGCTTCCAGCTTTTCCTTTGTGGGCTAGCTGCTGGTACACGTGCTAGAGCTATTTGTCATCCACTCAACGTGATCAAGAAGAGGTTCCAGGTAAATTTCCTGAAAATTCTTTATTGTTCTTTTCCCCATTTTTGATAAATTGTTGTGATACCTAATGATTCTGACGGGATGTCTTTAATGGGGTTAGAAAGTGCACTGGTTGGGAATGAGCCAAAAAACGAAGGGTTATTGGCTGCATCATCCTCAAATAGGAAGTTGCTCAAGGTCCAGACTGATAATGGTAAGCTTTTTTCTTTGTAAAGACTTTCTTTTGAGCTAATAGCATTGATTGTAGTTATACTATATGTTTCGGATTCTAATGCAAAAATGCATAAGGAGCTACCCGTATGACCAAAAGTCCTTCTCATGATAGGCTCTGGATTTAATTTCTGTTATTTTCAATTTATTTTGTCTCTCAATCTCTCTCTGAATCTGGTAAGTTGATATCTGGATGAGTGGTCTTCTGTTTTGTGCTTTTGAGGTGGGGGGATGGTGGGGGGATGATGGGGAGTAGGGGTTATTGTCGACGCCATTTTTATGCAAACCCAACACCTACTGTCACTGCTGCAGCTCCTGCTCCCATGCATGCATAGACCAACACTACTGTACTGTACTTCACTGCACCTACTCACTCCCACACTCACTCAGTAGGACTACTACTACTACTACTATCTGCCTTGTGTGTGTGGGATATGTGCACATACATATGTTTTGAATGCTGCCAGAAATTCCTACTTTTCCGCTCCCTTGTTAGGTACTATTCTATTAGTTACATTGCCATATTAGTCATCTGCACTATACTCTTCAAGGAATATTAGAACCTGCTGCTCCAATATCTTTTGGAAGAGCAATATGTTCTAATATTTATGTTTAATGGCCCTTCAATAGGGATATTACTTATGGCAGTTTGTATGTGCTTTCTCTGAAAAAATCTTAGCACCCATTGCTCAAATAGCTTTTCATAGAGCAATGCATGCTAAAATGTGTAAATTGTTAGATGAATAAATGCTTGTTTGCCAAATCACTACTGGATTTATCTTTAGCTATCATGTGAAAAGTTTTCATTTCCATTTCTTTTCCCTTGGATACAAAATATACGACTGTATCCATTTGAGCTTTAACATGCAGATCATCAAGGTTTTGAATTTCTCATCGGAATAAGGTTAGTTGATTCTATACTCTCTCCCTTTTCCTTTCTAATCTTAGCTTATTCACAATTCTCAAATAAAATTCATCTTTGACACTAATTTCTCTTTTTCCTGTCTCAAGTCCTATCATGTGCCTCTCTGTTCTACTGTTTCTTTCACCAATCTCCTGTTTTTTATTCAACATCTACTTTCTTACTGGCCTTTTCTTTTTTAACAAAGCTTTCTCATAAAATCCTTTTCTTTCCTGCAAATTCAGATCTTCAAAAAATCTGTGAACTATAAAAGATCTCATTCTGCAGGAAATTATTAGCCTTAATCTGTCATTGAATACAAAGGCTTCCTTTCTTGTTGTTCTAAAGCATGGCTATGTTTTTGGATTCAGTTTGTTTTTGTTGTTGAAAAGGGATTACCATTTTCCTAACTTTCACCAATTAGAGAAGCCCTTTTTAAACCAGGAGTTGATCATTATTTTTACTGTCTTTCTGCTGTAAGTTTTTGCTATATCATTTTAATGAATAGTTTCTTTTCCCTTTTGGTATCTGCAAAATAGTTGGAAATGATTCAAACGGGATGTTTTCAATGGGGTCCAAAAGTCCACTGGTTGGAAATGAGCCAAAAAACGAATGGTTCTTCACTGCATCGTCCTCGCATAGGAAGCTGCTCAATGTCCAGACTGATAATGGTAAGTTTTATTCTTCGTAGAGACTTTCTTTTGAGCTAATACCATTGATTGTAGTTGTACTATATGTTTCGGATTCTGATGCAAAAATGCATAAGGAACTAGCCCTATGACCATAAGTCCTTCTCATGATAGGCTCTGAATTTACCTTTCTATTATTTTCAATTTATTCTTTATCTCAATCTCTCTCTGAATCTGGTGAGTTGATATCTGGACCAATGGCCTCTGTTTTGTGCTTTTGAGGTGGAGCGATGGTGGGGGGATGATGGGGAGTAGTGGTTATTATCGACACCATTCTTATGCAAACCCAACACCTACTGTCACTGCTGCAGCTCTTGTTGCTGTGCATGCATACACCAACACTGCTGTACTGTTCTGCACTACACCTGTTCACTCACTCACTCACTACCACTACTACTGCTATCTGCCTTGTGTGTGTAGGATATGTCCGCATACGTATGTGCTGAATACTGCCACAAATTCCTTCTTTTCCACTCCTTTGTTGGGTGCTATTCTGTTCATTCAGGCTCTAGATAGCTTAGCTAATTGCTACTATTATCGCCTTCTCCTCTTTCTTGCCTTTCCTTTTTCCACTTTTTTTCCTCCCTCGCTCCTGCACTGTTCTCTCTTTGTGTTTAATGAAGTTTCTTTTCTCCTTTATTACCTCTTTAAACTCTGTGGGGTTCTGCAAGTCTAGGGAACCAGTAGAATAAGTCTGTGAATTTAATATTTCGGAAAAAATGATTCAGTTTGCTAAAAAGGTACTCCTGTTATACAAATCATACAGTATAACGAACTAATTGTATTGAATTTGATTTCATTTTTTTTGAAGCCTTTTTTGATCATGTATTCCTCATTCTGAACTCCATTTTTCTGTAAGCTATTTGCCATTGATGCAGTTTACTTTTTCCTGTGAATTATAGAAGAAAGGTCAAAAATATTTCAATGCTGAAACCTGCCCCCAATTCCCTATGATTAACCCTTTTTTGTTGCTTTGTCCCTCTCCCTTTTACTCTTTACTACACTTAAATGAAATAAAAGCACCCTTTCAGCTCACTGGATTTTCCCCTTTTCTTTTCTATTTGCTCAACATTTTCTTCTTCTAACAGTAATTACTTGCCTTTTTCCTTCTTTTATATAGTGTTTTTTTTTATTATCTTTTTCCCCCAAAAAAAATATTATGAACACATCCTCGACAACCTTTTTTATAGGTAATTACAGATTTCCTGTGCTCTATCTGTTCTTCTGACATATGTTCTACTCAAGCTTCTTTTTCATTCGTCTTCCTCATAAACACTTTTTTAAATCGCTGTCACTTTTTCTTTTTTCTGTTATATATTATTGTATGCTATTAACCTTACTATTCCCGTGACTCCATTCTTGTGAATATTTCCATTTACTACTATCAAACTTGTGTAAAAAACTCCATCGAAATTTTACGTTCTGTATTGCTGGATTCGAATTCTGTCTTTTTTTCTGTTTTTACCATACGTATTTCTTAATTGTAAACATATCCATCATCAAGCTGTTGAAAGTACATACATTGATAACAGGTACCCATTAACTCACAGTTTTTCTATTACAGGCCCTGTAATTGCTCGAACTTCCCACAGTCCAAAAATGGATAAAACAATTATTGTCACACACAACCACCTGCATTTCGTGAAGTATCAGAGTTATGAGAGGAGACAGTCGAGCATTCCAGCTCATGTATCTCCATGCTCCCGTCTCAAACAGGGTGACCATGTCATAATAACGAGCGCAGGCCATTGTCAAAAACTGTAATATTTAGTCTACTAAACATTAGTGCAACAGTCGCCTCTGCGAATGGAAAGAAGGCATTCACAAGCCTTTGGATTTAGCACACTCCATCTCATGGTTAAGTTACGAGAAAAATGTTATTAAGACTTCGTCTTACTAATTAAAACTGTTATATTTATCCACCCTTTTGAATGTAGACTTTTTTTTTTCTCCCCACATCCAGTTCTACGATTCTTGGTCTTTCTCGGTAACCTTCAGTCCAATTCATGAATTGGCGTTTCAGTGATATTCTATTAGATAGCATCAAACCAAGCAGATTCGGATACTTCGCAATTAGCTTCGTATCCGTCCATGATCACTTTGCACATAACCGGCAATAACAATTTACTCTCGCTTGTCCCCCAAAACAAAATAATTTGTCCAGGAATAGCCCGAGAAGCAACAAAAGCACTCAGACAGAATTAGGATCCATACTAACATACATAAGAATTATAATAAACAACAAGAATAACAACACCTATATGCGAATCATATTTCAATTTTCATTGTTATCTTACAATTTAGATGCTCTTTATTATTTAAATAAACCACTATTTAATCTAAATAATATTTTAGCCTTTAAACAACCAAAATAGTTTCAATATACATATAGTTCTCTCCCATATATATTTGACAACAATACTAAATTTTTTACTATTTTCACACAATACATTGGGCATCGGCTGTGCCTTGCGCAGCTAGCCAATTTCTAGTGCCACTTATAAATGGATGAGAAATTTACTCACCAAAGATTGGTCAATATATTTGGGCCACAAAGGTAGATTATTTGAAAAAAAAAATGAGAATATCATATCTTTGCTATTTATTTGTGTATTAAAAAAACCTCAAACTTGAGTCAAAAAATGATGTACATAGAGAGGATTAAACATAAGCCCAATATAAGTAAACAGTCACCTATGAGGATGCAACCACTTAGGGACTGGAGGTCTCAAGAACTAGGTTGGAGATAAACAAATTATAGAGGGGTTTGAATGATTAATATACACTATTTAATTTATTTTATTAAACTATCTGTCCCTATGGTGTAAGTGTACTTGTGATCCTATGATATTAAGTGAGGTTGAGAATTTTTTTTAATCTCTTAATGAGTTTAATAGCACTTATGGCTGGGATGTCTAAGTCATGGAAGCATTCTTGATAGACTCACTTATACGAGTGTGGCCGCTTCCTATGAGAATTTGGGCAAATTCTCTGAAGCACTCATGAAAATCAGGATAAAGCACAAGACCACAAGTGTGCTGGCTTATGAAACTTGTTTTAGAACACTAAAAGGTTCATGTATGTGATACGATTTCACGTGCTCTCAAGTGGCTATAGTTTAAAGGTTAAGTCCACTTTGACTCTAGTACGGAAATTGTTTGAACACTAAATGAAGGTTTAAAGGCATTGCCACCTTTATTATGCATGAACTTTTAATCTTTGCCCTATTGAGTGTTGAGTATTGAATACTATATATTTTTTTATTAAAATAAGTAAGGGATTGTTGGGGGTATTTTAATAAAAAAAATTACAAATATCCCATAATTACCTATTAATATTTTTAGTTACAAAATCTATACATTATTATGTAACGGTTATAAAGGTTAAATGGTAATAATGGATATAATGGTTATATACATTATTATGTATTATAATATGACCATTATACAATTAATCTAAACTATTATGTTTTGTAACCGAATTTCATTGACTGCTCTACTCCTATCTTTTAAACCTATAAATAGAGGTTCTAATATTAGAATTTTGGCTTCTTACATGTGAGATTCTAACTCTATATTCTGAAAAGGGATTATTTTACTATCTTTCTACTACTATTAATATACAATATATTAGAAAGACGTGTTGTTAATAAAGTATTTACACATGGGGCAAAGAACAGTGTTATGTGAGATTTTTGTCTAGCTCCAATAGTATAGACTGGAGTAGACTATAGTGAGGTTGGATTGTTGTATCCTAGAGGCGACGTGTTGAGACCTACTAAACTGGATTATATTCCGTAGGGGCACGAATCGTCTTAAAGAGAGAGACCTAATCTGTGTCTCAACCCATGCCAAATTAACTTTTATGGTGCAAATTATTTGCACTATCTATGCAATATTGAGGTAAGAGACTTTTGCTAATTTTCCTCGTTGAATTTAACTAGATAAATTATTGTTACTTATATGATTATTTTAGCCAAGAACCAACATCACATTTCCACTCTACCATTATAGAAGTTTTCCACTTGCCTAACTCAAAAGTAAGACCACTTGAGTAAGAAAGGATTCCAAAATTGTAAAAAAAAAAAAAAGCCTTTTTGGAAACCAATAATTGAAACTTAAAACCGATATTATTGACCTAAGTGACTATCAAACCTTTTATCATGGAGTCCTGACTTTGCCACTAGTCACTGCAAAAATCATTTCCTTCCAAAAAATAATTGATCACTAAAAGCTTTGTTGACACTGATGCAGAACCTTTCCATTTTCTAATTCCTATGGCACAAGCCATGAGTATTTGGTATCCAATTGTTGAGCATCCTAACTGCTATAACGAAATTTGGTTACAGAAAAAATGATTAGCTCTTCTACCTGATCTTTGCAACCAATGAGCACATTTAGTTGATTAATTTAAATGATATAGCAACCAAATTTAATGGTTCCAATAACTTTTTATAGCAACGTAATTACTAGTCTCTGAAAGCATAAAAAAAAAAAGATTTTGCTCACAGATAATAATTTTGGAAACAGAATTTATCGTTTCTTTTCCAAAATAGAAAACTTTTGGCCGTTAATATTTGCAAAAAATAATTTGCAATTTTTAGTCAACAATTTAATTTGCCTTGTGCAACCAAAATGAAACTTGGTTATTAAGATGATAAAGCTTTGGCAACCAAAAGGCACTAACATAATCTTTTTCAAACTTAATTACATCATGGGGAACTAACTCCATGTATAAGGAGAGATAATGTATCTTATAACAGTTTTATTTGAAAAAATTCAACAGAAGATACATTTAGAAAAACATTTCTATTCCAATATGGTTCATTTAATCACAAAATGTAGTCTAAAACTGTTTACCTAACTACAGAAAAAAAAAGATAAACAAAGAAAAAAAATTCTATTCTAATATGTTTATTAAACCACAAAATGAGCAGTCTAAAAATGTCTATAAACCATGTTATGAGATTGACAACTAAACAACTTTATTGCTCTAAACTGCATCAGATCTTTAAGGGCAGGTTTTTCATGAGAAAAAGGTTGGTTAAAATTAAAATGCCTCCCTTGAAGTTTTACCAAATTACGAATCAACCTCCAATGTCTTTCCAAATTACAAAATGATCCGTCTAATCCACGAAACCATCACCAAGGCAACCTACCGTTAGTCAAAAACCATAGACACCTTAATTTACCAGCAAAATGCCCACCTTAATTTACCAGCTTCATCTGCTTTCCATCCCAACTCAAACAAATATGAACAGTTCAATTTTGATTAATTGATGAGCCACTACAGATAATTTTCTATTCCATTGCGCTAACAAATTTACCAGGAATGTGTACTATATATTTTTCGTGTACAACAAGTCTTTTACATCAAAAATTCCAAGGTAACAAAGAGTTTTCAAACGCAAGCCTCCATTATCAAATTTGTTAAACCGTATCAAATAGACGAAAATTTCTACATTTTATCTCAGTGACAAATCCTCATCCCTAGATTCAACCAAAAAAGCAGTAAAAAAAAAAAGGAAAAATATCATGAATTATAAGTATCAACCTATTAAACAAACAATATCTTGCTATTTGAAGAATCAAACCAAAATCTAGGAGATCTTGAATCTGTTCCTTCTTGAACATGTTGAGTCTATCTACTTCATTTTCTTTTAATTGATTTCTAACACACTACCTGATGTGAAAAGAAAGACAGAATGCCAATGCCACCCTTTCAACTTGCCGAGGTGAACCATCTAGGCTTTGGCTTAGTCTGCTTAGAAGCAAACAATTCAAGCATGGAGAAATTTAGCAAACAATCAAAGCTTAGAAGAGCGGTAACACTCTTAGACATTATACTACCATCTGTAAAAGTACACAAGATGGTTTACTTAGCAAAGAACTAGAATATCAAGCAAATTAGTCTACCATACACATGAATAATAGGATAAAATTCTGGCTCCGTTAGTTCACAGAATTTCCAAAGAAGACGCAAAAAAAAGGGAAGGACAACAAGAAGTCACGAGTCTATTTGAGTTAAAATGTTATTTCAACTATATTAAGAAGATCAAACGTAGTTAACCGTCAATAACAAGATTTAATCACTATAAGAAAAAGTCAATGGCACTCGAAAATGTTATTCAAACTGGCTTTTAGCAGCACTTGAAAGAATTGTGGCACCCAAAATGAGATAAATACTGGTGCCGCTGCCAAATAATGATTAAGTAGCATTAAAAAATGTCAGTAAATACTCTTTTGTTGACACTCATAATGTCACCAAATATTTCTTTCATGAAAGTTCCTACCGTCAGTAAACGATGAATTATTGGTATCAAGGTTACTTTTAGTACCATGACTAATGCTATTATATGCTAATTTGTTAATGGCTTCAAATGCCACAAAATCGTAAATTTTGAATATTTCAAATTCAATATAAGTAATATACCATGGCACTTTGGAATGCCATTTAATTTATGCTTCTTTTTTTGGTCTAGATTTCCTCCATATTTAGAATTTCTTTTTGCTATTTTTTGTTGCTTGGATAGCAAGGCCATAGCCCTTTTTTTCAGAGCAATTATTGGAACTAAAGGGCTCCTTCTACCAATCCATCATTCCTGAGAGGAGATCATAACCCTCTTACACAAGCTACAAAAACCATCATTTTGACCCCCCAAAAAAAAAAAAAAACACACAGACCATCAGATTACACTCAAATCCCATGCTAATGGCCAGTCTTTTCGAAACATACAAAACTCACAAACAAATCATTATGCCAGTGACCCACATGCACCACTGTGAGCAACCAGAGAGAAGCCAAAAGAAGCTTTCCCATTCAATAAACCAGTTCAGCACTTGTTCTAGCTACTAACATACGGTAATTTGATACATAAACATTAAAGCAATTTGGCAAAAGAAGCTTAATTCCACAATAAAGTCCTAAAATTAATCATATTTTGCACAAGACCTGGTGAATGTTATACGATTTGCACGATTAATATTTTGGCTATTTAGGTATTTTACCCCATAAAAGTCTGTTAGCCTCCGGTTAGATCATATTTGTTCCCCTCACTACTAACCATCCAGGATTCATCAATTGTCAATTAATTAGTCCATGTGAGTACTTAAAAATACTGAAGTGGTCTTAAAGAACTTAACAACCCAATTAGTTGACCACTTCATCAAAAACCAAAAGTGGAATTTGCCAACTCTCCATGTCTCTAGAATCCTTTTACCAGACAAAGGTGAAATTCAAGGATTTTCCGACTGCCTTATTAATTTAACAATTTAATTAACGTCATTGAGAAGATTATAGTTGTTCCATTATATACTTTTGAAAATTTGAATTCGATTTGGAAACAATTTGAGGGAAATCACAAAAATAGCCCTTGACATTTTTACTTTATACTTCTTTAATCTTTCTGATTTGAAATATTTCCTATATTCTATTAAGTTTGTCACACTTTGGGAAATGAACTTCTTATCAACGATAACTACACAGAAGAGGGATCATGTCAAACTTTTTTATCCTTTACCATACTGCCCATTGTACATTAAAATATAGGAATTAGGTTGCCTAATCAGAGATTTTGGGTTGCTCAATTGTCCAGTCATTCATTTTCCAACATATGGGACCATTTCTTAAGTAGAGAATTCTAATAATTTTGCTGGCAAATGGGAAGCACACATTATCGTTAATTGATGGGCAAGGTTTTAGAACCCAGATCGTTCATTAAACCGAAAAAATTACTAGATCATGGATCACTAGTCCAACCATTAGGCTGACTATTTTTGACCCGTGATGTCATAAATAAATAATAAATAAATTATATACTACTTCTTTTATCATATTTGCAATCTGCACATTCTTCTATATAGGTTTAGATACATGATCATAACTATAATTCTTTTGCTAATGATATTATAATAAAACAAATTAAAAGAAAAGCAAAGATACAAAGCAAAATAAAAGAGAAAAAAAGAATTATAATTATATCAATATGACTACTTTGATACCAAGAAAATAAAAATCTTACTTTAGAAAATTAGTAAATTACAATATAAAATAAAAAAGTCATAGATTAGGAAATGAAACTTGCACATAAGGTCAAGTACAAAATTAAACTTTGTTGCAGGAATTTGAGAGATTAATAGTGAGATCATGAAGAGAGGGATGATTAAGAAGAGAAGAAATTGATGGAAATTAGGTAAGAAATTATAAATAAAGAAAGAATAAAGGTTGAATTCTTTTAGTCTTAACTTGAATTGACTATAGGTTGCGGTTGTGTAATTAGTTTCTTTGTTACATCTTTTTAAACTTTTCATCTTTTTTTTTTCAATTTTGACCAATTGAATGAACCGGACTAGTTTAGTAAAAACCATTCCACTTCAATGGTTCATTGGTTGGACTAGCGGGGTCAACCGATTTTCACTAAATAAAGCAGTTTTTTAACCCCACTGGTTTTGAGGCATAACCAGACTCGGACAGCCACCCGACTAATGGTTCAACCCATTCAACCGGGTTGGCTTTTAAAACATTGTTGATGGGTACAACTCACGCACACATATATCATTTCTCCTTGTAAGTAAAAGTGTTTAGTGGTTCCGCATTTTTAAGTGTAACACATTATTTATAGAAGCATGAAACTAGATGTTGAAGAAGTCATTGTTGGTAATTGATAAGCATTTTGAGACGGATCAAAAAGAAAGCATAACACCGTTTTTGATGGGAAGGAGGAAGATAAATATTTGATTTTTTACATTCTAAAACCACTGCATTTGGTACCAAATCACCTTTTTTTTTCCTTTTGGCATCCAAAAACTACACCTCTACATCATTGAGTGAGATTTTAAGGACAAAAGAGGAAGCATAATGTAGGCTTTCTTTTGCTCTTTTAATTGTTCTTCTTGTTTTACCCCAAAAATATGTGTCATTTGATGCGTCTATATTCTTTTCAACTATAAGTAGACCAGAAATGGAGTTTGGGACAACTGTACGTTGGTTTTAATATGTGATGTGTTCATAATAATTTATCTAAAATGTACAAGTGAAAATGTATAGGAAAACTGTGCAATTTTCTCCTCCTATTTGGATTGTGGTTTTATGGTAAAAATTTTCTGCATGTTCCATAAATACAATTTTCAATCACTTTTTTTTCTCATATATATCACATCCATAAAAAGTGCTACATTAATTTTTCTACACAAACTCTTGAAAAATTGCAATCCAAGCAACACTGTTTAACGAAAATGTTCTAGAATTGACTGGTTTTTGTCAATTATGTGACCTTAGTCAGACTACATTCAAAGGGAATTGGATAAAATAACCAATCTTTCCACAATGCATGCCAAGATTTCAGCCAGCTGTAATTTTTTCCCCCAACAATGACTGCGCATCAAACTTAGTCCGGTCAACAAGAAATCAATGGCCAATTTTTTTTAGTTTTTTGCTTCTACCAGTAAAAAAAAAAACTGCAAAATGATGTCAAAGCAGCGGCCAAATTACATAGATATATTTATATGTCTTTTGAAATGCCTAAACCGAAAGGCGCATGAAATGCAATAGCAATTAGGATTGATTCCAAAACACACTCTTGAGCTTACTCCTTTGCTCGCCTAGCCCCCTGAAGGTTCAATTGAACCAATGCACCCCTTGTTCTATCAAAAATATTCTTAATTAACTGCAATTAGGTTGGATAAGCAATGTTTTGTTTAGTCTAGTCATGTGCTGTTATAACTCGAAAATTTTTACATTAAATAACTACCAATTACCACCTTAATTTAACTAAAGTAATTATATTGTTTTAGTGGATAAAGTAGTGAGGAGACAAAATCTCCCAATTTACGTAACTAATAGATAAGGGGGAAGGGTTCTAGGAGTTATACCAATACGTTATTTGGCAAAGCCCTTCACTCTTTCTCCTTCCTCTCTAATCAAAAGCTTCTAGCAGCCCCGAGAAGAGGAACTTGGTGGACACTAGGCACATCACATCCAATCACTCAATAGGTAAGTCCAATCCACACAGGACTTTGCATATTTAATTTTGGTTAAATATGGAATTTATTACTTTTATCATTACACGTTTACATGATTAGTAGATTAAATTTTGGAAACAAGATTCATGGCTGGATGGAAATATATATGATAGGTTTAATTTTCTTGGAAACTACATAGGAATTTATGGTTGGGTGTGTGAGGGCCTTTAAAAATCCCGATTTTATTTTAAAAATACCAAATATTGTTTATATTGTGTTTATTCATTGAAAAATGAGTGAATATATGTTTAAAGTGAATATTTTCCAATTTAGAGAATTTTAAACGAATTATTTGCCGGTGTGCGGTTTTGGCCGAATTAAGCGCTTAATTTTCTACCGGAGCGTGATTAGGGACTTTAAGATGAAATTAAGCATAAGTAGCGATATTTTGGGAATATTAATAAGTTTGAATAGTGTCGGAATGGACTAGAGTAGTGTAAGTTAGACTGTCGCATGTGACGCGACATAAAGTGCCCAAAACACCTTTTTCCCTTAAAACATGGAAATGCATTTTTTACACCATAAAAGCCTTGACTTTCTTGCAACCTTCACACTTCATTTTCAGCTGCAAATTTGGGAGATAGAGAGAGAAAGAGCCGAGGGCTCTAGGGGAGAGAGAGAGAGAGAAATAGTGCTAGTTTTCTTCCATTTCTTTCTTCTTCCTTTCTTCAACTTTCAAGCACCATTGAAGCCCATCCTCCCCACCATTCCTAGCAGCCGAAAAAGGGAAGAGAGAGAGAGAGGATTTGGACCGGTTTTTGGAGACAAAGAAAAGAGGTATAGCTTGCACCTTGAACTTCCATTCTTTCCTTCAACTTGTATCTTGAATTTGTGAAGCTTGAGTGAAGATTTTTGACTTGAGATTCATCCTCCATGGCAACCGACTGAAGAGAGAGAAAGAGGGGTGCCATCCGAAAGTTTGGAAGAGAAAAAGAAAGAGAAAAGTGAAGAAATAAAGTTTGTTTGAGTGGTGGGTTGCTGGATCGTGAGCTTGGAGTTGTAGATCACCGTCAAAGTTCGAAAATCTTGGATAAAGATCGAAGCTTTCATGGTTGTTGAGCTTGGAAAGGGTCAATTTTGAGAAGATATCACAAAGCCTCGGTGGATCTTGTCGGATCTTGTCAGATCTAGTCAGATCTGAAGATATAAAGCTTGAACCTTGTAGATATAGCTTTATTAGTGTTAAATAGCTTAGATCTATGGTTGATTTTGGTAAAATGATCTCATCTGAAAAGATGAAGTTGGGCTCTTGAATTCCCAACCTAGGTAGCGGACTTGAGGTGACCTTTAGGTAGCGGACTTGAGGACCTGATTGTGGCTTTGTATGATATTTGTGAAATGTATCATGTTGTGGTTAGAGAGTAGGATTTCGTTGTTGGAAATTGTGATAGAAAAATGTATGAGATGGCCAAACCCATACTTGGTGATTTTAATGGTGGATTTCGAAATCTTGTGATTGTTCTTAATGAATGTCTGCCTAAGAAACTACATGTCACGCTCATTTGTGAGTATATGACTTTTAAAAGATAAAAGTGAAGTTTCTCGTGAGTTTTTGAATGGAAAATGTCATTTAAATGAATTTGATGGATTTACCGTATTGTGACCAAATCTTATGATTTGAGAATAAAGATATGGTTTGAAGTGTTTTCAAGTTATATTAAAGTACTATCAAAGAGTGAGTGTTGAATTTGTGTTAAAAGTGATTTTGAGGTGATAAACCTCACCTAAGTGTTTTATTAAAGAAAATGTGAAAATAGTGCTTGGAGAGTACATCGGTGATGTGTCATACTTGAAATGAGATAGTGATTTTCCAAAGATCCATTTGAAACGTTGTATTCGGAATGATTAAGTGATTTTCAAAGAGGTATTTGAAATATGATGTCATATGAAGTGAAAATCTTTCCTCGAGAGGATTTTGGGAAAAATGTTGATTGAAACTATAAAAGTGAAAACGAATTGTTTTAGTGAATAAGAGATGAAGTGAATCTCAACCATTGTTTTAAATTGTTTTAGGAAGTGCGCAAGGAAGTGATTTTGACCCCTATGTGGAAGCCGAACCTTATTACTTCGGTGAGTTTCCATACTTGTTATGTGATTATGTGAAAATGATTGCAACTGTGTTTAGTGAAGTGATTTTGAAGTGAAGCATAGTTTTCAAATCCTCAGATGGGGTAATGAGTTTCAGTGTATGTAAAGTGTTTATGTGAAAATGATTCGAATTGTGTTGGTCAAGTGATTTGACGTGAATTTGGATTTTTAAATTGTTAAGTGGGTAGTGTATTTCATCGCACTTACCTTTATTTGAAATAAAAGTATTGTGGAAGTGTTTGGCAGTGTCCTATATGTGTGAGAGTTCTAACTCTCTTTTAAATGAAAATCTTGCCATGGTTGGTAAATGAATGATTTTGTTGAAATGATTTGCTAGTGTTTACAAAGAAATGATTTACCACTATTTCCAAGTAAAATGTTTTTACTAGTGAACTAACTTATGAAGGATCTGTCAGTGTTTCGACTCCCTTTTAAAGGAATGATTTATTGAAGTGATTGACTATTATTCCGAGTGAAATGCTCTATAAGTGAAATAGTGAATGAAGAGTTTGTGATGTCGT
Source organism: Gardenia jasminoides (assembly GCA_013103745.1). Taxonomy (NCBI): domain Eukaryota; kingdom Viridiplantae; phylum Streptophyta; class Magnoliopsida; order Gentianales; family Rubiaceae; genus Gardenia; species Gardenia jasminoides. Next base: position 33,944,555 of record CM023095.1, read on the forward strand.
TGGCCAAGTCCCTCGACTAGTTCCAATGAAATAAAGTGACGTCGTTTGGCGATGTCCCTCGACTAGTTTCAATGAAATAAAGTGACGTCGTAGGGCGAGTACCCTCGACCATTTGTGATGTCTTGTGCGAAATCCCTCGACTAGTCTATTTCGTTGGGCAATGTCCCTCGAGTAGTTCATACGAGCAATATCCATTAAGTGTCTATATACTTGATTTGAATTGTATACTTGAAGTATGACTTGAACTGTTTTACGTGAATTGTAAGCTTTTTTGGAACTCACTGGGCTTTTTAGCTCACTCTTTCCAAATTATTTTCTTTAACAGGGTCCGAGAACCCAAGTGAAGGAGCCAACCTTTAGAGTTAGGGTTTGCTTTTGTATTGATGTGACAAACGTGGAATATGATTCCGAGAGCTTTTGTATTATGAGAATTTGAACGCTTGATAAGTATTTTATGTAATTTAGAGATTGTAAGGATGGTGTAATGTGATTGTATGTTATTGTTGAGTTTAGATTTGAGATTTGAATGTTAGTTTAATGTTTTAGCAATATTTATGTGAGTGAGTCCAGGCGAGAGCTAGGCAGGCGGTCCACGGATACCTTAGGGTACACCATAGGGAGAAGTGGTGCTGTCACATGGTGTAGAAGATAATTTCTGGAATCATTGAACTATAGGTGTGAAATTCTGAAGATTGAAATCTGTTGGGGAGGAAATTTAAGAAAAAGGGAAAGGGAGTAAGGAGAAGGAGGGTCATTGGACCCTCTTTTATCTTGAGGTCAGCGGCAAAAGGCCAGCGACATCCTCAAGAATCGGCCTTCGGCCGACTAGTGGAGAGGCGGAAGGGGAAAAAAAAAATAGAAACAGTAGCGGCGTCAAAGCTGCCAGCGGTTGTTGAAGGATGACGGCGGTAAGGCCGCACGCTGTTGAGTGGTTGAGGAGAAACAAGATTTAGGGTTTTGTTTTGAAAAAAAAAAAAGAAATTCTGGAAAAATGGAAAGAAGAGGAAGATGACCCATTTAAGAAGAAATGGGTCAGATCCAAAGAACCAGTAGGGTTTTTGACTTGGATCAGATCAAGTAATACTCTACGGTTGGTTTTGGATATTAGTTAAAACAAGGATTTGGTTGGATTAAAAGAATTGTTTTTACATGTATTAAAAGGGTTGGGCTTGGTTTGGTTAAATAATTAATTAAGAGATAGGTGGACTTCCAAGCCCAACTTTTGTAAGTTACAAAGACTCTAGTCTAAATGGGTGTAACCCAATGTTATTTAATGAGGGTCCAAGTTTACTAACACAATATCAATAGAATAGGGTCACCCAATAAGAAATAAAACTAGTGAAAATAATAATAATAATCATGATTAACTAATGGGATTAATAATTGGTGAGGGAATAATTGATTAATAGTAATTAGCTAAATAATTAATAACTTATTAGTAAATAAATAAATAAATAATAGTTATTAGTTAAATAAATAAATAATTAATAGTAATTATTTAAATGATTAATTAATTAATGGTAATTAGTTAGTTAATTAATTAATATTAATTAGTTAAATGATTGATTGATTAATTAATAGCAATTAAATAAATTATTAATTAGTTAATAGTAAATAGTTAAATGATTAATTAATAGTACTTAGTTAAATAAATAATTAATTAATAGTAATTAGCTAAATGATTAATTAATTAATAGTAATTAATTAAATTATTAATTAATAGCAAATGATTAATTAATTAATAGTACTTGGTCAAATAAATAAATAATTAATAGCAATTAGCTAAGTTCTTAATTAATTAATGGTAATTATTTAAATGATTAATTAATTCATATTAGTTAGTTAAATGATTAATTAATTAATATTAACTAGCTAAATTCTTAATCAATTAATGGTAATTAGTTAAATAAATTAATTAATAGTAATTAGTTAAATGATTGATTAATTAATAGTAATTAGCTAAAGGATTAAGTAGTTAATCAATAGTAAATAATTGAAGGATTAATTGATTAAATTAATTAACTGAAGATAATACGGGTAAAAAGGAAATAGTTAACTAACTACTGAGTTAGCAGTAAGTAGGAATTCCAATTTAGGAAAATTCTTGAAGGTTAACTATAAATTGTCCAGGCATGAATCCCCAGGTGTTTTAAGGTCTTACGTAATTATGATAGCAACTAATTAGGATACTTGTGTATACATATAGGTGCAACATCAACTGTCGAGAATTAAGATTGCTTTCTTGAGCAGTCCATCTGAAGTAGGTAGTACTATTGCTCTGTACTTTGAAAATGTTTTCACGTGAAATCTTTACGAACCCAAATTTTATATAAAGTGGATCATGTCATGTTATTTAGGATGCTTTACATATAATTGTTATGGTTGAATGACATGTTTTATGAAATGAAACGAGCTATGCATGTAATGTGAGGGCCTCGAAAAATCCCAATTTTATTTTTAAAATGCCAAATATTGTTTATATTGTGTTTATTTATTGAAATATGAGTTAATTTATGTTTAAAGTGAATATTTTCTAATTTAGAGAATTTTATACGAATTATTTGCCGGTATGCGGTTTTGGCCGAATTAAGTGTTTAATTTTCTACCGGAGCGTGATTAGTGACTTTAAGTTGAAATCGAGCATATGTAGTGATATTATGAAAATATTATTAAGATTGGACAGTGTTGGAATGGAGTAAAATAGTGTAAGTTGGACTGTCGCGTGTGACGCGACATAAAGTGCCCAAAAAGCACTTTTCCTTAAAATAAGGAAAAGTGCACTTTTTGTCACCTTTTAGCCTTGACTTTCTTGCACCTTTGGACTCCATTTGCAGCTGCAACCTTGAGAGATAGAGAGAGAGAGTGCCGAGAGAGTGAGGAAGAGAGAGAGAGAGAGAAAAGCTCCAAGTTCTTCCATTTCTTCTTCCTTCTTGTTTTGATTCTTCAAGACACCATTGAAGACCATCAACTTCTTCATCTTGGCAGCCGTGAGGGAGGGGAGAGAGAGAGAAGTGGTCCGATTTTCTTGAGGAAGAAAAGAGAGGAAAAGCTTGTGGTTTGAACATCCAATTTCTTCTTCATCTAGCCACTTGAAATTTGGATCTTTGGTGAAGGATTTGGGTGATATTTCCTCCATCATGGCAGCCGTGTGAAGGGAGAAGAAGAGGGGGGAAGATCTGAATTGGAGAGAGAGAAAAGAAAGAGAAGGAAAGCTTGTGTAGGTTATCTTGTGCTTGTTCTTGAGCTGGTGTTGGAAATCATCATCAAAGCACGAAGATCTTGGACTACGATCGAGGCTTTTGGATATTTCTAAGTTTGGAAGCAATTGCTTGAAAAGGAGCTCGCGAGATCGTGTTGGATCTTGCTAGATCTTGATAGATTTGAAGGTATAAGCTTCAAAACTACTAGATGTAGCTTTACTAGTGTTAAATATTCGCAGATCTGTGGTTTACTTTGGTAAAAATGGCTATATTTGAAATGATGAAGTGGGCTCTTGAATTCCCAACCTCGATAGCCGACTTGAGGTGGCCTCTAGGTAGTGGACTTGAGGACCTGATTGGGATTTGAATGATATTTGTGAAATTTGTTATGATATGGTTAGAAAGTAGGGTTTTATTGTTGGAAATTTTGATAGAAAAATGTATGAGACAGCCAAACCCATGCTTGGTAATTTCTATGTTTGATTTTGAGATTTTGTGATTATCTTGATAAATTTCTGTCTAAGAAAATGTATTTTATGTTCAATTATGAGTGTATGAATTTTAAAATGGGAAAAGTGAAGTTTCTCGTGAACTTTTGAATGAAAAATGTCATTTAAATGAATTTGAGGGTTTTACAATATTGTGACCAAATCTTATGAATTTTGGAAATAAAGATATGGTTTGAAGTGTTCTAAAGTTATGTTAAAGTATTGACAAAGAGTAAGTGTTGAGTTTTGTGATAAAAGTGATTTTTAGGTGATAAACGTCACCTAAATGTCGTATTAAAGAAAATGTGAAAGTAGTGCTTAATGAGTACATCGGTGACGTGTCATATTTGAAATGAGATAGTGATCTTCAAAAGAATCATTTGAAACGTTGAATCATGTAAAATGAATGTTTTTCCTTGAGGGATTTTGGGAAAAATATTGATTGGAAACTATGAAGTGAAATGTTTTAGTTAATAAGTGAAGGAATGAATCTCAACCACTGTTTTTGAAAATTATTTTAAGGAGTGTGCAAGGAACTGAATTTGATCCTTACGTGGAAGCTGAACCCTACTATTTCGGTGAGTTTCCATGCATGATACTTGACTATGTGCATTTAATTTGAAATGTGTCTGATTAAGTGAATTGTCATGAAAAGCAGATTTTTCATCCATCAAATGGAGTAGTGTGTACTTTATCGCACTTACTCCCATTTGAATGGTACCATTTGCAAAAGTGTTGTCATGATATTTCAAGTATACTTTGAATCTCTTGACTTGTGACATGAATCCTGTTTTGAAGTATATGAAGTGATGTGACGTGTCTTGTATTTCCTGTTCTCGAGAATTCTTAATCCCCTTGGTAAGTTATCGACTCGAGCCGTTGGGAAGACCCAGGTCGAGGAGATTTAACAATCTTGGGCTACGTGACCAGTTGTGTGCTCTGGACTTGGCATATGGCGTTGTCCCTGTTGTAGAGCAATACACAAATATAAATTTCCTGTTAGGTTGGCGGGCCCAATTGGGGGTTTTGGTGGAGAAAGGAGTAAGTGTTGTTCTACTTGGTTGTAAGTATGAAAGTTGACGGAGTGTCAACTACGAGAATTGCGCACCGGTCCAGGAATGTGCTCCAGTTTCGAGGACCCTAGCCCCTGAGGGCTACTCGTGTCCTACTCTTGTGTGATTATTGGCTTTCCTTACTTGTTTATTTCCAAGTGTGAATCTTGAAGTGAAAAATCATATGTGTTATGTGCTTTGCATGTTTTTGGGAATTCACGGGCTTTTTAGCTCACACTTTTCTATTTGTTTTCCTTAACAGGAAATGAGTACCCAAGTGGAGAAGCCAACCCTTAGAATTAGGGTTTATTTATGTTGAATATTTTGAGAACTTTGGATTATGGTTATTGAAAGCTTTTGTAAAATGGAACTTGATTGTATGGATGGAGGATTTATGTACTCTGAGTTTGTAATTTGAAGTTATGGATTTGTAAGGTATTATTCCTATTATATTGTGTTCGGAGTTTTAGTTGATAAGTTGCATGATGGTTGAGTGAATGAGTCCTGGCGAGAGTTAGGCAGGCGGCCACTGATACTCTAGGGTACGCCTTAGGGAGAGGTGGGCTGTCACATGTAATGTATGAAATGAGTTTTAAAAATGCTATACAATCATCGAATTGACGGTAGGGACAATAGCCTTGACCATGTATGAAGTCATCGAATCAGTATAAAATTCGGCCGATTGACTTGGTCATAGAGTCGGGTTGATTGACTCATGTCATGTCAAGTGACCAATCAGTAGTTATGAAACGTATTGATCCCCTCCTAGAAGGGGTTTAATATCTAGGTTGAGTACTCAGAAGTCGGATGTTACATGTACTTGTTATGAGCTTATGTAAAATGTTTTTAGTACCATGATCTTCTAAGCATGATTATGTATTCCATGAATCTCAAGTCTTGACTGCCACTCATTTGTTCTTATATATATTTAGCTGAAATTTATCGTTGATTTGCTCCGCATGTGTGATGTGTGAAAATGTTTTGGTATGAAAAGCAATGATTACATGATCCAACAGATACGTAGTACTATTTACTGGGCGATTATTGCTCAACCCATTTTATTAACATTTTTACAGATCTTGAGGACTATGAGATAGTGTTTGAGGAAGAGCATGAAGATGACTTCTACTAGTGCTTAATTGTTTACGAACTAGGGAAAAAGATTTCTTTTGTTGCTTTATTTGTTTTGTCAAGTAACAGTGTTTATGTTTGTCTTTAAGCGGTTGAATTCTTCGGTATGTAAGACAATAGCACTTTAAATTTTACCATACAATAAATAGAAAGTTTACTCTCATCGTGGTTGTACTAGTTAATCATGATCCATGAAACCTTGTATCTCTTGAGTGTGACTTAAGGATACGGTGGATATCACGTGATTGATATATGTAGGTTTGGAGCATGACATTTTTAGATGTCAGACCCCAGGTCCGAAGGCTCAAGACGTGACCTGAATCTCAGTAGTCAAATCTAACTACTTGGACTTCGTTCTCGCTAGTCCAAAATGGATATCCCAAGTTAAATTTGAGTGTCTAGATTCTATCTAAGTATTGGTCCACATTTTTACTTTTTCTGATGTGGGATGGGTTATCACATTCACCCTTCCTTTTTTGGACTTTTCATTCTCACAAAATCCAATCCAATATCATGATCCGGACTGTCCACTTAGCTGTGTCAGATTCTAGATGTGACTCTCGAGTCCTGTCCTTGGATCGACGTAGCATTTAGCTCCTCCACTCCCCTGTGTAGTCCGACTCAATACCACTAACTCAATCTTACCTGTACAGAGACCACACGGGGTTCGTTCTGATTCCATAATGTTAGGCTGCTGGCTTGCAGGCCCAAGACATAACCTGAATCTCAATAGTTAATCCCAACTACTTGGGCTCCGTTCTCGCTAAATCAAAATGGATATTCTCAAGTTGAATTTGAGTGTCTAGATTCTATTTAAGTATTGGTCCATATCACTTTGTTTTTTCTGATATGGGATGGGGTATCACATATGCAGCTTACATGATCATGTAAATTAACCTACTTATCTCTGAAAAAAATCTCTACTATTTTGTATACTTAAAAAGTGGTCAACAAAAAAATTCATATAAACACTAGACGATGTAGAGCTGTCATCTTTCTCAGTCAACTTCCTGAATTTTTTCCTATTTAAAATTATAGTTGGAATACTATAGTAGCCACTTAGAAAGCTGCATGACCATCAAGTCCTCTAGGAGATGTCGCCAAATATCTACTGACAACAGCTCCTCAATCGTCTAGTGTTCATATATTTTTTTGTTTAGCCGAGTAGTATTTTAGGCATACAAAATGGTAGAGATGTTTTGAGACTAATTCGGTCAATTCGTATGATCATGTGCACTGCACATGACTCAATCGTTAAAAAATGGGTATTTCAACCCAATTGCAGTTAATTGGGAATATTGTGATAGAATAGAGGATGCATTGGTTCAACTGAACCTTCAGGGAGGCAAGATGAGAAAAGAGGTAAGTTCGAGAGTGTTCATTGGCATTAACCCTAACAAATTAATAGATAAAATAACTTCCATAATAAGAATTGTGCTTTCTAGTTTCATAAAATTGCAATTTCGGTCCTTGTGTTAATTTCACCTCAAAGTGTATGTCATGAACTCCTATGTCACTTTGGAAGTCTTTAGACAGTAGAAGATGAATATGCCTAAAATTTGGATCGTTGGATATTTCAAAACAACTTCTCTAACTTCTTTGTCTATTGTATTTTGTGTATGTCTTAATTTAATCCTCCTAAGTCTTATTTATGTCTTGAAACAGGGTGTTGATATCTTTAAAGAAAAAAAAACTCAATTTTAACGTTCAATGTTTGGGGTTTAAACAAAATTAACCTCTAATGTAGTGGCCAAAAATATATATAGGGGCCAAACTATTCAATTTTGGCTAAATTGGTCTTCAATTTTGGGAGCAAAACAAATGTAATCCATTAAGATTCAATTGGTCAAAATTAATCTCTAATGTTGCAGAAAAAAGCAATAAAATCCATGAAAGTTATATAAACAGTGAAATTTCATAAAAGTCATAAAACCTGAACAAAGACTTCATAAAATGTTCAAAGTAAAAAAAAAAATTCTATTTCATTTCAGTTTTGGTGTACAAACTTATAGAACATTAGGTAGTATATTTTACAACTTGGAATTACTAGACTACTTACAACGCACAAATAAGGTCAGACAAATTGTATGACCAAAATTTCACAATTATGTACAACTTATGTTGCTTAATCCATTTGATTAGTGAAAGTACAACAAATGTATAAATGAAGTGCTTAATTTATTACATAATAATTGGACATAATCTATCATTTGTCTTCATTTTTATCAAAATTGAATACTTGTTTTACATTTTCTGAGTCTTTTCAATAGTCATGACTTATATAATTTTTAATTTTTAATAATTTTTTAAAATTTCTAAAATATTTCAACAATATATGGACCAATTTGGACGAAATCGAGCACTTTAGGTTGTTTGTTTAGATTGAAACATTAGATATGATACTAGAAATATAAAAGAGGATCATCTGAGATTGGTTTGGAAGTTCCAAAGCTTTAATGTCCATAATTGTATATGCATGGTCTATGGACTAACTTGTCAACCATGTAATATGTGCAATAGCCACGTGGATTTCTTAAAACATATGCGATAATTTTAGAAGCCTCCCTGAGGATTCCAACAATTATAGCCACCTTTCTTGAGTTTTAAAAATTAAAGCAACCTCTCATGAATCAGTCAATGTGCCAGGGAAAAGCAAAGTCAGGCTTTCCATTTACTTTTAGCCTCCTAATTGATATGCCCTCTCGTGATGTCATATAAATTAACCTCTGATCTTATACGAGAAAACGTAGCCTTATGATCTGAAGGCACAGCATGATCATGAAGAAAACTCATAGGGTTTGCCTTGCTCTTTGGAAATTGATGTTAAATTATATAAATATAAACATATACTGGGCAGCAGAAATCAAGATAGTTTACATTTAGCCATTGTTGTTAAGTAGAGATTATATCCAAACCTCCTTGTCTTCTTCTTTTTCTTATCTAAACTAGTAAAATATGTAGAAGAAGAAATACATAGAATGAAAATTTAGAGCAAAAGAGCTTCTATCCTATACCTAACCCAAAGGGATCGTAGTTTGATGGAGTACCACAGGTTATTTGTAAGTTAGGTTGGGTACCCTTACTAGTAAATATCAACATTCCTATAGTTTTCTTCCATCAAGGAAACCTTACCATAATTTATAATGGCAAATAATATCTTTGACTACCTGATTGACTTAATTGGTTATTTGATTGAGTGAAATATCAATTAACAGAATACATCAATCAATTACTATTAAATGGGAGATACTTAATTAATGATTGACAAAATATCAATCAGTTAATTAAGATATCAATCAATCATATGGATCATAATTGCCTCTAAAAGAGACTAGTTTTACATTCTCCCATTTGACCCACAAGTAATAGTTAAATAATTCATGGGTGACTAGATACTTAAAATGACCATAAATTCTCATCGTCGTTAATAAACAGTTTATTAACAGTTGTTTGATTAGAAAATAATAATATTCGTATCATGGAGGTTATGTTCATAGCACCAACACTTCCTTCCATGTATTATAATAATATTATGCTTTCTAGTCAAGTACTTTAGAAGAACTTTATAAATAACTTCATTCAAGTTACTCAGGGTCCAACTTTATGTATCAAAAAATCACTTCTTTATATATGTATTAGTTTTAATGTGCGTTTACATGTAGAATTGCTAACAAATTGTCTAAACACAAATAGTCAAAATATAGAAATAATCTAAAATGATTTATTGAGTCCCATATGAGTTGCATGATCCTGAAAGATTTTAGCCGGCAGTCCTTTAGTCATAGGATCAGCAATCATTAATTCAGTATTAATGTGCTCAATGATTATTTCTTACTTTTTAACATGATCTCTAACCATTAAAAGTTTAATGCTGATGTGCTTGTTTCGACTCCCACTCTTGTTGTTCTTAGCAAAGAACACAGCAACATAGTTGTCACTAAAGATCTTCAATGGCCTACACACTGAATCTACCACCCTCAGGTTAGATATGAAGTTCTTCAACTATAGAGCCTGTGATGTAGTTTCATAGCATGCAATGAATTCTGCTTCCATTATGGATGATGCAACAATTATTTGTTTTACACTTCTTCAAAATACAGCTCCTCCAGCAAAAAGGAATATGTATCTTGAAGTAGATTTACTTGAGTCCACATATTTAGCAAAATTCGAATCGGAATATCCAACTACCTCCGAATAGTCAGATTGTTTGTATGTAAGTTTGTAGTCTTTGGTCCCTTGCAAATGCCTTAGAACTTTGTTAGCAGCTTTCTAGTAATCCTTTCCAGGATTACTTCGATATCTACCTAACATTCTAACTGCAAAAGCAATATCCAGTCTGGAATAGATCTGAGCATACATGAGGTTTCAGACAAGTGAAACATATGGAATGTTATCCATCTCTTTTCGTTCCAGTCATTTTTAGGACATTGATCCAAACTGAAATTTTCTACTTTAACAATAGGAGCTGCAATTGGAAACCAATTCTTCATTCCAACCCTTTCTAGAATTTTTTTTAATGTAGGCCTTTTGAGATAGTCCAAGAATTTTCCTTGTTCTATCTCTGTGAATATCTATGCCAGTGATATAAGAGGACTTCACCCATATCCTTCATTTCAAAATTCTATACAAGAAATTGTTTGGTTTCACGCAGCAAACCCACTTCATTACTTGCAAGGAGAATATCATCTACATATAAAACTAAAAATATATATTTTCTTCCACTTATCTTGAGGTATATGCACTAGTGTCAACGATATTTTCTACAAAACCAAATCAAGAGACAATGTTGGAAAACTTAATATACCATTTGTCGGAAGCCTGTTTTAGTCCATATATAGATTTCTTTAATTTGCAAACAAGCTGGTTGTTGTCATTATAGACAAAACCTGCAGGTTGACACATGTATACCTCGTCTTCAAGATCCCTATTAAGGAATGCCATTTTCACATCCATTTGATGTAGCTCCAAATCAAAATGGGCTACTATTGCCATGATGATCGCAATGAATCCTTTTTTGTAATAGGAGAGAAGGTTTCATGGTAGCCAATACCTTCCTTTTGAGTAAAACCTTTGGCTACAAGTCTAGCTTTATATCATTCGATATTACTCCTTTGGTCTCTTTTGGTTTTAAAAACCCATTTACGTCGTATAATAGAGACTTTTTTAGGTAATTCAACGAGATCCCAGACTTTATTTTTAGCCATTGATTCCATTTCCTCTTTCATGGCATTAAAACATGAAGTTTTCTCCACTCATGACTTGTGAAAACAAACTAGGTCATCCTTAAGTCCAACGTCATAATCAGACTCTTGGAGGTATACTTCATAATCACTAGAAATTACTGGTCTTCTAATTCTTGATGATCTTCTAACTCCCACTGTTTCATGGATAGTTTGATTAGTGGGATCAACTATTATTGATTGCTCTGAATGTGATTACTCAGTTAGGGTTGCTCAGGTGGAGGTTGTTCTTCAATAGTTTGAATAACAATTAAATCTTGTGAAAGTGCCACAAGTGCATCTTTTATTTCTTTAAATTTCACCTTCTGACAACCACTCCTTCTAACTTCATGTTCCTCAAGAAATTTTGCATTTCTAGTTTCGATAACTTTTGGAGTGTGAAAAGGACAGTAAAATCTAAACCCTTTGGAACTAATAGCATAGCCTATGAAAATACTGCTAACTGTACGTTCATCTAATTTCTTAAGGTGTGGATTATATACCCTCACCTCAACTAGACAACCCCATACATGTAAATGTTTTAAATTGGGTTTCCATCCATTTCAAATTTCAAATAGCATCTTAGGAACAGCCTTGGATGCTAACTTGTTTAAAATATAGATGGCAATTTTAAGGTTTCGCTCCATAAGGATAATGATAAGTCAGAGCTGCTAATCATGCTTCTGACCATATCCATAAAAGTTTGGTTTCTCCTTTTGGCTACACCATTTTGTTGTGGTGTTGAGGCATTGTATATTGAGCAACAATGCCTTCGTTATCGAGAAACTTAGCAAATGGACTGGAAGCTTGTCCGTTATCTGTGTACTTTCCATGATATCACCACTCCTATCTGATCTTACAATTTTGATTTTCTTTTCCTTTTGTTTCTCTACCTCTAGTTTGAAAATCTTAAAAGCATCAAGTACTTATGATTTATCAAACAAGAGATAAAGATACATAAATCTTGAATAATGATCTATAAATGAGATAAATTATCTCTAACCATTCAAGCAAGGGGTAGGAAAAGGTCCACAGATATCGGTGTGTACAATTTCATAATTGAGAACTTCTTTTGGCACCTTTAGTAGCCTTGTTAGTCTGCTTACTTTTTATGCAGTCTACATTAGTACCAAGGTCAGTGAAATCTAAAGTTTCTAAAACTCTACCATTCACTAATCTTTTGATTCTATCAGTAGAGATGTGTCCCAATCTCCTATGCCAATTGTTTAGAGAGTTCTCATTGATAATACTATGTTTAGTACCAATGCCATGCATAGTTAAAAGGCTACATTCATATGTGGGGTCAAACTCAAGTTTGGATAACAGTCCACTCAAATTGGCAGAGCAAATAACTTTATTATTTTACAAAAGATTCATACTTGAAAGATGTACACTTTCTAGTGTCTCATATTTCAATCTTTCCTCCTCTTGAATACACATGGTCAAGAGTTCATTAATTGACCATTCTTCTTTATGTACATTATAAGAGATTTTAAACGGAGTGTACTCTGATCGGAGAGAGTTGAGAATGAAATGCACAAGGAATGACTTAGAAATCTCAACTTTAAGGGACTTCAATTTGGTAGCAATCCTCACTTCCATAATATGCTCACGCATACTCCTGCTTTTGTCAAGTGTCATGCTTGCAATTTCTTCATAAAGATGCTAGCCAAAGCCTTGTTAGAACTTACAAATTATTCATCAATTACCTTCATGTAAGTTTTGACTCGGTTGCAATCGGGAATTGAATTCCTAATACTTTGGCTAATATGCAACTTAATGAGTATCAAACTTAAGCGACTAGATCGCTCCCACTGCTCATAAGTAGCCTTTTCATTTGACAAACTAGAGTTCGTGAGAATGGGTGGTTCAGTCTGATGAAGTGCCAAATTAAGATCCATGTACCCCAAAGTGAGAAGAATCTTATCCTTCCATTTGGTACAATTTTCACCAAATAGCATTAGAATACGAGATAAATCATTAAAAAGAGTAGTGGTGGAAAAAACTTCATTATCCAAGAATATACATACATTATTGCTATGAAATTTAAAACACAGAAATTAAATTAACCAATGTTAACTCAAACAGTAAATTCAAACCTTCCTGTGGATAGAGGTTGCTAAACATGCATTTGAATTTACTTTCTTTATAATATGACTTGTAAATTATAAATATAGAAACTTTCCATACCTGTGGGCCTAGGAAAGTCTCTTAACACAATATTAAATTTACCATCTTATTTCAATTAATCTTATTAAAACTACCACTTTCCTGTGGGCAAGTGATAACTTGATATCTATATGTTTTGACTTTGTCAAGCTTCTGTTATTATTGGAATATTGAATAACTAATTTATTTCATAAAATAATTTGAGTGGTATGTTAATACTATCCACTATATGCAATCCTGTGATAGAATTTTGCAATTAAATTCTATGGTTGGATGCCTCATGACAAGTTACCAATTCTGCAGTCACAGTGGAAGAAGTTATAAAAGACTGTTCAGCACTCTTACATGATATGGCAGTCTTAGCCAATAAATAGATATAGCCTGTTGTTGATTTCATACTATCTTGATATCAGTATAATCAAAATTAGTATACCCAATGATCTCGAACTTATCTGACCTCCAATATATGAGCATATAATTTTTCGTTCTATGTAAGCACAGCAAGATCTGTTTGGCTACTTTCCAATAATCCAATCCTGAATTGTTTAAATACCTAGCTTTTATCTCAATAATATACACAATATCCGATTGTGTACATATCTGAAGATAAATTAGATTCCTTATTACTCATGCATAAAGAATCTTTTGTATCTCTTTTCCACAACATTATTTTTAGAATACTGATCAAAACTAAACTTGTCTCCTTTAGTCACAGGGATATCACTTGGTTTGAAATTTTGCATGCCATAGCATTTGAGAATCTTTTCGATATAGGTTTTGGTGATAATCTAAAAATACTCTGAAAGTGATCCTAGTGTATCTGTATGCCTAACACAAAAGATGCATCATCAAGATCTTTCATCTCAAAATTCTTAACTAGAAATCTCTTGGTTTCATGCAACAAATCCATATCGCTGCTGGCACGCAAAATATCATCGACATATAACACCAGACAAATATATTTATTCCCACAGAACTTATGGTATATGCAATCATCAATCAGATTCATCTTAAAACCAAATGAGATGACCACTTGATGAAATTTGAAATACTATTATGGAGACGTTTACTTGATCTCATAGATGGATTTTTTGAGCTTGCATACCATATTCTTTGGATCTCCGGATACTAAATCTCTAATTACACCATATAAACTGTCTCATCAATATTACTATTGAGAAATGCCATCTTTACATTCATCTAGTATAACTCAAGATTGAAATGCGCCATTAATGTCATTATAGTTCTAAAAGAGTCTTTTGAAGAAATCGGAAAGAATGTCTCTTTATAATCGATACCTTACTTTTGTGTGAAGCCATTAGCAACAAGACAACATTTGTACTTTTCCACATTACCTTTCGAATCCCTCTTTGTGTTAAATATCCATTTACAACTAATGGGTTTCACTCCTGACAATGGGACAAGATCCAACATCATTGTCTTTCATGGATTTCATCTCTTCATTCATGTCTTCGATCCCCTTTTGAGATTTGAATTTCCATGGCTTGAGGGAAGTTGATTAGAACATCTTCCATCACTCCAATATCATCCTCATGCTCTTGGAGAAAAACAATGTAATCATTTGGTACTGCACTTCTCCTTTCTCTTATGGATCTACTTACTGTCACTAATTCTTGAAGTGATAAAGTTTGTTCTTCTAGAGTAGGAGGTTCTCCAACATTATTTTGACCTACTGTGTCATTAACAAAGTTAGGAATAGGATCATAAACAATGCTAATAACGTCAATAGGAATGTTAACATATTTCTCTTCAAAGACAAGGTCCCTAACTCTATTTTCTTCCCTAAACTCAACATTCTCAAAGAGTTGAGCATTTCTTGTCTTCAAAATTGATTTAGCCGTGGGACCATAAAATTTGTAATTCTTGAAATCTTTTAGAGTATCTAATAAAAAAACTAGCCATTCTTGAATCTAGTTTCTTTTCATTAGACCTATAAGGCATTGCCTCAATTAGACATCCCCAAAAGCGTAAATGTTTTAAACTAGGTTTCTTACTAGTTCAAACCTCATTAGGGGTTTGGTAGTTGCCTTAGTTGGAATTCTACTAAGGATATATACTGTAGTCTTAAGTGCTTCTCCCCAAAGTGATTTTAGAAGGATAGAATGACTAATCATACTACTCACTATATTCTTAAGTGTTCTATTCATCTTTCAACAACACTATTCATACTGGGTGAACTTGACATGGTGTACTGTGGGACGATATCATATTCCTCCAAGTACTTACTAAAAGGCCCTAGACGTTGTTCATCTAATCCATCATATCTACCATAGTATTCACCATCACAATCAGATCTGACTCTTTTGATTCTTTTGTTGAGTTGATTCTCAACTTTAGTCTTAAAATTTTTGAACACGTTTAGGAACTATGATTTTTCATGAATGAGATATATGTAGTCATATCTCGAGAAATCATCTCTGAATGTCATAAAATATTATTGACCATTCAAAGGAAATGTAGGAAATGGCTTACAAATGTCCGTATATAGAAGTTCTAAAATGTCTGAGACCCTATTGTTTTCAAATCTCCTTTATTGGTTTGTTTCCCATTTATACAGTTAATACAATCACTAAAATCTATAAAATTTAAGGGGACAAGAATTTCATTTGACACAAGTCTTTCTATTCTCTTTTAAAGATATGACCTAATTTCTTATACCATAATGTAACTAAATTCTCATTAATTAATTTTCTCTTTACACCTCTGGTACTCAAATATAAGGATTGATTATATAAGGCAAGTGTGCTAACTAAATATAGATTATCATAACATGATAAAGAACCGGAATCAACCAATTTTGAATCATGAAACAATCTAAACTTTTCATTTCCAAACGAACAAGTATAACCAGGTTTATCCAAAGTAGAAACAGAAATTAAATTCTGTCTAAAAAATGGTACAACAAATGTTTCATTGAGATCCAAATAAATCCGATCTTTATTAATGATCTAAAAACTCTAATTGTCACAACTTGAACTGTTTTGCCATCGTCCACATAGATATATCTTTCATTGTCATTAGACTTTCAACTACTCATGCAATCTTGCATAGACACACTGATGTGAGTTATTGCACCAGAATCTATCCATGATGTATGTCTAGGTACCGAAGTTAAATTAATCTCAAAACAGGCCAAATTAAGAAGCATACCTTTCTTAGCATGCCAAGCATGATAATTGGTGTAATGTTTCTTCTTATACCCTTCAACTCCATAGAAGAAAAACCATTCTTTCCCAGTTCAGCCAGTTTCTTTTGTTATTTCTTTTAAGGTGCCGTACCTATAGTTTCCTTATTCTTCTTCCTTCTATGTCCATTGCCTTTATTATTAGCGGTAGAGACCAGGTGAGCACTCTCTGTCTGATCTTACTTCAACCTTTCCTCTTCTTCTATATAATGTGAGATGAGCTCATTCAGAGAATTCAGAGACCGAGTCTCTTTCTGATAGTTGTAACTCATTTTAAACTAGCTAAATTGTGTAGGAAGAGATATCAAAATCAAATGCACTAATAATTTCTTAGAAATTGTAAGGTTAAGTGTACTTAATTTAGAAGTAAAATGAGACATCTCCATGATGTACTCCCTGATGTTGTCTTTACCACTATATCTCATTGAAATTAGGCATATCAAGAGCGTATTTATTTCAACCTTGTTATTCTCTACAAACCTTTTTTCAATATTCTAAAGAAGCGCCTTAGCCGCAGTTGTCATTCCAAACATTGTCTCTTTAAATGCTTCCAGAATGGCATTTTTCATGATCATCAGATACAAGCGATTTGACCTCTCCACCTTTCCTTATCCCTCTTTTCACTAGACGTACTTTTATCTATAAGAGATGGGGGAGAATCAACCCTTAATGCAAGGTCTAGATCTATGACTCCAAGTACTGTCAAGAAATTTTCTTTCCAGAATTTGAAATTTATGCCATACAACATAGGAATAACATTAATACTGGTAGTTATACTTGCAGGATCATTCATAACTAAACATAAAACAACAAATAATAAGACAAACTCACGTAATCTAAAATGATATATAACAAATTCACATAAAGGTAAACCCTTCTCAATATATCGATATTCCATTAATATTTTATCTTTGGATAAAAATATTAACTTCTAGGTGATATTTTGATATAGTAATAAACACTAACAATAAACACATGTCAAAAAATAAATTTTCCTTTGGGTCAATTTATAATTCATTTATAAAATCCAAAAAATTATCACTTGTTTATGACTACAAGTGCACATATAATTTTATTAAATATAAACCTCTCTTTAGGACAGTTAATATTCACAAAATTATAAATACACGGCTAGTTATATTCTAATAGTTATTATCTATGAGAGAGATCATTTTGATAACATGTAGTTTCAATTAATTTATCCCAAAATATATATACAAATATACCAATATTCAAATTTAGAATTATACAAATTTTAAGCAAAGTCAATTTTGGTTACTCTAGTCAAATTGGTCAAACAAGTCAACTAGTCAAAATTGGTCAAACTAATCAACTGACCCAATTTGGTCAAACTAGTCAACTCTAGTCAATCAGTCAAATTTGGTCAACCTAGTCAACGCAAGTTAAACCGATCAAATCTAGTCAAATCCAACAATTGGGTCAAAACTTATTGGATCAAAGATCCATATTCATAATTTTGGCCAATAGTTGATTGTTTAAACCCAGAACCTTGTTAAAATCCATAAATTTCTTATGAGATCATATACTAAGTGGGTCAATCTTGTGGACTTTACAAGGCTTAATTGGCTTATGTTACTTTATTAGGGTCATTTAAATTAGTAAATTCTAATTTTCTTAACATAAAGATATTGCTAAATTTCATAAAATTTTAACTTCATGGAACAACATGCGGAAGTGCAAAAGAAAATCAAGTTCGAAGATCCAATAAACAAGTAGCATTGCATGGATGCTGTATGCATAATACGTAATTGCATTAAACTTAATTTCATAAAACTGGTAAATGCACGAAAACCATACAAATAAAATCCATGAAGTCCGTTAAACCAGGCAAATACTCGGATCCATGACCATTAAGAATGTCCATTGATTCTTTTAAGAAACTTTGCTTTTACATAAGTTTTGGCAATTATAAAGCAAAGAAATTTCCTTAACATAAACGTGTGTATAGGATAGCATGCAAAAGTTCCAAACGAAGTAAAATCAGAATATTCAATAAGTAAGAAACGATCATGAAAGCCATGCGGGTCCCTTCCACAAAACCAAAGACTTTGCTATAGAACTCATTATAATTATATATTTAATTACTGCATTCAAAACGTATGAATCATTAGATCCGAATGAACTTATGTAATTGGAGATGCTAGATCAACAAAATATAATTGCAATTGTTGTAGTAATTCCAAAGACCACAAATTACTGATTTTAGCAATTCAAAATCTGATATTGGGTGCTCTGATGCCACTTGTTAAAACATCTAGAACTTCAATATCAGATATATGAATACTATTGTAAAATAAATGCATATTTGGATCCATATTCAGTGGGCATTGCTTGAATCCTCTTCATTTAGAGTTGTCCATTCAGGTCTATGCATATTCACTAATCCTTTGAGAGAACCCCTTATTCGCCTTTGACAATGGGATATCAAGAGAAAGTTATTTTGTTGTACTAGGAATACGACAATAAGAATACACGTGATCTAAGAACCATAACTTTATTTATAGACAACTTTCCTATAGTTTTTTGATATTTCTATTTCAACCCATCAATAAAATAGAAACTACTCTTAAATGTCTACAAATTAAAGGCCCATATTCTATTAGATACATTAAAACCCAAATTATAATAAATCATTTTAATTGGATTTAAATTTATTTGACAGTTTGTAACACATAATTGTTTACATAAATGTTCAATTTTAGATTAAGGATCTAAAAATCTTATCCCTCCTTGCAGCACATCAGTAGATCACAGGTCAAGTACCAAGAGAATAGCTCATATTATATTTATTACATTGAGTATTACAACAACATTATTAGCTATGTCCTTGTCAGTAATATTTTCATGGTATAGAAAGAAAGGTGAGGGTCATAGGATTTAAGAGGAATTTAACATGAGGATTGCTCAAAGGATTTCATGTTATGACATTTTACAAGCACCTGAAAGTGATGAGGAAAGCATTGAGGAGTTGTGGATGTTAGAATATTCAAGATTCCAATATCAAATCTATGAATACAACTGAAAAAATGAATGCATACCTGGATCCATATTTGATAATTGCCACTTGAATCCTCTTTGTCTTAGTTTAGGATTGGCCTTCCAAATTTACGGGTATCCACTGATTCTTATGAAAAAATCCTTTAAACTCTCTCTGGTATCTCTCTTGATGATGGGATATGAAGAGAGTTATTTTTGCAGTACTAAAAAAATTATAATTAAGATACATGTGACCCGGGGACCATAACCCTCTTTATAGACAACTTTTCTGTTGTCTTTCAGTATTCATTTTTCAACCTATCATTGAAATTGAAATTACCATAAAGTATCTATACATTAAAGACCCACATCCTATTAGATACATTAAAATCCAAATTATAATAGATTACTTTAATTGGATTTAAATTTATTTGACAGTCTGCAACACATAATTATTCACATATAAGTCCAACGTTGGATTAAAGATCCAACAATCTCCTACTTGAACTATATGTGCAACTTTATAATTATGTTTTGCAAATAACCATATGAGTTCAAACTTTGTTGTCATAATCAAAATGTATCTCCGACCAATTCCATCCATCAATTACACCAACATATGATCACAGTAGCCTTTGTTACAATTTTGTAACTCAACCCATCAATGGTCATGTCTATTAATATAATTGAATAACATGAATCATGATATGGATGCATAGCATGAAAATTTCATGCAATGTGATCCTAATATATCTATTTCCAATTAGTCCACCTTAAATTTTTGTGAGATCAAATCATACCAAAATCAGATGAAAATAAATCGAAACTTTATTTATACAAAAATATTGTTCAATACAAGTAATTGAAAAATATCAATATCTCAAGAGCATGTAAAATGAAAAACTCCCATGCCACACATATGAGTGGTGTGCTCGTGAAACATTTTGGATGGCAATCCCTTAGTAAGTGGATCTGCAATCATGGAGTTTGTTTCAAAATGCTCTATAGACAACTGTCCACTCTAAACTCTTTTTTTAACAGTCAAGAACTTAATATCTATATGTTTTGACTTTATCGAACTCCTATTGTTATTGAAACATTGAACTGCTGATTTATTGTTACAAAATAATTTGAATGATCTATTAATACTATCCACTACATGCAATCCTATAATAAAATTTTGTAACCAAATTCTACGATTGGATGCCTCATGACAAGTTACGAACTCTGTAGCCATAAGTGGAAGAGGATATAAAAGACTATTTAGCACTCTTCCAGAATATGGCACCTTCAGCCAATAAGTAGATGCAACCCATTATTGATTTCATACTATTTTGACATCCAACTTAATCAGAATCAATATACCTAATGATCTCGAGTTTATTTGATTTCTTATATGTGAGCATATAATCTTTTGTTCTCTGTACGTGCCGCAAAACCCATTTGATTGCTTTTCAATGATCCAATTCTCGATTGCTTAAATACCTGCCTAGCGTCCAAGTAATGTACGCAATATTCAGAGTGTACATACTTGAAAATACATTAGACTTCCTATTGCTGATGTATAAGGAATCTCCTGCATCTCCTTTTTCTCAAAAATGTTTTTAGAACATTGATCGAGACTAAACTTGTCTCCTTTAACCATAGGGGTATTACTTGATTTGTAATTTTGCATGCCATATCGCTTGAAAATCTTTTCTATATTGATCTTTTGTGATAGTCCAAGAATACTCCGAGAGCAATTTTTGTGGATCTGTATGCCTAGCACAAAAAATGCATCACTAAGATCTTTCATGTCAAAATTCTTAGTCAAAAATCTTTTGGTTTCATGCAACAAATCTATATCGTTGCTGGCAAGCAAAATATCATCAATATATAATACCAGGAAAACATACTTGCTCCCATAGAACTTATGATATATGTAATCATCGACCAAATTCATCTCGAAAACAAATGAGATGATCACTTGATGAAATTTGCAATACCATTGTTGAGATGCTTGCTTGAGACTATAGATGGATTTTGTAAATTTGCAAACCATGTTCTTTAGATCTCCTAATACAAAGTTTTTTAGTTGCATCATATAAATCATCTCATTAATGTTACCATTGAGAAATATTGTCTTCACATCTATCTAGTATAACTCAAGATTAAAATGCGCCATCTTATAGTTCTAAAAGAGTCCTGTGAAGAAACTGGAGAGAAATTCTCTTTATAGTCGATGCCATCTTGTTGTGTGAAACCTTTAGTGATAAGATGAGATTTGTACCTTTTCATATTACTTTTCGAATCTCTCTTGATTTTAAATATCCATTTACAACCAATGGGTTTGCTACTTCTAGCAATGGGACAAGATTTTATACTTCATTTTCTTTCATAAATTTCATCTCTTCATGGCATTGATTCACTTTTAAAAATTTGAACTTTTCATGACTTGACAGTAGTTGATTGGATCATCTTCCATCACTCTAATGTCATCCTCATATTCTTGGAGAAAAAAATATAATCATCTGGCAATGCACTTCTTCTTTCTCTTGTGGATCTCCTTAATGGCGCTAATTCTTGAGGTGGTAGAGTTTGTTCTTCTAGAACAGGAGATTCTCTGACATTTTCGTGATCTACTATGCCATTAACAAGTTCAGGAATAGAATCCTAAATAATGCCAATAACATCTATGGGAATATTAACATATTTCTCATTAAAGACAAGGTCCCTAACTGTATTTTCCTCCAAACTTGGCATCCTCAAAGAATCGAGCATTTCCTATCTCAAAATTGATTTAGCTATGGGATCATAAAATTTGTAATCTTAGAATCTTTCAGAATATCCAATAAAATAACAACTTATCGTTCTTGAAGCCTATTTCTTTTCATTTGTGTAACAGCCTCAAAAATTTATTTTGATATTATTACAACTTAATATTTTCAAATAATGTTATTATTATTATTAATTCGTTTAATTATTTTAAAATTAGTTTTAAACGAAGTTTTAGAAAATTTAAATGAAAATTCAATTTATTTATTTATTTATTTGTTTAATTTATTTCATTTTGAGAAAAACTTAATTTAGCTCTATATTAATTTTTCAGGTATATTTTCAACATTCCATTCATCTTATTTTAAAATTTGCTCTTTTTGCATTAATTATACAGAAAATGAGAAAAACATGTTTTTCGAGGTAGAAATTCAGCCATGAGTTAAGTTGTTGGAATGTAAGGATAATTACTCGTAGGTTAGGAATATAATCAAGGGACCAGAAGTGAGATTAAGTAAGGTTTTGAAACCTTAAAACCCTAGTTGGACAAATTTCTCGAAAGTTAGGATTTTAACTTGTTTACCCATCTATTTCCCCCAATTCGCAAATTTTTTTCCTTTTCTTCTCTCTCTCTCTTGGCTGAGATTGTCCTTTCAATTGCAGCCAAGAGAGTTAATTATTTTCCCTCCAAAATTGCTAGCAAAACTACTATTTCTATTTGGACTTTTGACCCTTAAAAACTTGTCTTGTACTTCTTCCATTTATTTACAAAACTACCACTCAAACATTTCAGTTTTTTCCTTCCTCTTTGGCCGACCTCCCTTTCTTCTTCTTCCCTTGAACTTTCATCAAAATTTCTTCCACCAAATTCATCCCTCAAACCACCTTCAAACTCCCATTAATCTTGGCCTAAGCTTGGGATTACGGTGAGGAGCATTGAGGTGGAGCTCTTGGAGGTTGAGGTTAGCAATCTTGGAGAAATTTGTTAAGCTTCTTGGAAAAGGTAAGGTTCTAAAGCTTCCATTTTTTGTCTATTGATTTCAATTCCAAGCCTGAAAAGTTAGGTTTGGGTGGTTGATAGGTTCATAGAACCTTGATGGATGATGATTTTGATGGTTGAAGTGTTAAGCTTTACTATTGTGTAATTTGATGATTATGGTAAATGTGGGCTCTTGGATTCCCACTAGCTTGTAATGGTGTTAATTAGCATGATTATTGTTGCATTGTATGAATTTGAGTTGAAAGTTGTTGTTGGATTTTGGACAAAAACCTCAAGAGGAAACCGGTAGCAAGAATGGAATTTTGGGGGTAAAATTTTCTGATTTTTGGCTTAATTTCGTGGCTGAATTTTTGGCTAGGTTAATTGCTGGATTTGATGTTTAAATGATGGAGATTAAGCAGTTACTTTTTCCCACAAAAGTCCTTCATGAATGGTTGCAATTAGGGTTGCTAAATTGGAAGTGAAATCTGGAAAATCAAGGGGCTATGCTGCCCGATTTTTGGGGGTTAATTTGTGATAATTTTTGATAAAAGTTGTGACCATTTTTGATCATCATTAGGTTAAGGGAAACTAATACTAGCTTGGTTTCGAATATTAGGCTAAATGAAGTTGATTTGAGGCATGAAATGAATGCTAGAAGTGAAGGATAAGAAAAGGAAGAAAATGAGGAAGAAAAATTGCTATTTTACTTTTAATGTGTGGCTGTGATTTTGGCAAGCTCAAAGGCTAATTGTGAGGTTTAAATTTGAGGGTTAAGTTGTTAATTTACCCCACACAAAATCCCTTCATGGGTTAAGCAAAAATTGATGGTTTAGTGGAACAAGGAAAGCTGGAATTTGGGCTAGTGTGCTGTCTGAACTTGAGGGCCTGTTTTGTGCAAAAATTTGGTAAAAACTAGTATCCTTTTTGATCACCATTAGGCTTAGGAAGTTCAATACTAGTTTGGGTTCGAATTTGGGGTCAATCGGAAGTGGTTTAGATGTATTAAAGATAGTGATGAGAAAAGGAAGTGGAATTTGCAGGGTTGATCATATGCGAACCAGTCCACTTTAGGCGCGTAGAAAACTGCCTTCCCATTCGAATTTTAAGTTTAATTTTGGTATGAGTCTATTTGATATATGGAAGTATTAGTGTACCAAATTTGGTGATTTTTGAAGTAGAATTCGTCACTCAAATATAGCCTAGAACCCTGCCCTGCAAAACTGGAAAACAGAAATTTCAGATTTGTGAACCTTCCCTGTTTGAACTGCTCTAATTTCTTGCTCAAGTATCGGAATTGAGTTCTGTTGATGGCATTTGAAACTTCTTACATAGGTCTATAAACCGTGAAAATTTGAGAGGCCAATTCGTTTTCTGTAATTTTTGGTAAATTTTCAAAGTGGCCTGGTCGGACAGCCTGCTATGTCCTGTTTTGTCACTGTAGCAGATTGTTAAATTAAAATCTGGGCTAATTCTGTCCATAATTTTAACTGGGCGTCTTCTACAAAGTTTTAGAACTTTAAGAGAGGTTTCCAACGGTACCAAGCTTGCAAAATTTGGACTTGTATAGCTCAAGTTACAATTTTTCAAAGATTTCAACTCAAAATGAAATTTCATTGAACTTGACTTGAAACATTTCTAAAAGACATCTATCAAATATTTCTTTAGTGATTTGAATTAAAATACTCCTATTTGTCTCAGGTGATTGAGAAGATCCCGGAAAACCTCAATTGATCTTGCGTGCTTTTGCTATGGACTTTTGACTTCGGTGAGTGTCAATGCATGACTTGTTGAATTACCTGTTATATTTATTTGAATGAAACCTGTTGAGGCGAGAGTGTACTTTATCGCGCTCGTCCTCTTTTACTTGTCTTGCATGTACATGATTGTTATTTGACTTGACTGGAACTGTACTTGACTTGACTGTAATTGAATGTCGATTGGAATAATCCATCGACTTAAAAAGTGATAAATGGGGACGCCCAAAACCTATTGGGGATCCTTGGGACCCGGGCCGGCAAGGGCTTGGTCTGGAAGCTTGGTGAACCTTAGGTACTGTTCTTTGAGCTTGACCTATTGGAGAGGTCTTGCTCGGTATTGCTCGTTGTACCTTTATCTCTTAAACTTACCTGTTTGGTTTCGGGCCCGAGAGGGTGAATTGTTGGACGGAGGTTGTATTAAGTGGAGTTTCTACGGACTTTACCTGTGCTAAGTTGACGGAGGGTCAACGTTTGGGATGGAATGGACTCAACTGCTTAATCGTGGAAATTGGCTCCTGAGAGCCCTGTATCCTTACCCGTACTGTGTATTTTTCCTGTATGAACTGGTCACTGTGCTTGTGCAAATTCACTGTAGATAGAGAGGCTCGAATAGGGTTCTCCGAACCCAGCTCCAAGACTTTTGTCTAATGTGAGCCCTCAAGTAGTGATTCCTTGAGAATACAATCTCCTGGTGAAAATTGCAATAGTACAAGTGAATGTTTGATTTACGTACTTTTATATCTGAATTTTCTGGTTTTCTTACTTACTTGATTACGTGCTTGCATGTTTCTCCTTGGCCTCACTGAGCGTTAGCTCACCCCAGTTTGTTTTCCTTAACAGGTCTCGAAGTGGAAAGCGTAGATCGAGGATTTAGTTACTTTGGTAGGATTTTCATAAATTTTGTATAGGCTTAATGTTAAATTTCGAAGTTAAAGATTTATTGTACCTGAAATTGATGTTATAAGAGTTTTAATAGATATT
This sequence comes from Gardenia jasminoides, assembly GCA_013103745.1. Taxonomy (NCBI): domain Eukaryota; kingdom Viridiplantae; phylum Streptophyta; class Magnoliopsida; order Gentianales; family Rubiaceae; genus Gardenia; species Gardenia jasminoides. Next base: position 33,970,490 of record CM023095.1, read on the forward strand.
ATTGAGGATTTACCTTTGTAAGTTAACTATCATTTATTGTTGGACCTCAATTAAGGCTTTAAGAGCGAATGCATGTATTATTATTTTAGAGATCTTGAAGTATGATTATTTGAAATCTATAATATGCTTGAGGGTTTGTAGTGAGTCCTGGCGAGAGCTGGGCAGACAGTCCGCTGATACTCTTGGGTTCGTCCTTGGGAGAGGTGGGGCTGTTACAATTTGACCTATAAGACCTTACTTCAGTTGGACAATCCTAAATACGTAAGTGTTTTAAATTAGGTTTTTTACCAGTCCAAAACTCATAAGTGATTTTGGTAGTTGCTTTAGTTAGAACTCTATTAAGAATACATGCTGCAGTTTTAAATGCTTCTCCTTAGAGTGATTCTGATAAGGTAGAATAACTAATCATACTTCTCACTATATCTTTAAGTATTCTATTTTATCTTTCAGTGGCACCATTCATAGTGGGTGAATTCGGCATAGCATACTATGAGACGATACCACATTTTTCTAGATACTTGGCAAAAGGATCTGGACATTGTTCACCTGAGCCATCATATCTACCGTAGTATTCATCACTACGATCAGATCTGACACTTTTGATTCTTTTGTTGAGTTGATTCTCAACTTTAGCCTTTAAATTTTTGAACAGAGCTAGAGATTGTGATTGTTCATTAATGAAATATATGTAGTCATATCTCGAAAAATCGTCTATGAATGTTATGAAATATTGTTGACCATTCCAAACAGATGTAGAAAATGACCCACAAATATCTGTATGTGTAAGTTCTAACACATCTAAAACCCTATTGGTTTCAAATCTCATCACATTGGTTTGTTTCTCCTTTACATAGTTAACACAATCACCAAAATCTGTAAAATTTAAGAAGTCAAGAATTTCATTTGACACAAGTCTTTCTATTCTCCTTTTGGAGATATAACCCAATCTCTTGTGCTATGATATACCTGAATTCTCGTTGGTTAATTTTCTCTTTATACCTCTGGTACTTAAATGTAAGGATTCATTATACGAGACAATTGTATCAATTAAATATAGATTATCACAATATGATAAAGAAGTGGAAATAACAAATTTTGAATCATGAAACAATCTAAACTTTTCATTTCCAAATGAACAACTATAACCATATTTATCTAAAATAGAAATAGAAATTAAATTCTATCTAAAAGATGGTACAATAAATGTTTCATTAAAATCCAAATAAAATTCAGTCTTTAACAATATTCTAAAGACTCTAATTGTCTCAACTTGAATTGTTTTGCCATCGCTCACATAGATATATCTTTCACTATCATTAACCTTTTGACAACTCAGACAACCCTACATAGACATACTGATGTGAGTTGTTGCATTAGAATCCATCCATCATGTGTGTCCAGGTACCATAGTTAAATTAACCTCAAAACAAATCAAATTAAGAAAAATATTTTTCTTAGCACTCCACGCGTGATAATTGGTACAATATTTCTTTCTATGCCCTTCATCTCTACAAAAGAAATAACCATTCTTTCCTAATTCACCCGATTTCTTTTGCAATTTCTTTTGAGGTATTGTACTTGCAGCTTCTTTATCCCTCTTCTTTTTATGTCCCTTACTTTATTATTAGCGGTAGAGATCAGATGAGCACTCTCTATTTAATTTTGTTTTAACCTTTCCTCTTCCTCCACACAGTGTGAGATAAGCTAATTCAGAGACCAAGTTTCTTTCTGACAGTTGTAACTCACCTTAAACTGATTAAATTGCGTAAGAAGAGATATCAAAATCAGATGCACTAGTAATTCCTTGGCAATTATCAAATTAAGTGCACCTAATTTAAAATTACTATGAGACATCTCTAGGATGTACTCCTTGATTGTGTTTACCACTATATCTCATTGAAATTAGGCGTGTCAAAAGCATACTTATTTTAGTCTTTTCATTCTTAACAAATCTCTTTTCAATGTCCTGAATGAACACCTTAGTCGTAGTTGTCATTTCAGACATTGTCCCTTAAATGCTTCCGGAATAGCCTTTTTCTTGATCATCAGACACAAGCGATTTGACCTGTCTCACCTATCCTTATCCCTCTTTTATCGAAGTACTTTTATCTGTAAGAGGTAGAGGAGAATCAACCATTAACGCAAGGTCAAAATCCATGACTCCAAATACTATCAAGAGATTTTCTTTCCATAACTTAAAATTTGTGCTATTCAACATAGAAATAGCATTAATGCTAGTAGTTATATTGCCATGATCATTCATAACCAAACAGAAAAAAACAAAAAATCAAAACAAACTCACTTAATTCAAAATAATAATAATAAATTCAAATAAATGTAACCCCCATTTCAAGATATCGATATTCCATTAATATTTTATCTTTGGACAAAAAATATTAATTTCTAAGTGATATCTTGATATAGTAATAAACACTGACAATAAGCACATGTCAAAAAATAAATTTTCATTTGGGCCAATTTATAATTTATATATAAAATCTAAATAATTATCACGTGTTTATTATCACAAGTGTTCGTATAATTTCATCAAATATTAATCTCCTTTGGGGCAATTAATCTTGATAAAATTATGAATACACAACTAGTTATATTTTGAAACAAATTAATTTCTACAAGAGAGGTCAATTTGGTGCCATATTGTTTCAATTAATTCATCCCAAATATATATACAAATATACCAATACTCAAAATTTAAATTTATACCAAAGTTTGAGCAAAGTCAACTTTGGTCAACTCTGGTCAAACCGGTCAACTGGTCCAACATGGTCAACTCTAGTCAACCAGGTCAACACAAGTTTAATCAGTTAAAATTGGTCAAATCCAATAGTTGGGTCAAAACTTATTAGATCAAAGATCCATATCCATAAGGTTAACCCAATAGTTGATCAATTAAACCCAAATCACTGTTAAAGTCAATAAATGCCTTATAATAACATATACCAAGTGGGTCAATCTTTTGGCCCCTTTTTTAAGGCTTAATTGACTTATATTACTTTATTAGGGTCACTTAAATTGGTAAACCTAATTTCCTAACATAAATATATTGCTAAATTTCATAAAGCTTTAACTTTAAATCCACGTAAGCAATATATTGTAGGCTCAAAAAAAAAAAGGAAATAAAACCAAGAAGTATGAAAGTCGTATAGATAGTCACGGATTACCAAGTAATCATCTGGGCATATCACACAAAATTTGATACATAAGTCAACTTCGCATATTTGGCCACAGAATTGGAAGATTCAGTGTCTCATATCATCATATACAATTGCATGCTAAAATGCAAAAGAAAGCAGAAACCGAAAGCAATGTCCAATGCCCGAGAAACAATCATCCAAGCACCAATATGCATGACGCAAGATAGGAATCGTGAAAGCCACGTGGTCAACGAAATCATAAGAAACTTTAACTGTTTAATAGGGTTGGCCACGTATGAATCAGTTAAGCAATTGAAGTCCGAAACTAAAAACATGACTTATGCTTTATTTCACCATATCGGATCGAAACTAGATCCATAATCTAATCATGAATAATCCAACTAAAACATAGATTTAAAAACTTTAACGATTCAAACCCTGATATTGAGTATTCTGATACCATTTGTTATAACATCCAGAATTTCAATATCAGATTTATAAATACAAATAGAAAAGATGAATGTGTATCTGGATCCATATTTGATAATTGTCGCTTGAATCTTCTTTGTCTTAATTTGGGTTAGTTTTCCAGATCTACGCGTATCCACTGATCCACGCGTATCCAACGATCCTTATGAGAAAGCCCTTTACACTCTCTCCACTGATCCACGCATATCCACCGAGCCTTATGAGAAAACCCTTTAAACTCTCTCTAGTATCTTTCTTGACAATGGATATCAAGAGAGTTATTTTTGTGGTATTGGAAAAATACGATAATTAGGATACATGTGATACGGAGACTATAACCTTATTTATAGACAACTTTCCTGTTGTCTTTCGGTATTCCTATTTCAACCCATCATTAAAATAGAAACTACCATAAAGTATTTATACATACATTAAAATCCAAACTATAATAGATCACTTTAATTGGGTTTAAATTTATTTGACAGTCTGCAACATATAATTATTTACATATAAGTCTAATGTTGGATTAAAGATCCAATAGTGGATCCATTTACAAAGGGATTCTGATAGGATGCTTGTGGCTGTTAAAGTGTTCTTTTTACAACTGGAAATTTCACTTGGGAGTTTTGAAATAGAACGTGAAGTGTTTTGCAACCTTCGCCACCGAAGTCTATGAAGTAATGCCAGAACACCATTTTCCCAGCAAGTAATTCTGAAATATTTTGTAAGATCTGGAAATGCTAGAATTTTGTTTAAGAAATCAAGCCTTAACTTTAGGAAGGAAATTTTCTGTTAACTCCTGGATCTCTTTATTTGGGTTTTAGTGGTTGAATTGCTGCTGTGGAAGGAACAACAATAAATTCTAGCTAGTCGTCTGATAGCCCTGTTGGCTCAAAACATAATTAGGATTTTGTTCGTGATGCACTAAACTAAACTTAATGCATTGAACTATTTTATTGTTATCCTATATTCTCTAGTATGTAACAGTTTCAACCGCTATGATCTTCACACTGCGCTCAAGTACCATTTCGTATCAAACATTAACAAGGTAATCCATTCCAGTTAATCGACCAAGACACAATCACGATTTTATTATTATAATAAAAGTGCACTAAGATTATATACGATAAGGAACTTGAACTTCAATCTCAAAACTAAGTTGCAATAAGTGGAATGAGTCAAGATCTTATATATATGGTTGGAAATCTTTGGAATATTAATGTAGGATGTTTTAACAATATATATATATATATATATATATATTACCTCTTTCCTCTCTCATAGATGACATGTTTAATTGAAGAGAACTGATAGGTCATTTGGATACTTGAATTTCATCTATATTTGTAACCAACTCGCACCTTATTGAACCAATTTTTATCATGATTTTTCTCTTTTCTAATGATTTAATCCTTTTTAATAAATTTGAATTACATTTTGTTATGCTTTTCCTCTCTCTTCTAACAAACTATATCTTTATTTATAAATTCATTTTAATTTATTTAACCATATATATATATATATATATATATCTATATAGACACACACAATTTATTTACTTTTATGTTAATTGTTAATTCTCTAACATTTCTAGAAAGTTAATATTCATTCATGAAAAAATATATTTTTGCGTATATGGCATTTAGTTGAGTACAGATATATAGTTTCAGGTTTGAATCATATAAAAATCTAATAATTATTTCAAAGAATATTTATCATTGTTTTCATATACCTTATACATTTAATAAATAATATTATATTTAAATAAATAAACATATGGAACTTAAACACATAAATATAGTGATATGATACTATATTATTTTTTTTTGTAGTTGATATAGATAGCAAATCCATAATAGAAAGAGAATGTGAATGTTTAATTTCATGTGATCTGAATGTTTAATTTCATGTGATCTAATTTGTTTTAAGCTAGCAATAATACTGTTAATTAAAATAAAAATTTAAAACAACTATTTATATTTCAAAATTAATAAAATATTATAATTAAATTAGTTTAATAAGTACATAAGTTATTATTAATGTACCAAAAAAAAAAAGAGTTAAAGTTCCTCGTGTAAGGTAAATAAATTTCATCGTGTAAGTTCCTCGTGTAATGTACCAAAAAACATATAATGTTCTATTATAGATTTTAGGGTAATTAAGTCAATCTCGTAATATTTTATTCCATTCTGATATCTAAAATTGATTATACAAAACATTAAGAATGGAATGGACAATCTCTTTTGAGTTGTATATTAGACATTAGAATGACAAAATTCTTCTATATCATTCCGATTAGAAAGATATTTTAGGTACAAAGACCATTTTATTATGAGTATTCCAATATATCGAGGGGGTGTTAAGAGACCAAAAAAACTTTTCATTCATAATCAATCACTTTTTCTTATCGAAGTTACCTTTATCCCTTCGCCTGCCACCCAATAATCTATCTCATCCCTTTCAACCCCCTTTAGCTAGACTATCTTTCTTTCACTTCTTCTTTTCTTTTCCCGGGGATGTTGATTTCATTCTTTTTCATTTGAGTAAATCTTTTTCTTTCACTTCATTGATAGTGTATACACTATGATGGTTAAATGAATGGCACATATGTAAAATTTAGATTTGAAATTCAAATCCAGCATATTTGGCAGTCATCTAAGTATGATAGTGTACGACCGTTGTTGTATAAAAGATTAATTTTTTTTCTTTTTCATTTCGGTATTAGAAAACTCTAGACAATAAAATTAAAGTAGTTAGTTGTAGAAGTATTTTTGTTGAACTGGTAGTACACGTAGTATCAGTAATTTTTTGGTTGGAGTTGAAAATGACTGTTTCTTTTCAATTTTTTAAACTTTCCTAAGCATAAAATATAGTCGATAAAAGGAAGACGATATTAATGTACTTATTTCTTGACAAAAAAAAAAAAATCCGTGTATCATATTCCACCCCTGTTAAATGAAGTTTTTGGTGGAGTTCCTTGTTGAATTCATCACACTTCCACTCTGCATTTTAAAATCTTTTATACCTCTCAATGTTTTATATTTTAAATACGCATCGTGTCACTCCCATGTCAGACATCCTAAATTTCATCTTAGGATGCTATTCAAAAATCAAAACTTGGGCTCGGACATTTAACAACCAAATTCAAGATGTGTTGTGCTGTATCTCTGAAACTTTACTTCTGCGAATACTCATCATAGTTTGTAAAAGTTATTACAAATTAAATGTCTAACTTAAACATTGCAGCAGCTCCAACCACAATAATCAAGAAATCCTTACTGGGATATGAAACTAACTTCAATTATCAAATGTCTTCTAATTGTGCTATGGCTATCACAACTGTAACTGTAACCCTGATACCCAAAAGAATCAGGATATAAGGTAGGACGGTCATTAGAATGACCGTTCCGATTGATTTTGCCAAAATTTATAAGATGTGACTCTTTTTTTAAGATGTGACTCACTTTCAACAGAAAGTAAATGCAAAACAAATTTTTTTGGATTCCACATGTGACGTTAAATATGACGTACATATAGTTATCTGATTATATTTTATTTTTTTGGTGAATCTTGACTGTTAATTGCTCGAGGATGGTCTCGCGTCCAAATGTTTGAACCTTTATGTGAGGAAACATTTCACATCCACGGTGAGTAAGATAAATGGCAATGAATTGATTGGGCCTAACTTATAAATGACCCCATCTTAGAAAGTTGGCCTATGGCTGTCGATAGGGTCACTCAACGAGAATCAACTTTGGTGATTGTTAATGGGCCTAGTCATTATCATTACCCTATTCACATAAAGTTGAGTTAAACCGAACTTATGAGCTTGAAATGAGTCCAAACGATTTAAAATAACCATAATATTTAAAGAGCAAATGAAAAAAAATGTCACCAAACTATTACCATTTATATGTTTTTATCACTAAACTTTTTTTTTTTGACAAAAAATGTCACTGAACTCATAAACTCTTCTCTTTTTTACCATTTTGTCTAATCTTCAAGTTAGATTAGACGGAAAACGTACCAAACGGCCTTTCAATCTTATTTTTTAAGGGCAAATTAGTCTCCGCAAGTCCGACACAATAAGAAAAAGAAGGAAAGTAAAGCTGCACACTTCATACTCCATGGCAAGACGCAAGACACAAGGAGCTTTTGTAGTATGCTTTGAAGCTTCGCCATGGCAAGATGCAAGGGGCCACCCTCGATTTGTGAGTGTGGCACAAGAACCATTTTAAAAACATGATAGATAGATAGAAACCCAGCACGGAGGTATGTTAAGTGTGCTCAGGATAAGGTAAGTGTGTAGATCTATGAAATTCATTAGATCTGTTAGAAGATGAAGTTAAAGACCCATTTTTCTATCTTGTAGGTTGGAGGGTATTGGACGATAAAGTTAAAGACTTTTTCAACTAGTATACAAATCGAAATGAAGTGAGTTTATTCTTTCTTACCGTATAGAAGGTAAGGATCTACCACCATCCCTCTTTCGTTTAACCCACTCAATCGCAATTAAACATTTATCGATTTGTTTGCTTGCTCAAATTCCTCCTCAATCTGGCATCCTAAACCCAACAATTTGCTAGCTTGACTTTGCCGGAAAAAGGAGAAATTTTTTTTTGGAAATTTGATAAGGCAGAGTGTGGTATTTGAGAAGTCAAAGATTTTCCATCTTTTTGTCTTTGATAAGTTCAGAAGCCTGTACAAACGAATTTGCCCCCGAGAACCTTACACGTGCATGTCTCGTGATAGGCTTTCCATCTATCATGACTTAGAGAGACGGAATGGTAGAAAAGAGAAGAGTTTATGAGTTCAGTGATATTTTTGGTCAAACAAAAGTTTAGTGACAAAAACACGTAAATGCTAATAGTTTGATGACTTTTTTTTTTTTTCCATTTGCTCATATTTAAATAGACCTTTTCATTTAGAATGGGGCTTTGTCATCTAAAATTGGTTTTAACATTGAAAATCGAGTTTAGAGGTGGAGAATTCCCTCAGTCCTTGAAAATTGAGGTCAATTTTGTGACACCTCTAACAATATTGTCCCACAATTAGTCACCCTGAAGGTTGTGGGCTTTGTTCTTGGAGATGGAGTTATGACCCACAACAAGTGAAAAACCCAAGTCCACAGGTTAAGAAACTCAGCACCTCTGCAAAAGGCCTTGGTCAGGTGGGGGTTCACCTATGTCTGGTGATATAGCGGCCAGGATCCTCCTTTCTAATTGATGTGGGATCGTTACAATCCACCCCCCTAGGAGACCCAGTGTCCTCGCTGGCACTCCAGAGTCGGGAGTCGGCTCTGATACCAACTGTAATATCCCAGACCAATATTGTCCTCCCGACTTTGATACCAACTGTAATATCTCTGACCAGTATTGTCCCACAGTTAGCCACCCTGAAGGTCGTGGGTTTTGTTACTGGAGGTGGGGTTATGGCTCACAACAAGTGAAGAGCCCAAACCTGCAAGTCAAGAAACCTAACACGCCTCCAAAAGGCTTCGGTCGGGTGGGGGTTCACCCACGTCTGGTGATATATTTTTCAGGATCCTCCTTCCTAATCGATGTGGGATCGTTACAAATTTAAGTAAAGTAGTCGTGAATGAATTCACAAAATAGAACTTTTTTTTTAATCAGTAGGGGATTGGTGGGACTTAAGAGCTGGGAGGGAACAAAGAGATTTGACACAAAATAGAATTCATTTTCATATTCGGCAATAATAAGTGAAATCATTACTTCTCAAAATATGCGCATCACAATAGCATAATATTGACAATGTTGGAAAGTACATTCAAAATATTTAAAACAATTTGTGAAACATCACACCCAAATTATTGCATTAATACACAGTAATTTCATCATAAATTGTAGGAAATTTTAAGTCCAAGTGTAAAATTCTAGATTTGCATAAGTTTAAACAAAGGATACTAAAAATTTTATGAGAAACCAGGGTTAAATTCTCTCTCTAAAATACACTAGTTGCACTTTAAAGTATGTAATACGTCAAAGACAAAAAGTTGCATTCCTCGTAAGACCAGTTTCGCTAAATGTATATGGGTTTTATACATTCAAAACTGCATAGAGGCCTAAAATTTTGATGTGGACACCAATAAAAAATTTTGAATAGAAAATGCTCAAGATTGCCATCAAACTCAATACATATTCTCTGGGCTGATTTGTGCCAATTTTGGAGAATTTGAAAATTTTGCCAAATTAAACCCGTTCCTTGAATGGGACTGGACATAACATGTTGAAAGTTTTGGTAAATTTGAAAATCACAATATAAATCTATATTATGTGCCACGAAAGTAATATATCCTTAGGATTTGCTCTCAACTAATTTTGGAAACCTGCTTTGACCTTTTGATTTTTGAAAAGTTATTTTGTTGTACTCTCAACTGATTTTAGAAAACTGATTTTAAATTTTTTGTGGTCCAATAAAGTTGAAAATTAGAAGCAGGTTTTGACGTGCTTTTAGATTTTGATTCTATCTTACTTTTTCATGTAGACAAAATTACCCTTCACAATTTAATATAATTACTAAATTAATTAAAGATTAGTTAATTTTTTATGGTCTTTTCTTCCTTTTCTCATTTTACTTCTAGATTAATCTATGTGTCCTTGTTTTTCTCATTCATCATTCAATTCTCATAGGCAAAGTAATTGATTATATCAAAAATTATTTAATTAGTACAAAAATTCATTTAGTACAATATAAGGTAAATATGGCCATCTTCTTATCAAAATCAGCTTTTTAACTTTTTCAAGAACACTTGCACATTTATTAAAATAGCTTTTTAAATAGTAAATGAGAACATATGAGTTATTCTAAAATTTCTGATTTTTAAGAGTCAATTTTATAAAATCAACTTTTACGAAGGCAAATGCAGTTGAGAACAAGCCCTTAATAGATTGAGCTAACTCTACTTTATGCCTCCCAACTTATAAAACTTTTTCACTTTGTATTTTAAACTTTAATTTTAGATACTTTACACTCTAAACTTTCAATTTTGGATGCTTTACATCCCATACTCTCAAATTTTTCACATTTAAATCTAATCAATGTTACCTTTAGTAAAATTAATGGCATAGAGGACTCTATGTATCAATGATAATTTGCTAAAAATGGTCAAAAAAGCCAAAGTATTGCAGCTAGACTAAAATGATATATTGACATTATTTTGCACCTTTTTTTCATTAATTTTTAAATATTATCAATAATTGGGACCATAAAAATCAATAACAATATACTAAAAGCAGTCTAAAGGACCCAAGGTATCATAGTTCGAATAAAATGGTACATTGTCATTAATTTATACCATTTTTTATCTAATTAATTTTGTCAAATTTGTTATTGATTAGATTTAAATTGGATAAAGCTTCATAGTTTAGGGTGTTGAGTGTTCAAAATTAAGAATTTAGAGTGTAAAATGTCAAAAATTAAAGTTTAAGGTGCAAAATGAGAAAATGATACAAGTTCAAAGGTGCAAAGTGGAATTAATCCTAATATATTTGATGTGTATATTTAAATAGTGTACATTCCATAGCAAAGTGAAATTCATAAGATTCTTAAATAAATATAAAAAAATGCCAAAAATTGAAATTATAGCTCAATAGATAACTAATCGAGAATATAGCAAATAAATTTGAAAAGTGATCTAATGAGCTTAAATTTCTTTGTGTTCATCATCTCCTCCTTCTTGAACCTTCTTATCCAAATATTACAACACATCAGCATGTATCAAAAGTTTATAATAAAAGTGTATGATTGAAAAGATATATCCAAACAAACTCAATATTATTTTTACAAAAAGAGAACATTGACTGAATTTACCTTCTCTTATAGATTCTATTATTAAGATTTCCTTCGATCGGAGTCTCATTTGAACCCAAGGATGACTGGCTTAGAGTAGAGGATGGACTCCAATGACGTTCATTATGATCAACATGTGGGCCTACTTTAATAGGTGTGACGTGAAATGATAACTCTTGCATTTGGCTTGGGTTATTACTTGCAGCAATTTGATATAAATTGTCTAACATTAGAGCTTAAAATAATAAAGCATAAGGTGCAAAAAATAATAACAATAATAAGCAAACTTTGTTTTGCAACACCTGTGCAAGCAAATCTCTAGAATTAAATCACATTGAAACCACCTTACCACTGTGAACACACGAGTACATTGTTCAAGATAAAAGGATCGATTTATCTGAAAGACAATAGGTCTCCATGTGATTTTATTAACAATTGATGGCACAATATGATTCTCAAATCCTTTCTAAAAATCAAAATGTTATGACGATTAATGTTCTTTACAAGGAAAAAAGAAAAAAAAAGAAGAAGAAAGAAGTTAAAAGTATAGGTACCTATTCACCTTGTTAAATTTGTCAAGAATAAATATGAAAAAGAGAACCTTGCTGATTTTGACTCTTCCAATAATAATATTCTAGAAATAACAAATCGTCCTGTTGAGAAGCAATTTTAGGAATTATGTACCAAAAATATTTTGAAGCTCTTTCAAGATGAGTGGTGAGGATTAATATTTTTCAATGCCATTTTTAACAGGATCAATCTTGACATTTGAAGTCTTCAAAAGTATATATATGGAAGAGGAAAAATTTTTGTAAGTCTTATTCCAGGTACTATTTAATGACGAAGGATGTACACTAAAAAAATGAAGAAGAATGTGAAGTGATCAAATGCCTGCGTCATTTATTTGAGTTCAAAGGAATTTTGTGCAGATATAGAATATCTGTTCCCAATTTTTTTTTAATGTGGATAAGTTTCCTTCTTGTTACATCTTAGAAAGATGGCACAAAGATATGAGGAGCAGGTACAGAGATGTCAAAATTATGTCTCGTGATAATGATAATGAAGAAGAAGTAATGCAGCACAATGAGTTGAATCCGATGTTACTTGAAGACTAGTCAATATCTGGAATTAATTCCATCACAAAGAGTAAAGGTAATGACGTTATTTCCATTTTATTAAAATTATCTATAGTTTGCTATTACTGCCCCTTGATAGCTAAAGCATAGAAACATAAATCTTCTCTATAGTATTTGCTATACATAAATAGTATGCTGATAAAAAAAAGATATTTTTAATTTGTTTTCATTAAAATCTTTGCTTGTTCCTGCTGAATATTCATTTTATATATATATATATATATATATATATATTCAATTTAGTAAACTTTAGATTAAATAATAATGAGATAACATAGTAAAAATAATAAATAAAGTCACCAAAATTTTAAAGACATAAGGTATTATTGAGCTCATTATTTTGTTAAAGAGCTGGTTTTCAATTTTTTTATTTCATTTAAAATGTTGTTAGAAGAATGGTTTTTTTCATTTTTGGTTTGCCAAATTATCCAATTATTTGAATATCAAACCAAATTTGTGAAAAAGGTTTAATATGCCCTATTTTAAACTTAGAATAGGGAAATGGATATTAAATCAACCCTAATTTTTTTTGGCAAATAAAATACAAATAGTAAACTATAGATAATTTCATTAATAAAAGGTAATGATGCCATTACACTAATTTTTTTGTAGCATAGTTAAGATTTCAAACCAGTCGACTAGTCTTCATTGGCGCAAAGTATATAGTTTTAAGGTTTATGGTGGTAAGGTGTAGATTATCTCCAAAACCAAAGTGTGACCGATCCTTAAAGAGAAAAAAAAAAAAAAGAGCTTGAATGGGGTATTTTTTCATTCATTCTAATAGTGCCAAGATAATGAAAGCCAAAAGGATTATTCTCCTTTTGCCACTCTTAATTATAAAAAGAAAAAAAAAAAGATGGGAGTGAGGAAGAGAGAAAACTCAACTTTGGAACAAAGGAAAATAAGGAAGAATCTAATATATTGGTTACCTTAAAATCGCTCCTTACTCTTACATCTATTACCCAAATGTAACTTTATCAAAGATCCATTGCCATAATTTCTATAGATGACGAAAGAAATATGATTAAAAGGATGGTTCAAAATCTTTGAACATGTTAAGCTAGTGTAGGAGTATAATTAAAGTGTCCAAAAAAAAAAAAAAGCTAAGAGGTAAATTGATGTTCATGCTACAGTTTAAGGGTTAAACCAATAAGCCTTAAAGGCTAAACATGTCATTTCAACTAAGTTACCAAAAGACATTGTGTTTCACCATCTATTCTTCTTCTTCTTCTTCCGCTTTTTTTTTTTTTTTTTTTGAGGGGCATTGGGAGGATGGGGAGGTGAGGTTCCCCTTCAAGTAATGTTAGGGAGGAAATTCATAGTAGCATTAAATTACAGGAGGTAAATTGATGTTATTGCTATAGTTTAAGGGTTAAACCAATAAGCCTTAAGGCTAAACATGTCTTTTCAATTAAGTTACCAAATACATCACGTTTTACCATCTATTCTTCTTTGTTTTTTTTTGGAGGGGGGATTGCGGTGGGGAGATGGGGAGATGAAGTACCCTACAAGTAATGTTAGGGAGGAAATTCATAGTAGCATTAAATTACAGGAGGAAAAGTGAGAATGACTGTAATTTTAAATTAGGAGTAAATTACACAAAATTTCCTTATGGTTTGGTCAAAAGTGACGTAATATTTAGCATGCTTAGACAACACTAGAAATATTTGGTATGCTTGTAGATTTATCTTTGAATAAAAACTAGGGATAATATCAGAAACCTCCCCTTAGGTTTCTCTTAATATCACCTGGCTCCCCTATAGTTTTGAAAATATCACTCACCTCCCCTTGTAATGATAAAATGACTATATTAACTCTCACTTGTACATAATTCACATATCAAATAAATGGATGCCAAAAAATTAAAGAAAAGGAATCAAAAATCACTTTCTTCTTTTTTTCTCTTTATTCAACGTTCTATTTTACTCTTTTTTTTAAATGGCAGTACAATTTTTTTATTTATAAATTATAATAAATTAAATTTTATTTTTTCTGATTGTCATAATGTGGGGTATGAATATATGATTTTTTTTGTTTATTTTGAGTTGACTTTTATGATGAATTGGTACAACTTAAAGACTTGGATCACTAGTTGTGAAGATATTAAGGAAAATAAAAGGCGCATAAGAAATTAGTTTTAAGTATATATAGTTGAATTGGTACTAGGATATTTCTTTATAGATATCTTTTTTTTTATTTTTCAAATTTATAGTTTATAGATTATAGATTTGTGATATGGTGGTACAACTAGAAATTATTTTTTAGGTGGTGATTTTTTTTGAGCAAACAAAATGGTTTAGGAGTATTTTTATTTAGCAAAATGAGCAAAAGGGTAGTTTGGGATTTTTATAAATTTTGTTACACAAATAAATAAAAGCAAGGGAGGTAAGTGATATTTTCAAAATTATAGGGGTGCCAGATGATATTAAGAGAAACCTCAGGGGAGGTTTCTGATATTATCCCTAAAAACTACACAGTTTATGAACCTTTGCGTGTGCCATGCTCTAATGTAGCACATTCCATATTAACGACTCTGCAACTTTGCTAGTTAGCAGTTTAAAGTGGTATCTTGATGGTACAATGTTTATTATCAAGTATAATTGGCACTAAGTTTAACAAAGTTAGGTAGTCACAAAATTCTATATAACAGCAAATAAGTTTTTTTTTTTTTTTTTTTGGGAGAAATCCTCATATATAGGGGAGGGACACCACCCCTTTTATTTGTTAAATAATTACATAAACAAATTATAAAATGTTTTTAAATGGCTGCTAGCCTCAAATAAACTAAAGAAAACTTAAAATAGGAGTACTTACACCCTTACAATTTGAGCACGCACAAAAGGAAAAGACCTACAGTCTAAGCTAAGAATAGACCTAACATGCATTGGAAGATCTCACACGATGTGTATGAATCCATTGCCAAAGAAACTAATGCATCAGCAGCAGATTTAACTTCATGAAAAACACGTGTGAGGTGAACATCCATCAACGCAAGCAAGGACCTAATACTTCGCAGAGTATTGCAAAGAGCCATTTAGTAAAATGATGCGAAGAAATTAAATGTATCAAAACTACTGAACCAGTTTCCACAAGGAACCAAGAAAAACCTCTTTGATTACAAAAACAAAGCCCATGAAACAATGAAAGCCCTTACGCAGTAAGCACACTCATCTCCCCAGATTCTTTGTAGAAAGCAAAAATAAGCTTCCCATTTGAATCCCTGAGTAAACCACCACCTAAAGCTCTGCATGAAACAACACTAGCATCTGAATTGAATTGACATAAAGCCCAGAGGAGGAGGTTGCCAAGCCACAACTAAATGCTGCACCCTAAATGAATGCTGCATGACATAAGAAGCCCATCTATTAGCCAAATCACCACGAAAATGACGAGAAAAGACTTTTGTAGCTCCCATCCACTCCAACTACTCATCAATTTGATAAATTATTGAATTTGCATCAAAACGAGAGCCCTCAAACTTGGCTGCATTGCAATTTACCCAGATAAACCAACAAACGAGGGAAGCACATGATTCAAAGTCTCCTGTTCTTAAACACAGCAATTTCTTTTGGAAGGCAACACGACACCTCTATGCTACAAAACAACATCCAATGGTAAGAAACCTCGCACCAAATGCCACATAAAGAAAGATACCTTTCGAGGAATGAGGGAACTCCATATTCGAGAATGCACCAAAGAAGAATTGTGCCTTTGATGCAATGCTTCCCATGCAGAAGAAACCGTGAAATCTCCTAAAGATGACAGCTTCCAGACCATCACATCATCTTGGTCCAAATAGACGTCCATACTGGAAATCATCTCAACCAACATGTTAGGCAAAAATTGACCCAAAAGATGCAAGTTCCAGCCCCTTTGATCATAAAAATCTTTTACCAGAAAATGAGGAGGATCAATTACTTTACACTCTAACCAAAGAACAATCCATACACCACCTATCATACTAAAAATCAATTTCCCCCCTACCCAAACACCAAGAAATTTGAGCTTCAGCAAACTCCCTTATACTCTCTGGCCTCCGCCACATCGCAGTTGGCCTAGAAAAAGAAACCGAAGTAGGGTGTTGTCCATGCATGTACTTAGAATGTATGAACAACGACCAAATAGATTCCTTTTTATGCGAGCACCACCACAACAAGAAAAGGCTTTCAACATATCCTCAAATAATCTCACACCAAGCCCCCCTTCTTCCGTAGGATGACACACTTTCTCCCAAGCTAGCGAATGAATCATCTATAAATCAATATTATGATCCCATAAGAATGAATTGCATATTCTGCCCAACAGAACCAAAACAGTCTTTGGAGGATTAAGGACCTACAATAGATATAAAGGGATCGATGTAATAACATGGCGAAGTAAATTTACCTTCCCCTCATGGATAAAAGTTTAGAGCTCCAATCATGTAATCTAGTGTGCAATTTGGTCATAATTCCATCAAAAAGTATCACTCTCGGCTTTCCCTTATCAATTGGAACCCCCAAATATACAAAGGGAAAATGTTGCTATCTAAAGCCAAGATAAGAATGGACAAGCGATAAATGGTCTTCAGATGCTCTAGATGAGCCCAAAGAAGAACTCTTTGCAACATTAATTGTCTTGCCAGTAAAGGATTGATATTGAGCAAACAAATCATGAATCCCAACTAAAGAATCCTGGGAACATCATGTAAAAATTAGAATATCATCAGAAAATGCCAAGTATGGCACCCGAACACACGCTGAAACATAAAATATTCCATCATTTTCCAAGAATAAATGCCGCAACCCTCGAACCAGAAATTCTGCCACCAATACAAATAAAGTTAAAGAAATTGGGTCTCCTTGCCTCACACCAGGGGAAGAGCAAAAGAATCCATATGGCTTCCCATTCATTAAAACAGAAAATCAATTAGTGGAAACAACTCGAAAAATAAGATCAACATTTCTTTCCTGAAACCCAAACTCATGCAACATAAACAAAGCCTATCCAAATGAGCGACTAACTCCTATGTTAAAAGAATATTATTAGCGATGCTGCGACCAGGAACAAAGCCTGACTACCAAGGAGAAACTAATTTAGGCAAAAATGAGTTCAGTCCATTAATAAGAATTTTAGAGATCACCTTGGAACTAATGTCACACAAACTAATAGGATGAAAATCCTTCCAAGTAGACGCCCCGTCTACCTTCGGCAATAGAATAATAAGGGTGTTAGTATAATCCCTTGGAAGCTGCCCACCCCTAAAGAAATCACACACAATTGCCAACAAATCATTTCCAATAATATTCCAACATTCCTGATAGAACCCGGCACCAAACCCATCCGGTCCTAGAGCACTCTCTCCTTGGACAAAGAAAACACTATATCCTTTACTTCCTCTAATGCTGGCAACCTCCCCAACAAATCGTTATCTTGATGATCAATCCACGGCAATTTAAAAGGAACAACAACTGAACCTCTCCCTACCCTATCCGAAGTGAAAAAGTGAGAATAAAAAGCAATCGCCAAGTCCTTAATATGCAACAAATCTTCCAACACGCACGCACACAAATACACACACACATATATGTATAGATATATGGGTGTGTGTGTGTGTATATATATCTGCGTGTGTGCCCATGCACACGCACGTAGATATTTGAATGTGACGCCTTTCATATTATATGCATGCTGTTCCGCAAAAGATAATGGCGTCTTGATGGTAGAATTTTTACCAGCAAAAATTGGTTCAAACTGTTGTAGATATATTTATTTCAAAAGACTTTGTCCCACATTAGAAAATCAAGGAGATCTTTAAGTATTTTATATTGTCTAACTCTTCATTAGGCTTGTGATGAGTTGAGAGTTAATTTGGTCTCATGCAATAGTTGCAGATTTCTTTCCTAATGTTTCCTTCCTAAAATCATGCAGTGGTTTAAATCTTGCATATTACTTTCCTAACGTTCCTTCCTAAAATCATGCAATGATTTTATTTGATTGAATCGTTACCATGTTTATGACATAAAGACGTTACCATTTTATTCTGCAAAATAATTAGAATAATTAAAAGGCTAACGGCTCTTTTGTTGAACGTTCCTTCCTAAAATCATGCAATGATTTTATTTGATTGAATCGTTACCGTGTTTATGACATAAAGATGTTACCTTTTTATTCTGCAAAATAATCAGAATAATTAAAAGGCTAATGGCTCTTTTGCTGAATCTTTCCTATAAATACCCGTCTTCTTTCCCATTAGCAGATACACTTGCCTTCTATTCTCTCTTCCTCTCCTGCTCTCTCTTCAGTTTCCTTACTCTCTCGTTCTTTGCTGGATATACCGATAAGTTTGCTGATAATTTCCTTCTTTAGAAGAAGAAGGCTTGTTTAATTCTGGGAAAACGTTTCAATATCCTGAAATAGTTTTTTAGAACAGTGCTATATAGCACGACTGAAGCGTGTTTTTATTTCCTTTTATTCTTGTTATCATTGTTAACATTGCTCGGCATTATTTCTCCAACACAAACTATTCTAAGTTTTTCAATAAAGTTAGTAAATTAGCTTTTGAAGTAATGAAAGTATCCCTACCTTTATCAGTCCAATAATCAAACTATCAGTTTATCTCGTGGGTGCTCAAAGGGTACTCGTTACAAGGGGATTCAGGTATTATTAGTCTTTTCAAAAGTGTTTAAATGCAGAGGTGCAATAACTGTGAATGTGTGTGTTTAAAAGGAGAACTATGTATAATTTGTTATAAAACTAATACGTATATGATGTAGAATTTGTATTGTTTATATAGTGGGCGCTATGATAAGAAAATCAAAAAAACTGATAAACTCAGGAAAAGAGAAAAGTAAACGAAGACGAACTATTATTTTATTCAGTCAAATGAATACAAGTTCTATATTACAAATACAAGAGGGAGTGACCACTATCTATAAAGGAGTTCAGAAAAGTTCAAAGTACATTAGTTAACTGTATTTTAATCAAGATAGTGATAACATCTTTTCGAAAGTCATGATAGTTTTATTAGCTCAAAAATTATGGAAAGCACAAATATGTCTGTTATTATCTAGGAGATGAGACAAATCTGATATACATCCATAAAATATTTAATTATTTCCTGTAAATCATAAGTACAAAATTTTTTTAATGAAATATATTTTATCCTATCTCCTTTAATATATACTCCTTTCAATTAGATTATGCGAGCTGCATTATTTTTGTACAATATAATTTAAGGATTTTCTTTCTCAGATGATAACCCACAATTCTTCCAAATATAATTGGTCATTGATTTTAACCAAACACGTCCTTGACAGACCTCATATATTATTATTATTTCAGTATGGTTTGAAGATGTGGCAACTATAGATTGTTTTGTAGATCATCATGAAATGGTTGTACTACCATGTGTAAATAAATAGCCAGTTTTAGACCTTACTTTATATGGATTAGATAAATACCTAATATCTACATAACCAAACAACTCATCTCGAGATTTATTTGAATAAAATAGGTGAAAATCAATTATTCCTTGGAGATAGTGAAAAATAAGCTTAATACCATTCCAATGTTACCTTGTAGGAAAGGAGTTAAATCTTATTAATGGATTTACAGCAAATGATATATCTGGTCTTTTACATTTAGCAAGATATATTAGTCTACCAATAGCATTAAGATACGGTACTTTAGAACCAAGTATATTTTCATCTTTCTCTCTTGATCTAAAGGGATTCGTAGTAGGATCACGTGACTAGATGACAGATGATGTGCTTAATGGATGTGCTTTATGTGAGATCCCGATTTTTTCCCAAATTTTGGAAAATATTAAATAATGTTAATTATAGTAATTACTGTTTGCCAAGGTGTTTATATGGTTTGTTTTACTTCTTAAAGTGTTTGGTTTTAACTATTTTGTTTTACAAGTTTGAAAACCCTAATTTGAAATAAAAATCCTAGTTTGCTTTGAAAACCCTAACTTTGGATAAAAACCTAATTTGTATATAAAAAAAAAACCTAGTTTCGTTTTGTAAAACCCTAGTTTTGAAAATGAATCAAAGTTTTATGTCCAACTACAACTTTGTTATTTCTTTGATTTGATGTATGTTAAGACATGATTAAGAAAAGTGATTAAGATCCTTGGGTGATTAGTAGTCTAAGTAGGTGAAATTAAGCATTAGTAACTTAAGTTGAATTAATGGTTTATGGAGTAAATTGATAGGAAAAGAAATCATTTGGGCAAGAGTGCAAACCAACTTAAGTTGCTAGGTTGCATTGGCTTGAGATAATTGACTTGGACTTGGACCAAATTTTGACTAAGCTAAATAAATATCTAAGAGACTTAATCTCTTAGCTTCGAAACGGCACCTCGTGCACTTCAATCCGACACTTGTACCATTAGTTATGATCAAAATGGCAAAAGGTGTCAAATCTGCCTTTCACACCTTCTAGTGTGTGTTTTCCGTTTTGATTCTAACGTCGTCCATTTTCGTTCGAGCGCCCATGCATGTGCTCTCTTTGCTGTTTTAAGTGTTTTTAAGTGTTGTTTTGGCATCTTAGTGAGTGTTTGGGTAATTTTATAGCTCGGTTGAAACCCTATTCAAACCCAAATATCTCATATCTTGTGTGCTATTAGACTTGGAAGGCGGATACAAAGGGGATCCGAGAACGGACGCATAGGGTTTGCTTCGCTTGAAGGTGAGTAATCTTTGCATGTGTGTGACTTGAATAATCTTGTTATGTGCTCCTTGAATGTTCACTACTTGTTTAAGTGTTAAGTGTTTCTAAAACTGCTCAACTGTGAAACTTTTCTCCGTTATACCGTTTGTTAGATGAGTGTGTAATTTATCGCACTCGACCTAGTCAAATGTGACATTTTACTGTTTAAAGTGATTAATTGACTGTTATTTTTGACTGTTTGTGCATGAGTGTAAGCCTTTGGCTGAACTGGGCCCTTGCCCATCGTTACTAGCCTATTCGAGCCAGAAGCGGATTCAGTTGGGTAGGTTAGGAATCTTGGGCCACTGTTACAGTATACTCGAGTATTACCATTGGGAGTTATAAGGAGGAGTAGGGGGTCGAGTGATGGACTAGCCGGACTGCAACTGCTTCCAGTGAAAATTGTGTCCTTTTATTGAGTGTTTTCTTAGTTTATGTGTTTTATACATTGTATACTTCTCAACTGAATTATATTGATCTATTGAGTGCTTAACTGATATAGATATTGCTCCACTGTTACTATGAGATTGCATGATATTAGGATCGTTCACTGGGCTTTTAGCTCATTCCTTCCAGCTTTGTTTTTCCTTAGCATGGTTTGAGAACGAGAGCCTCCAAGGATTGCACTAAGTCGTTTGGTTGGAGACTTAGGCTTGTATTTTGATGTAATCCTTGTATTTTGAAGTGTACTTATGAAATTCTGAATGGATAAACTTTTGTATCTATAATTATAGTTTGGGACGGTTGTGGTTCGCTAAGGAAGTTTTGGGGTTTAAATGTTACATTTGACTGGAGAATATTAAAGTCATTTTGTTATGTGAAGTAATTGCTCGCAATTGAATTGAGGAACTATAGTGAGTCCCAGCGAGAGTTGGGCAGGCGGCCCGCCGATACTCTATGGTTCGCCCTAGAGAGAGGTGGGGCCATCACACTTTATCTATGTAAAACAGCTTTAATATCTTCTAGGTATAAGTAGTTTAGTGAACAAAAATCCCATCTTTCAAATGTTCAATTTGTGAATCAAAGCAAAATTTGATCTTTCTCTAGTCTTTGATCTGAAACTCTTTCTTCAATATTCAATTGCCTTTTCAGATCTCTTCAGGAGTTCTAATTAAATTCATATCATCAACCTATACAGCAATAATTACAAAATTTGATCCATTTCTTTTTTTTTTTATGAAAACATATAGACATATTTGGTCATTTGCATAACCTTCATTAGGTAAATACTTAATAAGGTGATTATACCATATATGTCCAGATTGTTTGGACCCATACAAGAAACCTTTACAATTTGATGGAAAAATTTGATTTACATGCTTCAAGCATGCTAAGTCTTTTAGGATTTTTCATGTAGATATCATTATTCAATGTTCCACAAAAATAAGTAGTGACTACATGTGACAGCCCCACTTCTCCCTAGGGCGAACCCTAGGGTATCGGCGGGCCGCCTGCCCAACTCTCGCCGGGACTCACTACAGATCCTCATTCATATTACAGCTCTCAAACAATTACAATGCAAGAACTTCAAATAATAATTACATTTCCGTCTATTCCAAATACACCAAAAGTCCATCTGTCCAAGATTACAAATAGTACAAGAGATATTCCTGCCAGTCATACTAAGAAAGATCACTTCCTGCTTTCCTTCATCTCGAGCCCTGGGGGAAAACAATAAAATATTTTTGGGGTGAGCTAAAGCTCGGTGAGGTTCCGAGAAAACAAATATTTTAGAATTTCACTATTTTATCAGAGTACAAAAACATTGGAACATTCAAATCTTTGAAATCACGGGGAGAGTATTTTTCACTAGAAATTTGCAAGACGAAAACAATTCATGAAATAAGTCACTTCATCACACAAGCTCTTTGACAATTAATCAAGCACACACACAGTACACTTTTCAACTAGGAGATAACAATACTCGGGCCGCTTCGACTCGGAGATCAGTGCTCACGAGGAGACTTGCTCGGATTGTCTCAACTAGGTGATCAGTGCTTAATAAACATTAAATCAATTATAAAAGGATACAACGCTCACTTGGAGCTATTTTACTGGTCCACATCACCTTATAACTCCGAGCAATCCCCTTAGTTCATCGGCCATCGCCTTTATCCTCCAAAGGTAATACTGAGTATACCATACCGCCCTAAGTACCAACCTACCCGACCGAAGTCCGCTCGAATAGGCCGATAACGGGGGAAAGGCCTTATTCAGCCAATGTGGTAAAGTACACATGGCCTACATCATAAGTAATATAAAAATGATGAAAAGTAAACGGCTTGAACAAATTTAATACCGGTTAGGTTGAGTGCGATAAGGTACACACTCGCTAGAAACAAGTATTTCACACTTATGAAATCAAGTAACATCAAGTATTCAATGAGGCATGTAATTCACACAACATACAAGGAACACTCACAAACTCATTTCTTTGCAAATATAAGTCGAGTAAATCATTTCACAAGTCATTTTCACATAATAGTAAAATAATTAACTTAAAACGGGTTTGAGCATTCATAAACTTTTCATAAATGGTTCTACTTGTAAAAGCGTTTTACTTGGAAATAGTGATAAATCACTTCCTTATAATTACTAGCAAATCATTTCATCAAAACATTCATTTGTAAACAATAATAAGATTTCCATTTTAAAAGAGGTTGGAACACTCACCAACGTGCCTTGGTCACCCTCGATCACCTTCGAGTCCTACGTACAACCAATGTATATAACCATCAACTCAAACCAAAACAACACTTAAAATCACTCAAAACAGCAAAGAGAGCACATGCAGGGGCGCTCGAACCAAAACGGACGACACTAGATTCACAATGGAAAACACACACTACAAGGTGTGAAAGGCAGATTTGGCACCTCTTTCCATTTTGATCATAACTCATGGTACGAGTGTCGGATTGAAGTGCACGAGGTACCGTTTCAAAGCTAAGAGAACAAGCTACAACTTTCATGAAGACCATTTTTACCCAGATTTTCTCTTTCTAGGTGAAAAACGTCGAAACAGTTTCAGAAATTTTCCCCGTCAGAATTGCCGACAGGCTACATTCAAACGTTCATAACATGGCGCTCACAAATCCGAATCCAGAAATTCCAAAGCCGTTAGAAAGATAACATACAGGGATACAATTCTTAAGAAGACATCAAAAGCAAACACCTTCATCTTCCTGGTCAAAATGACCCATTACAGTAGCAAAAAACCATTTCTGCTAGAAACAGGGCATCAGGGGTATTTTGGACATTTCTCAGGCTACAGTGCTCCGATTGATCTGAAATTTTACAGGTAGAATCCTCACTCAATTTTCCACAACTTTCATGCTTTAAGCTAAGGCTAATTCAGCCTCCATCATATTCGAATATTCAAGCCAAATTCGGACAGAAAATCGAAACAAAATTAAAACTTGAAGTTCATCCAAACCAACCAATTTCCAACCATCCAATTCAGTTCCTAGCAAACTAAAATCAACTTCCAATCATCAATTCCCAACATCAAGCATTGCAACTAGTGAAACCCTAACCCTAGCTCTTGGTCAAAGTTCAAGACAAGCAAAACAATAAAACCAATCCATGGAATCACCTTAGAAGCTAAGAATGATCATGAAGCAAGCTAAAACAACAACAAAATCCAACAACTTCATCAACTTAGATCAAATTCCAACAACTTAGAGAAAATGCCAGCTTTGATACCTTCAAGAAGATGAACTTAGGATGAAACTCAAGCTCCCAACTCCAAGGATAAAGATTGACGGTTGCCAAGGTTGAATCTCCAACTTTCCTTTTTTTCTCTCTTTTCTTTCCTTTCTTTCCTTCCCCTTGCTCACGGTTTTTCCTCCCCTTTTTTTTTCCTTGCTTGGCCGGCCCTTCTTGTTCTAGAAATAGCTAAAGGATGACAACATTTAGATATTTAAGTCTTGGTCAAAATTGGTCAAAAGTGTCATGCTCAATTAACCCCACTAACTTAGGTTAATTTCACTCTTGCCCACATGATTTCTTTTCCTATCAAACTAGTCCATAGGTGCTCAATTTAACCTAGCCCATCAAAGCTTAATCACACTTGCTTAGGCTACTAATCACCTAGAATCAGAATCAACCCCAGTGCATGCAAGTTCACATCAAAATTTTGAAATAACAAACGCTTTATTTGTACATATAATTAGGGTTTCGAGAAAATATAGTAGGGTTGGTACATTTAGGGTTTAGTGTGCAAACAAATTAGGGTTTTGTCAAAATTTAGGGTTTTCAAAGCAAACTAGGGTTTAAATTCAAATTAGGGTTTTTAGACTTGTAAAACAAAATAGTTAAAACAAAACACTTTAAGAAGTAAAACAAACTATAGAAACACTTTGGCAAACAATAATTACTATAATTAACATTATTTAATATTTTTCAAAAATTTGGGAAAAAATCGGGGCCTCACACTACATCCATTAGACACATATTAAGTTTTCATACACTGCCAAATTCACAAGATATATATCTAAATGTTACTCTATCTATTACTAGTGAATATTGTGAGGGCCTCGAAAAATACCGGTTTTATTTAAAAATGTCAAATATTGTTTATAATGTGTTTATTCATTTAAAAATGAGTGAATATATGTTTAAAGTGATTATTTTCCAATTTAGAGAATTTTATACCTAATTGTTTGTCGGTGTGGTTTTGGCCAAAATTTAGCGCTAAAATTGTTCACGTGAATAGTGACTTGGACTTGAAATCAAGCATATGTAGTGATATTTTCGAAATATTATTATGGTGAGACAGTGTCGGGATGAAAGAAACCAGTGTAAGTTGGACAGCCGCGCGCGACGCGACATAAAGTGCCAAAAAGCACTTTTTTCCTTAAAATAAGGAAATGCACTTTTTGGGTAATAAAAGCCTTGACTTCTTGGCTTCCTTTAAGCTTTCATTTTAGCTGGAAATTGTGAGATAGAGAGAGAGAAAGAGCCGAGAGGGAGAGCAAGGAAGAGAGAGAGATTTGTCTTCAAATTTCTTCCATTCTTGTTCCTTCCAAGCTTGGAGTTTTAAACCACCATTGAAGCCCATCCAATCCACCATTCTTTGCAGCCGAGAAAGAGGAGAGAGAAGGGGCTTTGGACCGGTTCTTGGAGGAAGAAAAGAAGGGGTAAGTCTTGAAGTTGATCTTTCATTTCTTTCTCAACTAGTACCTTGAAATTTGTGGAAGTTTTGGGCTTGATTTCTTCCTTCCATTTCAGCCGAACCAAGGGAGAGAGGAGAGAGTGAGGTCCGAAATTCTTGGAGGGAAAAGAGAGGAAAAGAAAAGCTAGAGTGATTGTTCTAAGCTTGAGATCGAGCTTAGGCTTGCATTTGGAGACGAAACCATCAATAAATCTTGAAGATCTTGGGTTAGGATTGAAGTTCTTGGAAGCCATCAAGTTTGGAAGCAACCTTCTTGAAGAAGAGCTTGAGAGATCTCGTTGGATCTTGCCGGATCGGGTTGGATCTTGATAGATCCGGAGGTACAAGACTTGAAACTCGTAGATCTAGCCTTATTAGTGTTAATTAGTGTAGATCTATGGTTAACATTGAAAGAAATGATCTCATCTGAAAAGATGAAGTTGGGCTCTTGAAATCCCAACCTAGGTAGCGGACTTGAGGACCTGATTGGGAATTTGATTGTTATTTGTAAACTTGCCTTGATATGGTTTGAAATTAAGGTTTTTAGTTGTTGAAAAGTTGAAGGAAAATATATGTTATGGCCAAATCCATGCTTGGTGATTTTAATGTTTGATTTTGAAGTGTTGTGAATGTTCTTGAAGAGTTTCTTTTAAGAAAAACATGTATATTGTTCAAATTGTGAGTGTATGTGTGTGTGAGAGAATGTTTGAAATTTAAAGGGTTAAAAGTGAGGTTTTTCATGAAATTTGAGTGAAAAGTGTCATTAATTAAATTTGAGGGTTTTGCATGTCTTGGTCAAATTCTAGAGATTTTGAATATAATGGCGTGGTATGAAGTGTTTTATGTTAATATGAAAGTTTTAACTAAAAGTAAATGTCGAACGGTTGTGTGAACAAAGGATTTTGAGGTGTGAGTCCTCGCTTAAATGTTTTGTGAAAAAGAACGTTTGTAGTGCCAATGAGTATATCGGTGGATGTTTTGAAATGAAAAGTGACTTTTCAAAGAGGATCTATTTGAATTTGTACCATGAAAAAATGAAAGATTTTTCTAGAGAGAGTTTTGGAAAAATTGTCATTTGAAACTAAAAAGTGAAAGTGAACTGTTAGTGAATGAAAAGAATGAATTGAATCTCATTGATTGTTTTAAATTATTTTAGGTGCAAGGCGGTGACTTTGAACCCCACGGAAGTTGAACCTTACTTTGGTGAGTTTCCATGTTTGTTTCGTGGTTTACGTGCAAATGATTGTATATGAATGCAATGAAGTGAATGTTATGTGAAATGAGTTTTGAACCCTCGATGGGGATGGGTGTACTTTATCGACCTACCCATTTGAGTAAAAGTGATTATGAAAGTGTATTGAAGTGAGTGATTGTAAAAGTGCTTTACAATATTATATAGTGAATGTATGTGTTTGAAAAGGTCAGGTGATTCTTGAGACCTATCGGCGAACTCTTCGACTCGAGCCGGGGGCTAGGCCTAGGTCGAGAAGAAAGAGTTGAGCCATAGGGTTAACTTAAAATGTCACAAGCCCAGTGACTCAGACCAGTGCTATATGCTCGAGACTTGATTCTTGAACCTATCTCCAAAAAGCATCAAACCAGTGATATATATACAAGTGAAGTGAAATGAAAAATGTACTGACATGCGTATGGACTTGTCCCTAATGGAGAGTACTCAAATAAAGTGAAGTGCTTTAAAGTGAAGTGAAGTGTACTCGAGACTTGTCTCAAAAAGTGACATTGCAATGTACACTATCAAAGTGAAGTGATAAGTGCTTGGAGTGCGGGTCCGGTGGGGTTTTGGTGGAGTAAGAGGAGTTCTACATGGTAATAGTGACAGTTGACGGAGTGTCAACTACCTGGTTCGTGGACAAGCTTTGTGGTTCGTGGACAAGCTTCGTGGAACTTGGCCCCTGAGGGCCCCTGTATCCAACATTGTATTGTTAATTGCTTTCTTATCTGTTTAAATTCCCAAGAGTACTTGTAAAGTGAATTTATTTATGTGTTAAGTGCCTTGCATGTTTTGGGAACTCACGGCTTTTAGCTCAACCTTTCAAATTTGTTTTCCTTAGCGTGGAATGAGCAACCGAGCGGTGGAGCCAACCCTTAGAATTAGGGTTTTGCTTATGTTGACGCTTTGAGAACTTTGAATTGTGATCATTGAAGGCTTTTGTATTTTGATTCATGAATATTTGAATGGATAGTCTTGTACTTTGGGTTTTGTAATTTGAAGTTATAAATTTGTAGAGCATTGTTCTATATATTGTGTTCGAAGTTTTAGTTTGATAAGCACCTGATTGTTTAACTGAGTAAGTCCTGGCGAGAGCTGGGCAGGCGGTCCACTAACCCCTCTGGTTCGCCTTAGGGGAAGGTGGGGCTATCACAAATATGTCGTCATAATCACGTCTTGGTCTCTGTGAAAATTCTTGGCCTATAAGTCTTACTTTATATCTTGTAATTTCATTTTCTCACAAAAATTCATTTATCTCCCACTGAATTTACACTTTCAGATGTTGGACTACCGATTTATAAACTATTTTTTTAGCCAATGAATCTAATTTAGATTGGATCACATCTTTTCGTATTGACCAATCATTTTTTCACTAACATTCATCAACTAATATATTTTCATGATTCTCATTTGCTTTCATAATATCAAGTGCTATATATTTATTTCTATTTGTTTATGCTCCAACTTTAAATTTTCTTATAATTTCATTCTCTTTAGAAGTAAACTCTTTAGGAGCAACCTCTTCGAGAGGTTAAATTTTTCATGACATTTATTTCATCATCGGAGATATTTGAAATCAAAATGTCTTACTTTGGTAGGCCAACTTTAAATTCATTGGTAGCACTTGTACCTATCCATTAGGGATATCAATTTTAGCAGCACATTTCTTGCAGTGAATATTTTAATAACTCTTCTAGACTCGGTAAATATATCTAAAAAATTGATTTGTAATTTTAGCAAATGAATGATCTTTGAACTTCCAGTTCACATTATTGTGCATGAGAATCAAGGAAGTCCAATAATATTTCTGAAGTGATTTTCTTTTTACAGATGAATAATCTTTTGAACTTCCAATTCACATTATTTTGTAATGAGGATCAAGGAAGTCTAATAATATTTCTCAAGTGATTTCTTTTTTATGAATGAATGATCTTTTGAGCTTCCATTTTACATTATTTTGCATCAGAATTAAGGAAATCCAATAATATTTTTCAAATGATTTCTTTCAAATGATTATTTCCTCCTCCTAATATTGAGAAGTGTATAATATCATTCTATTAATAGATCACCCATCGACATTTCACGATATCTAACTATAAAGGATGATTCATAGTTGATATAGATTTTAAATTTCTATTGAGCAAAGATACAATATAAAAGAGGTATGTATGAATACTTGCCGACTCTTCAAAGCATATAAATTCTCATTTTGACAAATCATAAATATATTGGGATAGTAAACTTCTGATTTACTATAAGTGATGATCATGAGTTAACCAAATGAGAATCAATACAGCTATATCAATAATTATTTCTCTTCAAATGGTTTTGTTATATAATCAACCTTTATCTCACTTAATTTATAAACATGATATCTATTACTGTCTAATTCAGTGCATCGATGTGATATTCATATTGGGATTTCTTGAATAAATTTCTTCAAAATTTAGAGAGTAGTGCATTATTTATAACAAACTTTACCCTTCGAGGAGAAAATTGTAGTAGTTTTTCCGAACTTTCAATTAATTTAGCACCACCACTAATTATATTTCTCTCTTATATTTCCAAATAGAAATATAGTGCATGTAGCAACACTACCAACGAGACACATATTATTATCATTATAAATTCTTTGATTCCAAATGTTTGACTCTCATTTCTTCTTCAGGAAGTAATAATAAAGAAATTTACAAATAAAAGTAAATATTGATAAAGTATATAACTAGCAAAATAAAAGTAAACACTAGTAAAGTACATAAATTATAAAGAAAATTACATAAAAGAGCAAAAATAATAAAATAACAAAATTCTAAGTAAATATTAGGTATTTGGCATCAATTTCTTCTTCAAGAAGAAAATATGGGTATTATCTTCATTAATAGCACCATTAATTTGTACTTGTAGGGTGTTTATTTATGATACTTGATAAGAGTCAACAAGGTATTTAGTCATATGATATGTACTAGACTAATAACCTTTCATGATATCTAAATAGTATTTATCTCTAAGATCTTTCTTTTCTTATTCTTTCTTATCTTTATCCCACTTTAGGTGGTGATTTTTATTGTAGTCATGATTAAGATCATTATGATTATAAGGCGCATATCTATCTTGATTGCATTCACAATCACAACTATTGTTAGAATTTAGTTACATTCACTTCAAGGAATGGACTAGAGCCATTAGGTCAGATTTTGTAAATTTAACCAATAATACATTATTTTTTTTCAACCAAATGAAGACATCCAATAAGTACAGAATACTTCTTGAATACTTCTCAGATCCCTCCTTTTAATATTGCTACTGTAGGAGCATACTCAAGAGATAAAATATGGAGAATTTGTTTTCAACACATCCATATCAGTGATATTTTCCTACACAATTTTGATCAAGAAATAATTCTAAACATTGTAGAATTATATTCACTAATTGATTCAAAAACTTGCATCCTTGGGTAAATTTGTCATACCATGCTTTATAAGAATGACTACCTTCAGGCAGTCAGGTATTTTCTTTTAATTATTTCAAAGGATAAGTAGATTCTTGAGCATCATTATTTTCACTAATGGTGCCTTCAAAACCCATTTGTATCAAGATGTATTTCAGCATCTAGTATACATAATATATAATTGTTTTAATAATAAGCATAAATGAATAGAATTGAATAGAATAAATATTACCAAAAAATTACTTGAAAATATAGACTCATGCTCAATGCTTGCTTAATTGTAAATACTTGTACTTCACGAATATTCAAGTTTAGCTATGTAATAAAATGAAATGAATTAGTGGACAAGAAACTTACCTTGATATTGATAGGTCAAATAGTAGAAATTTGTGTCTAATAATCATTTAAAGTTGAGACTTATATTTATTGATCAAAAGTAGAGTCTCGTGCATCACAATTGCTTAGTAGTAGTACCTCGTATTTTCACCGCATAAATTTAACTGGCTTTTGGAAGAACAACCAACTTTGGGTGGTGGAAACTTTCTTTCAAATTATTCTAAAAATCAAGTGGATTCTTGACTGTAAGATATTTTGTTTTTAGTCCTTCACCAAGAAGATGACCAAGGAATATCATGGTTTTGGCACAATCTTGGTCCGTTACATCATTATCTTTAGCAATAATTTTTCCAAAACCCATGGATTCAAGATGGATTTCCACATTCATTGTCCATGATGAGTAGTTCTTTTCAAAAATATCAAGAGGCACAAATTCTTATTTTTGTAAGCTTAGTTATAATAAAAGTGAAATGAGTTAAAAGTGAGAAATATTATTTCAAAAGTTTGCCAAAAATTACTCAAGGAAGTGCTCGATGATTGATCCAACACTAATAGCATTTTTATAAAATCTTATGCTGATAACGTGTCATGAAATTAATACTGATATGATGTAAGATGTATTGTCTATATAGTGGATGCTATGATAAGAAATCCAAGAAAACTGGTGAATTTAGGAAAAGAGAGAGGTGAATGAAGAAGAACTATTATTTCATTCACTCAATGAACATAAGTTCTACATCGCAGATATAGCAAGGGATGACCCCTATTTATCGAGGAGTACAAAAAAGTTCAAAGTACAACAGTTAACTATATTCTTATCAAAATAGTGATAAGATATTCTCAAAAGCCGTGATAGTTTTATCACCTCGAAAGTTGTGATAGGTTTCTTATTATTTAGAAGATGAGATGAATGTGATAGACATCCATCAAATATTTAATTATTTCATAACATAATTTAAGTATGTTAATGAATTTTTATTGTGCACCCATTAGAAAAATCATTAAACTATACATTCCAAAAGTAAGTTCTAAGTTTTGAATTCTGTATCCTCCATATGGAGTGGTAATAAAGTTTCACTACTGGTCAATAATACAAGATAATTCCTTGAGACAATTTTTTACAATTAAAATTGCTGCTAACTATTTTAGTTTCACATCTGGTATGGTTGGTTACTGAAAATCTTTTGAAATAGCATAATATTGTCTAGTTGCATGATTATATCTAAAGAAAATTAGTGGTGCTCTATTGGCCTAGCTGGCACTTTCATATTATGTTCTCGAAAATTAGGAAAATGCTTTTTCATTTAAATAGATATTTCACTCACTATCCATTTTCAAAAAAAAAAAAAAAACAGTTCAAATCAAGTTTCCTTGGTAAGAAAAATGCACACTAAATAAGGCTTTTGAAAAACCAAGTATAAAAAGCATATGATGTTCTAATACAAAAGGTACTGCTGCAAAACAATGACTTAGATTTTTTTTTTCATGTAGTATGTTTTGTACTAAATAATGGTACAATTTTGCTGTTCGAGAGTATAAGAAGATTTATGATGGCACATTTCTTTTAACCGAGGGAAATTACATGAACAATGATAAACCTTTTGAAAAACTAAAGTTTCTTAAATTTTTTAGTACATATGTGTATGATTTGTAACTAGCTCTTAGTGACCCTAACATACACATTAACAAGGGCATTTTTTTTTGGCTCTACCAGTTTATATATAAATGGTATTATATCTACACTTTTAGTGTAGAAAAAAAAAATGAAAAACACTCTACACTTATAGTGTCGCGTCCCAAGTTTTGGTAGACTTGAGGCATGATAAAATGTTACCTTTAGATTTTCAAGTGCATGATGATGGGAGTTTAAGAATGAAAGTAAGGCTTTGTGCATTTAAGAATGAGGAATTGAGAAATTAAGTGATAAAAGAGGCACATTGTGAAACCCCGGATTTTTCTAAGAATTTTTCTTAAGTAATTTAGTTTATTAATAAAACTAAAGTATTTCAAAAATTAAAAAAATAAGGAATTAGATATCTATTGGATAAGTTGATCTAGTAGCCTACTCCAACTAAACCACTAATAGGCAGTGGATGGTTATACCTATTATTTCTGGAAACTAGATAACATTACATCCTCTCATCCCAAATAACATAGTTTCTTTTCTCTACATTTGACAAACAAAAAATTTCAAAAAATTTCGTACCCATTAAAGACAATAGGCATCCCTCAAGAGAATTGGGCAACACAATTTAATCAAGTTATTTGTATACCAAACTTTTACTCTATTAAGTTTTGCGTAATTATAGAATTCATCATTTTAATTGTTATATGTTTATATAGAGAGTAATTAATCTTTGGAAACGAAATTTGTGCTTGAATTGAAATATATATGCTAAGTTAGTTTCTTGAAATTAGTTGGGAATCTTTATATGGTATGTAGGAGATGATTCGTAAAAATTATTGAACTACGGGGTTGAATTTTAGAAGGCAAATTTGTTGGGGTTGCTTTGACAAGGAAAAAAAAAAAAAAGAAGACAAGACCCATGGCTGAAGCTTGAAAGCTTCAGCCATGGGAAAGTAATAAGGGAGGGTCATCGGACCCTTCCCACAACTTTTGTTGTCGGCACTTGCTGACAACGCCGTTGAATGCCAGCCAAAGGCAAGGGAAGGCAACGGCTGAACAGCCGCTGCCACTAGAAAAAAAAAAGAAGAAAGAGAAGAAAGAGTAGTGGCGGCAGTGTGGTTGCCTGCTGGGACCGCCGGCAATCAAGATGGCGAGGAGGATGGCGGATGAGAGGGTGATGGTGGGTGGTAATTATGGTGATGAAAATTAGGGTTTTTAGTTTTAGGAAGAAAAAAAATCTGAAAAATTGGAAGGAGGAAGAAGATGACCCGTTTTGCAATTTGAGTCAAGAACCGGGTCGGATCTAAGAAATCGGGTAGGGTTTTTGGAGATGGATCGGGTCAACCCATTTTCCTACGGGTCGGACTATGGGTTGGATTAAAAATAAAATTGCATTGGGCTGAATATTTGGGCTTATGGGATTTAAGTGATTAGGTTTTGTTTGGGTTAAATAATTGATTAACCTTTCGGCCCAAGTTATATAAAATACCAAGACTATTACCTAATTGGTGTGGCCCAAGATTATTTAGGAAGGGCCCATATTTACTAACCCAACAATAATAAAATAATATAGCCCAATAGAAAATTAAAACTAGTATTAACAATATTAATCATGAGTAATTAATGGATTAATTAAATTGTTAATTATAATAATTGATGAAAGAATAATTGATTAATAGTAATTGATTAAATTAGTAATTAGTTACTAGAAAATAGTTAAATATATGATTAATTAAGAGTACATAGTTAGATAAATTGTTAATAAATATAATTAGCTAAACTATGAGTTAATTAATAATAATTAGTTAAATGATTAACTAATTAAGATTAATTGGTAAAATGATTAATTAATTAACAGTAATTAATCAAATTATTAATTAGTATGAAATAGTTAAATGATTAAACAATTAATGGGAATTAGTTAAATTCTTAATCAGTTAACAGTAATTAATTAAATGATTAATTAATAGTGATTAATTAAATGATTAATTAATTAATAGTAATTAGTGAAATTCTTAACTAATTAAGGGGAATTAATTAGATAAGTAATTAACAGCTTTTGATTAAGTGATTAATTACTTAATAGTAATTAGTTAAATGACAATAGATTATAGAAACAATAAGTAAATATTGAACAAATAAGTTTATACTCATGAATAATGAATAGATAAAAATTACTTAAATAAGTAATTGAGTAAACAAGACTCATATATATTCTACAAACCAATGATTAAACTAATGAGTAAATACTAAATAGATGAATAAGTAAATACTTGTAAATAAGTTAAATACGTGAATAAATGAATGAGATATATTTATAATATTAACTGGATAAATAGGTTAAATACTTATTATAAACTAATAAGTGAGTATTTACATTCCCACCTCTCCTAGAGGCGAACCAAAGGGTTCGGCGGACCGCCTTCCCAACTCTCGTCAGGACTCACTCACTCAAATGACCAATAACCCTTCGAAAGTGAACGTAATTAACCATTTCAATCCAAACCACAAATAATAACATTACTAAATTCAACTTACAACTCAAACTCTCAAATTACCATAAACCATCAAATTCATCTATTAATTTCAATCTTATACAAAGCGAGGAAATCCTAAAAAAATACTAGCTTCCTCGATTCACACCCTCGAAACACATTGGGAAAACAAATTGGGGTGAGCTAACGCTCAGTGAGGCCAAGAAAACATGCAAGCATGCAGGTTCAAGAAAATTACACCTTTATTAAACAAGACAAGTAACCAGAACTTTGAACAAGAATACAAATACGTATTTAATTACACATTAAATAAAGGATCTGAGGGCTCTCGGGAGCCAAGTTCCACGAATCTTGATCACATTCCAAATAGTTGACACTCCAGTCAACTTTCTTATCCATGTAGAGCTCCACTTGTCAACCCTCTCCGTCCACCGTTTCACCCCAGACCCTTCGTCAAAATAGAAAATTTGGTAATACTCGAGTATACCGGGTAAGTAGTCGGCGCCTCCAACGAAAATATGTGAAGACTCATGATTTACCAATCCCTCGCCAAACCCTCGCCCGAGGTGAAAGGTTACCAATGAGGTTTTCCCAACAGGTTTAAATAGTAAGTGAGATGATGAGACAGCTCAATCATCAAACAAGTGCAAGTACAGTCGCAAGTCATTTCAATACAACAAATATAGGCAAGCAAGTCGGGTCAAGTAAGAGGCGGACGAGATAAAGTACGTCCATACGCCAAGTTTAATAATACAATCAATTTAAACATGTAACAGGTCAAGCAAGTCAACAAATCATGCACTTGACACTCACCAAATAACTGAGAGCAAGCGAGAAAATTCAGGAGGTCATACAAGCGTCTCGGTGTCCACGTGATCACCTGAGATATGAAAATCCATTTTCAACCATGAAGCGAAAATGTACATATACTCAATGCTAAGACTCTCGAGAAACATTTATAAATACTTAAAATAGTAAAAGGAGCACATGCATGGGCGTTAAGCGAAAACCGAGCGAGCGAAAGCGAAAAGCGGAAAACACACACTAAAAGGTGTAAAAGATAGTTTTGACACCTTGTACGCCGTTACCCATAACTCAGGCTACAAGTACCAGATTAGAGTACACGAGGTGCCGTTTCGAAGCTAAGAGAACAAGGTACAACTTTCATGAAGACCATTTCTGCCCACATTCACTCTTTCTAGGTCAAAAATACAAAAATAGTTTCAGAAATTTCAGTGTCAGAATTTTGGACAGGCTTGATTCAAATGACCATAACTCAGCGCTCACAAACCCAAATCAAGAAATTCCAAATCCATGAGAAAGCTAACATACAAGGTTACAATTCTTAAGAAGACATAAAAAGCAAAAACATTCATCTACCCGGTCAAAATGACCCATTACAGTAACAAAATACGATTCCTGACAGAAACAGGGCATGAGGGGTAATTTAGTCATTTCACATCCTACAGTGCGCCGATTCATCTGAAAATTTACAGGTAGAATCCTCACTCAATTATCTACAACTTTAATACTTTAGGCTAAGGCTAATTCAGCTCCCAACATCCTCGAATATACCAAGAAAATTCGGACAGAAATTCTTAGCTGAAATTTTGAGAAGCAAAACACCAAATCCAAGCCATCTAATCATCCTCTAGGACACACATGAGCATGAATTCAACTTCCAATCATCAATTTCCAACATTAAGTCTTGCAACTAATGAAACCCTAACCCTAACTCTTGGCCAAGGTTCAAGACAAGCAAACAATAAAACCAATCCATGGAATCATCTCACAAGCCAAGGATAAGTATGAATCAAGCCAACAAAACCACCAAATCCAACAATTACACATTATCATCAAAATTCCAGCTTATATACAAAGGGAAAAATACCTTCTTGGCTTATGTTTTTGATGAAATGCAAGCCCAAGATAGTCCACTTAACCTCCTAACTCAAGCTTCAAGATTGGATGGTTGAAAGTTGCAAGAAACTCCAAGCTTTTCTTCTTTTTTTTCTCTCTTTTTTTCTCTTCTTTTCTTCTCCTTTCCCACGGTTTTCCTCTCTCTTTTTCCCCTTGCTTGGCCGGCTCCCTTAAGCTATTAAATAGCTAAAAGATAACCTCAATTAGTTGGTCAAAATTATCACACTAATTCAACCTAACAACTTAGGTTGTTTTCCACTCTTACCCACATGATTTCTTTTCCTATCAAATTAGTCCATAGGTACTCAATTTAACCTAGCCTATCAAAGCTTAATCACACTTACTTAGGTCACTAATCACCCAATTACCCTAATAACTCTCGTGCGCGTACAAATGCATACTGAAAATTCATAAAACAACAAACATTGATTTGTACATATAATTAGGGTTTCGAGAAAATATATTAGGATTAGTACATTTAGGGTTTAGTGTGCAAACAAATTAGGGTTTTGTCAAAATTTAGGGTTTTCAAAGCAAACTAGGGTTTAAATTTCAAATTAGGATTTTTAGACTTGTAAAACAAAATAGTTAAAACAAAACACTTTAAGAAGTAAAACAACCATATAAACACCTTGGCAAACAATAATTAATTTAATAATTCCAAAAACTTGGGAAAAATCGGGGCCTCACAATTTCAAATACATAAGCGCATGAATAAACTATGTGTGTGTATATATATATATGCACATAAATAAATAAATACATAATAGGTAAGCTAAATAAATGTAATAAACGAATGAGTAAGGGGATAAATAGCATTTATTCACATATCATAAAATTATACCTCTTTTGATTAAAATAAAATATAGAAATTTCTGAATATGGAAATTTTCTAAAAAGAGAAACTTTCTAAATTAGGAAACTTTCTAAAAGAGAAATCTTTTACCTTTAAAAACTATTCAAGTACACTGTAGTGAATGTCTAAACCCGTTTTCTAGGGTTGTTTAAGATAGGATGGATTACATGAAAAATAAGTTAAGTAAATTAATGAATGTATACGTGTTATTGATTATAGGTTTGACGCAAGTTAAGGACGAGTTAAGAATAGCTCCAAGTCAGTGGTTTGAGGTAGGTGGTTTTTACCCCTCTATATTTTTGAAATGTTAAACATGAATTTTCTCAAATGAATGCTTTACTTTAGTATATGAAAAATGGATCATATATGCCTATTTGAAATGTTTTACTCTTCATATTGTTATGAATTGAGTGGCATATTTTTGAGAAAGAAAATGCATGTGAGGTATGAAATGAGCTCTGAACATTCATGAAATACATGGTAGGGACTATAGTCTTGACTATGTATGGGGTCATAGGAGTTCGGTATAGAGTCCGGCCGATTGACCTAGTCATGGGAGTCCGGTATAAAGCCCGGTCGACTGACTCATGTATGTCATGTCATGTGGTCAAGGGGTAATCGTGAAACCTCTTGGTCGCCTTCCTAATAGGGGTTAATCTCTAGGACCGAAGTACTTTCAATCGGATGTTGCATGTATTGTTTAAGAGCTATGTTTTGAGAAATAAGATGACATGATTGATATGTTTATGAGTTGCAAGTATGTTCAGTGAAGATGATCATGTCATGTGTTTTCATGCCACGTCAAACGAAAATTGTTTATGTGTATGCCACTCATCATGTGAGATATACGTATGTAAATTTTGAAAAAGTTGCCAAATGTTTGTTTTATCCTACTATGTGCATGTGGATCGTGTGAAAGGAATTGTAAAGGTATATTATGTATATCACTACATGATCCGATAGAGGAGTAAGCACTATCTACTGAGCATGTGTCGTTCAACCCATATTTTCATACCTTTTCTTGCAGATCTCAAAAAGCAAGTTCGGATACAAGTAGATGATAACAGCAAGGTAGATAGTTAGACATTTATAATATTGTATATGTGTTTTGCCTTTGTAATAGTTGACTACAATATGTAATTCATTAGTAAATCTAAGTTTTAAATTTTAGTAAATTTTTGTAGGTTATAATTATATTGTCTTGTATTTGTGGGAGTAAGGACTCACAGATCCGGCATGCCACGTTGCAAATCCGGTCCTACATGCAACATTCAGTTTCTGAGTACTCAATCTAGAGATTAACCCCTACTAGGAGGGTGACCAAGAGGTTTTGCGATTACCCCTTGACCACATGACATGACATACATGAGTCAATCGGCCGGGCTTTATACCGGACTCCCATGACTAGGTCAATCGGCCGGACTCTATACCGAACTTCCATGACCCCATACATACTCAGGACTATAGTCCTTACCGTCTATTTTATGAATGTTCAGAGCTCATTTCACACCTCACATGCATTTTCTTTCTTAAAAATATGCCACTCAATTCATAACAATTTGAATAGTAAAACATTTCAAATAGGCATACATGATCCATTTTTCATATACTAAAGTAAAGCATTCATTTGAGAAAATTCATATTTAACAGTTCAAAAATACAGAAGGGTAAGAACCACCTACCTCAAACCGCTAATTTGGAGCTATTCTTAACTAGTCCTGTGAGGACTCGAAAATTTATTTTATTTGACCTATTTATTTAAATATTTATTTATTTTCTCTAAATAATTGATTTAAATCATTTTCATTGCAATTACACCATACATTACCTCATTTTATTTTAAAAACCTTGTTTAACCTTCAATTTAATTTTTCTATCGCTCAATTGTGGAAAAATGAGAAAACATGTTTTGAGGCAAATGTTTGATCAGAGTGACGTAACCTTGGAGATTAAGAGTGATCATTAGTAGATTAAGAAAAGCTAATTGAGGGATTAGAAGTGAGTGATTAGAAATTAACTTCAAATGGAGCATTTTTGGCCACAAATTAAAGTTGACTTTTGGGCAGCATAAAGCAAAGCTTTATATCTCTTCTTCCTCTCACATTTTCACTTTACCAAAAACACCCCAAAATCTCTCTCTCTTCTTCCTCTCATCAGTCGAGCTCCCTCTCCCCCATTTCCCTTAGTTTGAACTTCATTTTCTTCCTCCAAATCTTGCTCAAGTGTTGCTTCCAATCTTGCTTCAACCATGGACCAACTTCAAGCTTAGTAGAAGACTTGAGGAAAGGAAGATTCTTGGAGGTTGAGGGCTTAGTTTCTTGGAGATCTTGCTTGACCCTTTTGGGAGCTTAGGCACACCACCAACGAAGGTTTCCTCTTGAACTACTAGAGGTACAAATGATTCCATCAAACCCTAGTTCTTGGCTTCCATTGGTTGATTTTGGAGCTTGTAGCTTCTTGTTTGTCATTGCATTGAATTTGGATGATTATGTGGGCTCTATGAACTCCCACCTTTCTTGTTATTGGACTGCTATGATGTGTGTTTGTGTGATGGAGTGAGTTGTGATGAATTCATGGAGGTTAGGAAGAAAGGAAGAAGGAAAAATTGAGAGAGTTGAGGGGAGGTGCTGCCGGTCTTATTTCAGCATTTTTCTCCCCTGTTTTGGCAGCAGCATTTCATGTGGTTTCTGGTGGTTTTGGGAGTGGGAATGTTAGGCTTTAAGTGGTCATTTTCCTAACCAAGAAGCTCTCTCAATTGGTGTTTTAAAAGTGCATGAAATGAAGATCAAACACTAGGAAAATCTGCTTTCAATTTTGTCCACATGGGCTGTTCTGTTTTAGTGTGGTTTTGGTCTGAAATTTTGCTATCACGTAACCTCCATTTGATCAAGAAATGTTGTTAGAATCTTGGTTTTGAAAAAGGAATGGAATGAGGGTTGTTTTGGATGAACCAAAGGTTGTAAAAGAAAAGAATTTCGTATGGCAGATTAGAACTTCAAATTTTAAGTCGATTTTGGGGGCATGGATCAGTGCCTTCCCGTATGAGTTTTTGGCTAAATTTTGGTACAAATTTAGTTCATATATTGAGGTTTATGCATCAAAAATTTTGTGCTTTTCCAGTATCATTTCATTTCCCAAATGATGTTCCAAAAATGACTCTTCAAAACTGGAAAACCAAGCTGTCAGATAGCTTACTGTCCCAAGTTCAAATGACTATATTTTCTTGGTCGAGAGTCAAAATTGAGCGCCGTTGGTGGCATTTGAAACTAGACTTCAATGGATTTCCAACGGTATATGGCTTGCATGCTAACTCATTTTCTATCAATCCCAGAAAATCGGCAAAGATGGCCATTTTTCAATACTAATTTGCCTATTTTTGTTCCTCGCGACTTCTTGTGTCGTACTTTTGCTAACTTTTCAAAATGCATCTTGGAGCGAGCCCTTCTAATGAATTGTAGTACTCCGAGTCTAATTTCCATAGCCATAGACCTTGCCTAATTTTGATGAGTCTAACCTAAGATATGGACTGAACAAGGAACTGTGACAGTTTGGCCTTAGATGATTTTAAGTAGTTTAAGTTAAGTGTTGAGTTTTAGTTGTTTGGCCAGTGTGTGATAGTTAAACTTTGGCTCAGGTGACCCAGACTTCGTCGAGGGTGACCCGACTACCGAAGTTTGATCTTCTTGCTTGCTTGTCTATTTCACTGACTCACGGTGAGTGTTCCAACTCGTTTTAAAAATGAAAATCTTGCTATTGTTTGTAAAGAAATGACTTGTTGAAATGAATTTGGGTTATTTGAAAGACTTGAATTTCATAAAAAATATGCTTGATCTGTTTTATGATTTGAACTACCATGTGAGTGTTTTCTCCTTTTCATGTGATTTTGGAA
Organism: Gardenia jasminoides; assembly: GCA_013103745.1. NCBI lineage: Eukaryota > Viridiplantae > Streptophyta > Magnoliopsida > Gentianales > Rubiaceae > Gardenia > Gardenia jasminoides. The sequence continues at coordinate 34,012,709 of CM023095.1, forward strand.
ATTAAAATAAATAGTGTGCTATCTTGTGACAAATGTGACGTCGTTGGGCGAAATCCCTCGACTAGTGTACTTCGTTGGGTGAAATCCCTTGAGTAGTTTCAGTGAATTGTTGTGACGTCGTTGGGTGAAATCTCTCGACTAGTCTACTTCGTTGGGTGAAATCTCTCGAGTAGTTTCAGTGAATTGTTGTGACGTCGTTGGGCGAAGTCCCTCGGCTAATCTACTTCGTTGGGCGATGTCCCTCGAGTAGTTTACCTGATATATCCAGAGTAGTTTACCTGGTATATCCAGGCAATACCCATTTACGTGTTTATGTACATGTTTTAAATTTTAAACTTGAAGTATGATTTGAACTGTTCTACGTGAATTGCAAGTTTTTTGGCACTCACTGGGCTTTTAGCTCATTCTTTCAAATTTGTTTTCTTTAACAGGGATCGAGAACTCGAGTGAAGACATGATTAGTTAGGTTGGAACTTATCTTTTGAATTTTGCCTTGAAATGCTAAATTTGATATTTTGGGTTTGTAAGATGAAATTGTGGTTGTACCTTAAATATATTGGACTGTAATTTGAGAAGTTAGGTTGTAAGTTGAATTTAGTAATGGTATTTGTTGTGGTTGATTTAGAATGGTTATTTACATTTACTTTCAAAGTGTTATTAGTTATTTGAGCGAGTGAGTTCTGGCGAGAGTTGGGCAGGCGGTCCGCCGAACCCTCTGGTTCGCCTTAGGGAGAGGTGGGGTCGTCACAGGTGGTATCAAAGCTTAGGTTTCAGATCTTTGTAGTGTATCCTAGGCTTAAAGTTTAGGATGCTGGACTGTGGGATTAACTTGAATGTTACGTGAATTGGAGAACCTACTGTATCCTAGTGGTTTTAAAAAATTTGTTACTGGGGAGTTTTTACATGGGATTGGTGGAAAACAAAACTGAAAGAACAAAGTAAGGTTACATTGAAGTGAAACATTATGAGAGAGATTTGTAGCGAAAAATTGATTGAGACTTGAATGATTATTGTACTCGTAGGAATGGGAGAAATCGATGCAACTATTGGTATTAGTTACAGAAGATAAGAGATTGAGATTTGTTAGCAATTTCTTAAGTGATGGTTTTGAGCTAAAACAAAAGAGGTTTCAAATGAACAAAATGCATTTTCCTACTTGTTTAGCTGCTGAAAATTTTTCCACTCTGGAATTTAAAAGAAAACTGAGATATACCAGTTTATTTTCTAATCGATGGTTGAAGGACACATATATGTTTTCTTGACATGTATGTGAATTCTACTATATTTTTTGGAATTAAGAGTTGGAAAGAAATCGATTAGTTTGCTAGATTTATGTATAGAGGATCTAAGAGGAAAGTTAAGGTTTTCCAATCATGTTTTTGCAATTCTTGATTTTAAATTGATATATTTTCGCACATGACTTTGGCCATGTTTAAAAAAGAAATTATGAACTTGCGTTCTAGTAAAGTAAACCCTGAACCTGAAGAGAATTTTGTAACTTCAATTGCTCTTGTTGTACTTTCAAAAGTTTATTTTTTAGAATTGAACATATAATTCAATTATAAAGACTGAAAAGATAGAGTGAGCACATCTGAGAACTTGCAGTTAGTGTGATTGGGAATCGAGAATATACTAGTGATTTTATGAATAGTTTTAAGAGTTTAATAACTACGATGATTAAAGGGAGAGATAACTATGGGAATGGTTTGAGCACTAGATGTATTTTTGTAGTAGATTGTGTAATCTACTTGGTATGTCAGGCAGGAATGAGAATTGAGTTGATTGACCTCTTGGGTAGCCAACCATGAGGTGAATTGACTTTCTTCTTATTTTGGTGCTTGAAAATGTGTGTTATCAGGATTTTAGTGTTGAATTTCTGTGGTTATCTGACTTCGTTATGAAGTGACCAGAACAATATGACACCAAACCCTAACGGGGGTAGAGAGATTAGAAGATGGAATACCGAGCACCCTCTTGTGTGAGAAAACCACTGAATGGTTCTCGTCCCTGTAATTGCATGCTTGTATAATTGTTCTAACTAGTATTTCTTTACCTACTTCTATTTGTAAGTGTGACGTGACTTGGTGTGTTTCCTTTAAAAATGAATATACTTTTGTGATATAATTGAGTACTCATTCTCTTGTTATAAAGCTATAATATCTTTTAAGTTCCGCATGAAATTTCATTTACTAATATTCTATTTTGCATTTATATTAATGTTGGTTCTCTAAAAAGATCATGGACGGTAGAAGGAGGGGACGAGGCCGTGGGAGAAGGGTTAGACAACCCCAAAATATGGGAAGTGATCGGGGGTCAGCGGTTGACCAAAACCGTGAGCCTAGGGTTGAGGTTGGAGAACAAGTAGTTACTGCTATTAACCACATGATAGACATTCTAGAGCGTATGGCTAACCAACAAGGTCTTGGACTTGCAAATCAACCTATAGGCCCCGAGGATGTTGAGGATAGGGCCTTAGAACGATTCCAAAGGTTTTCCCCACCTAAGTTCTTGGGAGGACTCGAACCCGAAATAGCTGAGGGTTGGTTAGAGAGAATCTCTGACATTTTTGCTACTTTAAATTACACAGAGGAAAGGCAAGTAGCTTTTGCCATATTTCAATTTGAGGGAGCCGCCCGATCCTGGTGAAACATGATAAGAGCCAAGTGGGATAGAGAGCAAATCCTTAGGACTTGGGTGAACTTTTCTAGGGAATTTAATGCTAAGTTCCTCCCTCTGCTAATCCAAGAGAAGAGAGAAGACGATTTTATAAGGTGTCGGCAGGGGACTTTAAGTGTCGCGGAGTACGAGACACTATTCACTAAGTTGTCGAGGTTCGCCCCTAAGTTAGTGGCGACTGAGCAGAAGAGAATAAGGAGGTTTGTGCAGGGATTAAACGTAGAGATCAAAGAAGGTTTGGCAGCAGCTCAAGTTATTAGTTTTAGTGATGCAATAGAGAAGGCCCAAAGAATTGAAAGTGCGAAGGCTCAAGTGAGGGCTTTCAATGCAAGAAAAAGGAATGCTCCTAGTAGTAGTCATGAACCAGTAGACGTGAATGCTCCATCTCCCAAGCTTAGCAGAGAAATAAGTGAAGTGAACATCTCTGGAGCGTCAAGAGGAGTTATGACAAGAGGGGCACTCTCTGGCGGGCCACCAAGTGGAAAGGGACAATCAAGGAGCGTCCCGCAAGGAAGCCAAACATTAACTCCCGGTTTGTGTTGCAATTTTTGTGGGAGGCTAAATCATACGGAGGATCGGTGTTTGAGAAAAGAAGGGAAATGTTTGAAATGTGGAAGTAGTGAGCATCGGGTGGCTACATGCCCCAAGGCCCAAGAGAGAAGTGAAGGCCGACAGATGGAAAGGCCAAACTCCAGTCAGGCTAGTGCTTTGGGAAAACGATCGAGAGTTCCAGCCAGGGTATATGCTATTAATCATCAAGAAAGCCCCAATCCAACTGAAGTTGTTGAAGGTACTACGCCATCTCTCATCGACTAGCTAAAGTAGTGGTTGATTCAAGCGCTATACATTCGTTATGAACCTTTTCTTTATGGGTGGTGTTGACCTAAAACCTATTAGATTGCCTTATGATTTGAAGAATTAGAACACTTCCTGAGGACAGAGTTTGATTACTATCTCGGTACATAGGGATTGTGAATTTGGGTTGGAGGGCGAAAGTTGTTAATAGGTTTAGTGAGTTGGATATTAGGGGTTGAAAGAGAATACGGTGAAGAAGAATTATCTAGAGTTATTTGAATGGAGAATGTGAATTTCGAGGACGAAATTCTTTTAAGGAGGGGAGGTTGTGAGGACCCGAAAATTTATTTTATCTGACCTATTTATTTAAATATTTATTTATTTTCTCTAAATAATTGATTTAAATCATTTTCATTGCAATTACACCATACATTATCTCTCTCTCTTCTTCCTCTCATCAGTCGAGCTCCCTCTCCCTCATTTCCCTTAGTTTGAGCTTCATTTTCTTCCTCCAAATCTTGCTCAAGTGTTGCTTCCAATCTTGCTTCAACCATGGACCAATTTCAAGCTTAGTAGAAGACTTGAGGAAAGGAAGATTCTTGGAGGTTGAGGGCTTAGTTTCTTGGAGATCTTGCATGACCCTTTTGGGAGCTTAGGCACACCACCAACGAAGGTTTCCTCTTGAACTACTAGAGGTAAAAATGATTCCATCAAACCCTAGTTCTTGGCTTCCATTGGTTGATTTTGGAGCTTGTAGCTTCTTGTTTGCCCTTGTGTTGAATTTGGATGATTTTGTGGGCTCTATGAACTCCCACCTTTCTTGTTATTGGGCTGCTATGATGTGTGTTTGTGTGATGGAGTGAGTTGTGATGAATTCATGGAGGTTATGAAGAAAGGAAGAAGGAAAAATTGAGAGAGTTGAGGGAGGTGCTGCCGGTCTTATTTCAGCATTTTTCTCCCCTGTTTTGGCAGCAGCATTTCGTGTGGTTTTTGGTGGTTTTGGGAGCTGGAATGTTAGGCTTTAAGTGGTCATTTTCCTAACCAAGAAGCTCTCTCAATTGGTGTTTTAAAAGTGCATGAAATGAAGATCAAACACCTGGAAAATCTGCTTTCAATTCTGTCCACATGGGCTGTTCTGTTTTAGTGTGGTTTTGGTCTAAAATTTTGCTATCACGTAACCTCCATTTGATCAAGAAATGTTGTTAGAATCTTGGTTTTGAAAAAGGAATGGAATGAGGGTTGTTTTGGATGAACCAAAGGTTGTAAAAGAAAAGAATTTCGTATGGCAGATTAGAATTTCAAATTTTCAGTCGACTTTGGGGGCATGGATCACTGCCTTTCCGTATGAGTTTTTGGCTAAATTTTGGTACAAATGTAGCTCACATATTGAGTTTTATGCGTGAAAAATTTTGTGTTTTTCTGGTATCATTTCGTTGCGTTGCCCAAATGATGTTTCAAAAATGACTCTTCAAAACTAGAAAACCAAGCTGTTAGATAGCTTACTGTCCCAAGTTCAAATGACTATATTTTCTTGCTCGGGAGTCAAAATTGAGCGCCGTTGGTGGCGTTTGAAACTAGACTTCAAGGGCTTTTCAACGGTATATTGCTTGCATGCTAACTCATTTTCTATCAATCCCAAAAAATCGGCAAAAATGGGCATTTTTCAAGACTGATTTGCCTATTTTTGTTTCTCGCGACTTCTTGTGTCGTACTTTTGCTCACTTTACAAAATGAATCTTGGAGCGAGCCCTTCTAATGAATTGTAGTACTCCGAGTCTAGTTTTCATAGCCGTAGACCTTGCCTAATTTCGATGAGTCTAACTAAGATATGGTCTGAACAAGGAACTGTGACAGTTTGGCCTTAGATGATTTTAAATAGTTTAAGTTAAGTGTTGAGTTTTAGTTGTTTGGTCAGTGTGTGATAGTTAAACTTTGGCTCAGGTGACCCAGACTTTGTTGAGGGTGACTCGACTACCGAAGTTTGATTTTCTTTCTTGCTCGTCTGTTTCACCGACTCACGGTGAGTGTTCCAACTCGTTTTCAAAATGAAAATCTTGCTATTGTTTGCAAAGAAATGACTTGTTGAAATGAATTTGGGTTATTTGAAAGACTTGAATTTCATAAGAAATATGCTTGATCTGTTTTATGATTTGAACTACCATGTGAGTGTTTTCTCCTTTTCGTGTGATTTTGGGAATTAAAATAAATAGTGTGCTATCTTGTAACAAATGTGACGTCATTGGGCGAAATCCCTCGACTAGTCTACTTCGTTGGGTGAAATCCCTCGAGTAGTTTCAGTGAATTGTTGTGACGTCGTTGGGCGAAATCTCTCGACTAGTCTATTTCGTTGGGTGAAATCCCTCGAGTAGTTTCAGTGAATTGTTGTGACGTCGTTGGGCGAAATCCCTCGGCTAGTCTATTTCGTTGGGCAATGTCCCTCGAGTAGTTTATCTGGTATATCCAGAGTAGTTTACCTGGTATATCCAAGCAATACCCATTTACGTGTTTGTAGACACCAAATTTTGACTATTTCAATTGTTTTCTTATGTTTTTATCTATTAATTTTTAGTTATTTATTTTTGAATATTCTAACACATTTTTTTCTTATTTTTGTAGGTTTTTCTTTTTTCTTTTTAAAAAAAAGAGGAAGAAGTCAAAACGCGGACCATTCACGGATCTATCCAGCGTAACTAGTCCCAGCGTAACTAATCGGCGAAAAAAAAATTACAGCGTTCTTTTCCAGCCATTTCCTTCCTCATTTCCAGCTGTATTTTTTTGTGTCTTTGGCATCAAGTAATCGATTTAGTTAATGCCCAAATCACCCTTGATCCTTAAGACACAAATAAAACACATCAATGATCAAAATTAACCAAGAAAACCCTCAAGTATCTAAGCCTTTGGTTGGGTTTTAATGCCTATAAATCACCCATGTTAGGGGTTTTAAAGGAGAAGAAAAAAAAGAGAAGAGGGAGGTGAGGAGGTGAGAAAGAGAGAAGAAAGAAATTAGAAAGAAAAAGAAAAATGATTGAGAATCAAAGAGAAAAAGAAAAGAGAGAAAAGATAAAAACTAGGGTTTGTTTTTTTAGTGAAGATTTCTTGAATTTTGGTGATTCCTTTTCGTTCTTTTCAAGCCTCCGAATCAGGTAGTCTTCCTTTACTCTATCTATTATTTTTCTGGTCAAAAATTGCTAAAAATCAGACCTTTTGGTGGAACAAAGGTCTTAAAGGTGTTTTTTTTTAAGTTTTATGACATTTGATGATGATTATTGGTTGTTATATGAGCATGTTGTGTTTATAAATCCTTGGTAAGGCTCATAGTCTTGTTCTGACGTTTGATGTTTCTGTGTTGATTTTGTTGTGATTTCTAAAAAATTTCTGGAAAAAAAATGTTCTTCGCGTTTTGAAGATGTGAAAGAAGCTGGCTACTTGCGGATCACCTTGCGTAACGATCCGCATTTCCTCTTGAATGTTTGAAGATGTGAAGAAACGCGGAGTTCTTGCGGATTAGTTCCGCGTAGCTCGCATTTACTGCTTGAATATTTGAAGATGTGAAGAAAGCGGGGTTGTTATGAGCCGGTTCAGCGTAACTTCCTGCGTTTCTAGCCTGACAGTTCTTCCCTTTCCCCTTTTTTGTCTATTTGATGATGTTGATGCTTAAGATTTAGCCTTTTTGATTTTAGCTTGTTTGACATGACCTGAATGATGATGTTTAATGCTTTAAATAGATCCCTTGCACCTCTAAAGATTTTGTTTGTGTTGTTATACGAAAAGCTGGAAGCAATCTTCGATATTTTGAAGATGGGAAGAGGCATGAACGTTATCTTGGTGAGTCCGTGTTTCTGTCGCATTTCCCTCCCGAACTTTATTTTGCATGTAACTTGGGACGTAGTTGCTTGTGGCTCTGTCCGATGTTCTCTCAGCGTAATGTCTCTTTCCTCGTTTTGTTGCTATTTCACGCTCTTTTGTTCCAGAATCTTACTCTATTATTCATATTTTCTAGTCTTGTCCATATTGCTTGCAGAATCTGTTTTGATACCTTTCCTTTGAATTTTTGATTGATTTTCCTTTAAATTGGTACCTTGATCCCTTTTGTTGACATTGAAAAGAGCGAGTATGGCTTCCTAGCCTTAGCACGCTTTTATTTCCTTCTATGAAAAGGAAGATTTGAAGTCACGAATTTAGTCCCCCGCACCCATTATGTTGCATGATCCCTCTTTAGGACATACATGTGCATTATTTTAGATTCTATCAAAATCATTCTTTAAAAAATCAAGTTTCTTCTTCATGTTTTAGCAATTCAAAGTCAAAATCCATTTTTCTTAAAATTGCATCTTTTGGAAATTCAAGTTCCTCTTTGCACTTAAAATTGATCTTACTTAAAATCCAATTTCTTTTCCTTTAAGATTTTATAAAATTGCATTTCTTTTGAAAACCCTAGTTTCCTATTTGTTCGAGTCTCATCACTTGCTTTTTTCGTGACCTCCTCGAGGGATCAAAATTGGATGACACAACTAATGTGATCAATTCCAATCAAACCTCAAGGAGACATTTTGCCCCTCTCGATCCAATATTAGGTTTAAGTTTTGCATCCATATAGATAACATCCAAATGTGATAAATTTTAAAGTTAGAATTAGGAAATTTTTAACTAAATCTTGCAACTAGCTTTGGTTGGGTTAGAAGGTGCCTTAGAGGCAGTAACATGAATCTTTGCCTTCCCTTCTTTCAAGCAAGTGACTCTCAGAACCTTTTTCTCTAGTTTTCAAAGACCAGGTTGTCTAAAAGGGTTTTGTTAGTTTATTTTAATTAATTAAAATTTTTGGGCGACTTGGTACACCTAAACTCCATACCAAGTGGCGACTCCAAACTTTTCTAAAAACACTTTTCTAGACTTTTGTTTTTGGGTCCAAATTGTCGCATTTTTGTTGTCCCATGACCCATTTCTTTTTTCAAAAATCAATTTTTAACTAAAAACCATTTTCCAACTAGAAACCCAAAACGACGAGGGTTTTCATTCCCTCGTTTTCAAAAAAATGGGCATGACGACTTGGCGACTCAGGGGATTTTCCTAAGAGGTCGAGCACTTGATTTAGTTGACTATTTCGTTTTCTAACTTTCTTATATATCACATTTGGATGTTTTAGGTTGCATTCCTTTTTTTTTTCTCTTTTAGGGTTTTCCGCATAATCCTCCTTACATCGTGTACATGATGAATGAATTATTGTTTATTTATTTGTATTGATATTTACTTGTACCAGCGCCTTGCATTTGGGGTGGGTGTGCATCTACCTAGAAGCCTCGAGAATATTTAGTATTTGAATCCCTCCTCTCAAAAGGGAATCACTTTCATACGTGCATATGTATTTTACTTTGACCCTACTTTTTTTTTTTTACTTTAGAGGCTTGTCCACTCTTTCTATGGGATTAGGATTGATCCACTTGGACATGTGGCCGTGGCACGGCGTGCGCGTAGCAATGTCAGGGGGATCACTCAGACCACCGACTTAAGGCATTGGGATTGATGACCTTTTGCCTTTTAGTGCGAAGGTTTGGGGCACGCAACCTTTATTGCGTCTAGATGCATTAGTGAGCTCAACCTCATGCATCCATGTTAGAATTACCTGGGGAGAGTCTACCTTACCTATTAAGGATCACTAGACACGAGAGGAGGATTCCACCCTCTTTATTTTTGTGCAATTTGTTGTTCCAGCGTGTTATGTGATATCGTCAATTAAACTAACCTTTTGTTGTCTTCCCTTTCTTGTTTTCACAAACTCTAGAAAATAAGAGTCTTGGCACTCTTTAAGACAAACCATCCTTCTAGATGGGCTATTACGCGTTTGAATTTATATCTATTGCATTTAAGTTGTAATTATATCACTTTTAGGCTTACCGACATTCAAATGGGGCTTCTATAGGACATGTTTCATTTTGCACCCTTACTTGCGTTAATAAAGCGGCATCATGCATAAACCATAGAGGAATGCGCATAGGGAATCCATGTTAGGAATAAACCACCCTTGTGTCTCGGATATATAATTCAATGAGACTTGCATGTTTATGTTTTTAGTAACATCCAAAGGGGTAGTGCACAAGGTAAGGTAGGGTCCGATCCCTTCTATGATGGAATCCAAAGATATGGAGTGACCTTCGTATGCTAGAATATAAACCTCTAGTAATCATTTTTTGGCCATTTTATCAAAGTTGGTAAAATCCCATGCATAAGGGCACTAAATCGAAAAAGTGTACAAATAATTTCTCATTGTTGAGATAATGATTTTATCAAGGCCAAATCTTGATTTTAGAAGGCTTATGAGCTAGTGTGTTGCAAATAAAATTGAGATGTGGAGTTACAGGTAAGCAATGAACCCAATCGACTTTTGAGTAAACCATCAATCCCGTCCAATCCATTTGAACTAGATCCATATTTCCCTTAAGACTAGTTAAGGCACTACGATTCCTTCAAGAATAATCCTTTTCAGGCTAAATTAACATTTAACCTCTCTTCACATATCAATTAAAGTAATAAATCCATTCGGACTTTGTCATCGTGATGCATCAAGTATCACATTTTCTTTTGGTCAATCCTCTAGATTGTTTTACTAATGCATGCATCGGTGAAGTGATCGGATCCATCAGATATTGTATGGTACATACCCCAGAGGATTGCATTTTTCATGCTAGGCCCACCCTTGGCATAAAAGGGCTCTCCCCATAGGACATGCATACCGGTTTTGCAATTCTGCTTACTAACTCCAATTTTTTTTTCTTTTCCTTTCCCCCCTCCCCTGTATTCATAAAATGTGGGCGTTGATAAGAAAGAAACATTTTCTTGATCTAATAAAGTTTTGAAGATTAGAAGTGTTATTTGATTCTTGGGTAGATCCTACAATGCAAACTATGGAGAATTCATTTGAAATACAAGCTCAGCATCTATGAGATTTATGGCATGAGGTTTAACGACTTGTCTATGAAAATCAATGTTTTGACATGTTTTGTAAATAAAGAGAGGAAGAATGAAAAGTAGAGGTGTATTTTAGATGTTTTCATTTTTCTTAGTTGAATAAATTTTTACTCCAGATTTTTACACAGATAAAGCTATTCATTTGGGCTTTCCTTATTTTGTAGTTGTGTACATATTTATGTGAATTTCATCTTCCCTTGCTTATAAGGAGACCTCATGATGGATTTTAAGAAAACAAGACCGAGTTGAATCTTGTCATTTGTTGAATAAAATTCACAAAATTTTTGCATAACGTAAAATTATGGCCTCAATAATTTAGTGAGAGAGCCTAAATTCAAAATCTCAAATGAGTCACTCGAACTTGTTATCTTATTTTCAGTGACCAAGCAAGATGGTGTTTTCCTTTCGTTTTACTTTTCTGATCCTATCAAGCCTTCAAGAATGAATAAATTATCTACATTGGTTAGCACACCCCAAGCCAGGGTAGTTTTATTTTGTAAATGTTCACTATGGCTAGATTGATTCAACTCATATTCAGTTAAAAGCAAAAATGTTCATTGCTCTTAATTGTTTTGAAAATTTGGGATGATGCTTTAGGCATTCGTTTTTGTCTCCACACAAATTTTGTCGTTTATTCTCTCATTTGAGTCATCAGAAGTACAATTTCGTTTCAAATAAAAAGCCTTGATGATCATACCCCTATTAGAGTGATTTTCAAAAGCTAGAAAGGAAAAGATTTTCATAATGATTTGTTCTTTACTTTGGTTGTCATGGGACTTGGAAATAATGCTTTGGCCATCTCTTCTACTATCTAAACACTCTTTACCCTTTGCATCCCAAGATTGAGGCCCTAAATGGTGGTTCGTTTCACGGCACTTATGATCGCATCCCACATTGGGGTGGGAGACATAAGCATTTTCAATGGCGTCAAGGATGCTAAAATTTTGAAAAAAAAGAAAAAAAATTGAAAAAATGGAGAATAAAAGAAAAAAAGAAGGAGTGAAGTCAAGAAAAGAAAAAAAAAAAAGAAAGATTGACAAAGGGAGACATGAGAAAAATATGAAAAAAAAAAAAAGCGAGAAAACAAAGAAAATTCAATGCAAAATCATCGAAGAAGGATGATAGAAGTCATGTGATGAGATAAGATCTTAAGGTCAAACCCTATTTGGGACAATTTTTGAAAGAAACATGATAATAGGTGCAAATGTCATAACAATCCTATTTCTTTTAGCTATGGAGTCTTCAAACCACATTACAAACTCACAAAGTCCAGCTGACTTATGTTTCATGACAACTTGGAGGTGTAGATCAATCTCTAAGAGACTCATGATCACTCATTCATATGGGTTATGACCTATTGTGTGTTTGGCTATCTCTTCTTCTTAAATATTACAAGTCCATGGATTTTATATGCTGACTAAATTTTTATACAAATTAAGGGTGAATAACTTTTGGCTTTCATCAAGAATAGGGTGTTGAATTAGATACAATACCAAGAAGAACCTTGATATACAGATCTATTCATTTCTCTCACCTTCTTTTCCTACCTGAGTGGTCTTGAAGCATGAGCTAGCAAGAAAGAGTGGCCTTTTTCCCCAAAATATTGACCCTAAGTGAGGGAGAGACCTATTGCAATTTGATCTAGTTTCACGAGGTTCATCAGGATTTCTCCTATATGAGCAAGCATGTCATTTTGGCTTGTTTTTTTATTGTCTTGGATGTCTCTAGTAACAGACTAATACATTTTTTATATTGCCATTTGATTGCTTTCAAAAAAAAAAAAAGATCCATGGAGCATTTCTATAAGGTATTTCTGGGTATACCCAAGGGTCAAGTAACACATCTTTAAATTTGCCACTCAAAATTTGGTTTTTGATAAGTTAGCATTTTTCTTGAGCAAGAAAGCAATTTTTTTTTAAGAATTCAAGTGCACATCATATTTTGTAAGTCCCCTATTTTGTGCAGGTATTCATGGCTGAGATCCACAAAGGAGAAGACAAAATTTAAGAGATCAAAGATCAAACATGAATCAAAATAAATAATACTACATTTCAAGATGATTGCATAGCCTATCAATTTCAAAGGAACGCGAACTCTAACCACTGGTTTTGGAATTATCTTTCAAAAAAAAAAGAAAAAAAAAGAAAAGTGAAAAAGAAGGAAAGAAAATTTTTCCCTTTAATGCTACATATAGTTCCTTTTGGACTTTTCAAGACCTTTGGATTGCATTTCTAAATTGGAGACAATTTTGTTGAAAAAAAATTGGGTGAAGGAAAGCAGAAAAATTTTTCAAGGAAAATTTTCAATAAACAAGAAAATTTGAAAAAAAAAAAAAAACAAGAAGAGAGGCAGAGAGTGAAAGCGAGAAAAGAGAAGAAAGAAATTAGAAAGAAAAGAAAAGCGATTGAGAATCAAAGAAAAAGAAGAAAAAAGATAAAACTAGGGTTTCCTTTTAGTGAAGATTTCTTGAATTTTGGTGATTCCTTTTAGTTCTTTTCAAACCTTCAGATCGTAGTTTTCCTACTCTATCTATTATTTTAGTTGAAAATTGCTAAAATCGAGACCTTTTGGTGGAATCAAGGTCTTAAATGTGTTTTAAGTTTTATGACATTTGATGATGATTATTGGTTGTTATATGAGCATGTTGGTTTATAAATCCTGGATAAGGCTCATAGTCTTGTTTTGGCGTTTAAATCGAGCGTTTGATGCTTGTTGATTTTGTTGTGATTTCTGAAAAATTTCTGGAAAAATGCTTCCGTTTTGAAGATGTGAAAGAAACGGCCTACTAGCGCTTGACTTATAGCGTAACGATCGCGTTTCCTCTTGAATGTTTGAAGATGTGAAAAAATGCGGAGTTCTTTATGACTTAGTTGCCGTAACGATCCAGCGTTTACGCTGAATATTTGAAGATGTGAAAGAAAGTGGGGGGTTGTTGACATGAGGCCATGTAGGCCCAGGCTACAACCTAAGAGGTGAATTGGGTTGATTAAAATCAGCCAAGTATTACCTCTTTTTTGATTTTAATCACAAGTTCTTGAGCAGATGATTTATAAGTAGATAGACAAGTCAAGATTGATAATATGGATGAAATTTCAAAGCGTGAATATGATGCGTAAGATAAAACAAGTAATGAAAGATAGCAAACCAAACTTCTTCAAGTCTCACTTGAGCTTGAGAGAATTCCTCAAACGAAGCTTCTTCAATTTGGTGAGATTGGTCACACTTGTGTACAATGCAGGAAGAGGATCACTTCCCTCCCCAAGCTCCACTTAGTCAAGCTAGGAAGTTTTACACTTTTACAGAAAACCCTCACACAGCTACACAATTGATGAATTCACTCACAATTGAAAACTTCTCAATGAACTATCACTACAAGACTAACAATTCTTACTCAAAATGAGTATTTTCTAGCTAAAATCACTCTTAAGAACTTGTTATCAAGTGTCGCTTGTTGATGATATTTGGACAGTTCTTGTATTTATAGGAGACCAAAAGTACCTAGAAAAGCAGGTCAGCGGATAGTACAAGTTGAAATGTCAACTGCAGCCGTTGGAGCTATCTCGGACGTCCGACACTCATTGTTAGGTCCGATGCTAAGCGTCCGATAGGCAAGTTTCAGTCTTATCGGACGGACGATGAATAATTAGCGTCACACGTCCGGTATAATGCGGCGTCCGGCGATTGGCTGATGGGCTCGGAAAATTTTCATGGAATCGATCGGACGGCCGATACATGTCTTTCGTCCAGGCTTAGATCAGCGTCAGATAAGCTCATCAAATTTCTTGGATATCTTGGACGTCGATGTGGATGTTATCGTCCAGAAAGGGGTGTCCGATAGATCCCATCTATCGGACGTCCGTCGTCAGGTTGGCGTCCGATAGGAAGGTTTGGTTTATCGGGCGTCCGATACAAGGTATCGTCCGTCCGACGGTCGTGATTTCTTCCAGCGGTTTCACCTCGATATCTGTTACGTCATCAGAATCTCACTAGAAAACATTAGACAATTTTCTTCAATTGTTTTGTAATAATCAAAATTGGGATCACAATTAACATTCTCCCGCTTTGATGATGACAAAACAATTGAATGTAATGACCAAATTGAGTTTTAACAAAGAATTCCCCTTACTTGAATAACTCCCCCTTACTGAATAACTCAAATTTCTTTTTCTTTTACTTGAATAACTCCCCTTTTCAGACGAATAACTCAAATTTCTTTTCTTTTTTTACTCCCCACTTTTTGTCATCACAAAAATTCATCCCAAATGTAAACAAGCGAGTCGACATAGTGTAGTAATGTAAACAAGCGGTGAAAGTTTGCAAGTTAGATTTCATCATTTCACATAACATTATCGACAACATGGTGCAAAATCATGGAAAGGCCAATTGTAAGGCCATCATCATTAAAAAAAATGTTAAAATGCGGAATCTTGAAGTCGGTTCTACAAAGGTCTTAGATGAAAGCAGTAAAATAGATTAATACACACTTTCACATCGACAAGGGAACAAAACAGACTTGTGCATTCTAATGTGAAGTGTAAGTGCATCCTAGAGTGCCTAAAGAGTGAATGTTGATTCTGAGTTCCAGGCCTTCAGCTTTCGACAAGCTATACGTTGAATCATCTTCTTACGGTTTCATCCCATCATCTTCGTTTTCTTCATCTTCCAACCAAACCGGTTCTTTCCCCTTGGTAGATGATGTGGGATCACTGTGTAGAGTTTGTGACTCGGTCATCTCTTGGTCATCCAATGAAGGATCAGTTAGGTGGCTCTTTGGCTTGAGAGGTGTTTTCATCCCTGGAGGAGGGAACAAGGTTTTCTTTGTCAAGAAAGTTGGATTTTTGGTGGATGTCATGGTTAACATAAGACCATGTTCAAGTAGAAGAACATGACTTTTGAGCTGGCTCAACAAATCAAGACATCGAGAGAGAGGAAATCTAGAGGCTGACTTCTGGGATGAATTGATGGACTGGGTAAACCTAAGAGTTCTAGCAAGACTAGGAGAGAGAGAGGAACATCATGTCCTTTCTGAGGTAGAGACGACTTCCTTGGTGCACCAATTTCCATCAAAAGAATTTTAAATTCTTCCTTTCAAAATACTGTTTTGAACAGAAGTGGTTAAGTCCTTGGGACATACACCACTAATAGGAATTTTGAAGTGTTCAAAGATGGGAGTTAAAACTTTCGAGTAGAGAGTTTTCTTCTTGTATCGGAGTGGAGAGTTTCACCGGAATTGATGGCTTACACATGACAAAACCAAAATCTATTAAATTCTTTCAACAAAGCGGTAAAAGCAGATATAACTCCATTTTGTTTGCATCATTTGGTGACCATCGGTTGGAACAAGCAAATTTGAGATGATTGAAAAGATGATCAGGTTTTAGGACTTAAATCTTCCAACTTGGCATCAACGGGGAGTTTGAAGGAGATTGAAAATAGGCCATTAATTTTCAGCATTGAAATGATTTAAACTTGTTGGAGTTTCCTCATAGGAAAAGGGAAGTTTGCAATTTTACTTTGCACCCAAACTCAATTTGGTGGTTTCCATTTCGTAGAATTTCATTCACAAGCCATCGAGTCAAAACCAAATCAATACCATTCACACGGGTTTAAGCTCATCACGGAATTACCCTTCCTAAGATTGGCAAAAGCGATACATCATGTCGGGGTAATAGACATTTGGCATAACAATGATGTGAGACCATTTCGAAACTCAAACAACTTGGGACGGACTCTAGATCGATTTTCTTAAACTTCGGAAGGAATAATGGATCGCTGAATAATGAAACTTTTGAGAGAATAGGCAAATTTAGACTCAGCCTCAGAATCTATGAATTTAGGTAAGGCGGGTTCTATTATAACACGAGAATCGAAGAAGTAGTGCGAGGTGGTTGTTTTGTAGCGAGCCACGTCTTGTCCTTTTGGAGGTGCGTTTGCCACGTGGAGAGGAAGTATCTTCATCTCTTGGCAACTTCTGCGTCCGGTAGATGTAAGCTCCAGAGCGTACCATTGTGCTTACATTTGATGATTTGATTGAAGGAAATGTTCGCGTAAAAGAGCTGATGACCTGCTTTTAAGGAGG